>CM028137.1:929905000-930287500 GCA_016271365.2 Neoceratodus forsteri
CCTCCCCCGACCGCCCGGCTCAGTCTAATAAGACGCCTGTCTCCGGCCGCTCATGTGTGCTTCTCCCGTTGGGGCCTAACGGTGCCTCACTTGACACCCGGCAGAACCAGGTGGAGAACGTCCCTCACCTCCCTCTTCCTTCACCCTTTCCCCTCCCCTTCTCAGGTGGGTACCTCAGGTGAAGACAGCGCGGAACCCATCGACGTAATGGATTCCTTGAGGTCTGTCCCACGCTCTCCTGATGGGGTCACGGGGAAGGAGGCTCCTCCTCGGCCATCTGGCCTTCCAGTGGAGGCCCCTCCTCCTCCTCCTCCAGGTGGGATCCCTTCAGAGCCGAAGAATATCCCCGCCCCAATCCCACCATCTGATCCGGCGAATCCAATCCCAGTGCCGGATACTCCGACAACCCTTCCACAGGCAGGGCCCTGTGGTCTGCGCCAGCCTTCGGCTCTGCCACGAGACCAGGTCCCGTCATCGGGCCCCCTTCGTCCGGCCCCAATGCCAGCCCCTCTGACACAGGATCCCCTTCCTGCGTCTGATCAGGTGGTGCCATTCCCGACGTCGATCCCCCTGACATTTGCTATCCCGACGCCAGACCCCCCTGCCGATTTACACTACAGCGGGTCCGATGTAGGTACCCCCTTCCGTCAGATCTGGCGACGGGGATTTGTACCAGACCCCGGACTGTCCCACATTACTCCTTCAGGTATCTTGAGGACCATTTCCCGGCTGGTCCTTCTCCTGAATGGAGCTCCTTTGGACAGTACTACCCTGGTTATAACCCCTACCACCATTTTCAGGTATACCAGGGTTATCATTACCACCCCTACCGGTAATGCCTCCTTCTCAGCCGCAACCTCCTCCTCCTCCTCCACCCTTCCGGCTACACGGACTTCAAGACCTGAATCCAGTCTCGGGGAACGCCAGAGTTGTGTCAGACCTGGAGACAAGACTCCACTTTCACGTTCTCCAAGGTCTGCATCCCTGAGAAGCTCTTCTCCGTTCTCGGTACATGTCTCGGGGGCGCACGTCAGGACATCACCCTTCCGCACATCCATAATCTTCCTGATGAGGGGGCAGACGATGATGATGAGGAGGAGGATGCCTTGGAGGAACCCGAGGGTCTGAAAGGCAAGGTTTCCCCAGAGGGCCGTGCCTTTTTGGATCTTCTGAGGTCCATGAAAGATTTCTTCGACTTGGAGTCAGAGGATCAGGACCCCATGAGAAAAAACTAGCTAAACACCTGGACTTGGAGTCTCTTTCTCTGGTCCCCTTTCCTCCCTGGATCGGGCCTCACCAGGACCTCATTTCTACGGTCTGGCAGATGCCTCATTCTCTCCCGGCTGTCCCCAAGAGGGTGGACAGGATATACTGGGTGCCAAAGGAAGCTCCGTTTCTTAAGACTCATCCTAAGGTGGGCTCTGTCATCATTTCAGCTGCTCATGACCGCTCCACTGCACCCAAGCACATGAGCACCTCTCCTCCAGACAAAGAGTCGAGGCAGATAGAACAGTTCGGCAGAAAAGTTTATGCGTCGGCCACATGCGCGCTTAGATCCCTCAACTATGTGGCCCACATGGTGTTGCACCAGAAGGCTACCTTAGCCAGGTTAGAGGCCCGAGTCCAGTCTATGGAATCCTCGAGCCTCAAGGAGAAGTTTGCCAAGGATCTTTGACTCTCTCGCTTCTCCTGTAGGCATGCTTTGCGAGCCACATACGACTCTGTCGATTCAGTGGCTCGCGCCTTGACAACTGCCGTCGCCTTAAGGCGGCATTCCTGGCTCCACATCTCTGGTCTCGCCAGTGAGGTTCAGTTTGCGATTCAGGACTCCCCCTTTCAGGGCTCGGTGCTTTTTGGTGGAGACACCAAAGACATCATTACTGCTCTTCAGGACATAGGTCTTGTCCTAAGATCAGTTAGATCCATGTATTGATAGGGCACTCAACAGCAGCAACAGCCCTTTTGGAAAAGGACCTGGAGGCAGAGACAGCAGGCCCCAGCTCGGCGCCAGGGCAAACACAAGGCCATGGGTTCAGCCACTCCTCCAGCCTCCAAGAACCAGAGACGTTCAGGGGTCCTCCCCCTGAATGTCCTGCCACTTCCTGACTCCTCAGTCTCACGACGAGGAGCAGGTGGGGGGAGGTTTGCCCGTTATGCGCAGGAATGTAAGGCGATAACCTCCAATGCATGGGTCCTGCAGTTGGTGTCCTTTGGACACACCATAGAGTTTATGGAAGTCCCTCCAGAGTCTCCGCCAAAAAAGTCTTCTTGCTCCAAGAATCGGGCTCTTCTTGTCCGAGAAGAAGTTCAAAGCCTCTTGCTCAAGGAAGCAATAGAGCATGTTCTCCTCCGGGCAAAGGGGAAGGGGGTTCTACTCCCATTTTTTTCCTGGTTCCAAAAAAGACTGGAGACTTCAGACCCATCCTCTACGTGATCAACCTCAACCGCTTCGTCGAGTACAAAATGTTCAGGAAGCTGATGCTTCAGAGCTTCCTTCTACTCATTCTGGAGAATCACTGGTTGTGCGCTTTGGACATGCAGGATGCTTAACTGCACATCCTGATCTTCCCCAGCCACCGCCGTTGCCTGCGGTTCCAGTTCCAAGGGGAGCACTTCCAGTTTCAGGCACTCCTTTGGTCTGTCCTCGGCACCTCTGGTGTTTACCAAGTGCCTGACAGTGGTGGCTGCCTCTTTACGCCGCCAGGGTATTGGCAGTCTTCCCTTACCTGGACGATTGGCTGATCTCAGCCCTATCCAGGGATTCTCTTCTGGAGGCTCCCTTCTTTACCCTGGACCTCTTTGGCAGACTGGGGATTACTGTCAGTATTCCCAAGTCATCCATGTCTCCATCCCCAGAAACTGCAGTTAATTGGGGCGGTTCTGGATACGGTCCAGTGCAGAGCCTTCCTTCCTCCAGACAGGGTGGAGACCCTGATCCATTGGGCTTCGTGGGTGGCTTCATCCAGGATCATCCCAGCCCGGGAGATCCTGTGCCTTCTCAGCCTGACGGCAGCCTCCATCACTACTGTTCCCTTGGCGAGACTCCACGAGGGTTACTCAGTGGTCCTTGCGAGTGCAGTGGGATCAACTCCTGGACGACCTGGACCTTCCGGCTCGGGTGTCGTCTGTAGTTCAGAAAGAATTGCTATGGTGGAGGGACCACTGCAACCTTTCCGTGGGTCTTTCTTTCAGGATCCCAGTTCCTGGGGCATCCCTAACTACAGATGCATCGAACATGGGATGGGGAGCACACTAGGGGAACACCAAGCACAAGGACTGTGGTCCAGCTTGGAGGCATCATTACACATCAGCGTTCTGGAGATGAGGGTGGTCTTGTATGCCTTGCAGGCCTTCCAGACCCTCCTTCCCAAGGGATCACTGCTGGTCCAAATGGACAACATGTCGGTAGTTTGGTACCTCAACAAACAAGGAGGAACTCGCTCGTACCCCCTATGCAGGGAGGCGATGTAAGTGTGGTACTGGGCGGTCCAGCATGATCTGGCCTTAGTGGCTGTGCATGTTCTAGGTGTACAAAATGTCCTAGCAGACAGTCTAAGCAGGTCTCAGACCCTAACTCACGAATGGGAATTAAATCAGGAAGTGGCAGAATCTCTTTTATTAAAATGGGGGCATCCGGAAATCGACCTTTTTGCCTCCCAGTACAACGCAGAAATTCTCAGTTTTTTGCTCGCTCGTTCCAGGGCATGGTGCTTTTTGGCACGACGCGCTGTCTCGCTCTTGGACAGGGAAATTTTTGTACGCCTTCCCTCCATTTCCCGTTCTCCAGAGGGTCCTTCTCAAGCCACAGGCAGAGAAGGTGAGGATGATTCTCATCGCCCCTCTCTGGCCAAGACAAATTTGGTTCCCACTGCTTCAGCAGCTGTCGAGGGACCCACCGGTTCCACTTCCAATGACCCACGACCTCTTGACTCAGGATCAAGGTCGCCTTGTTCATCCGGGGCTCAGGACTCTGCATCTTCATGCGTGGCTCCTGCAGACATAGCGATTTTGGACTCCTCTCGAGTAGTTCAGGTCCTTTTAGAGGCTAGAAAACCCTTTACTCATTCCACTTATGCCATGAAATGGAAACGTTTTTCCATCTGGGCAACTGCCAAGAGTTGGAGCCCCCTTTTCTTGTTCTGCCTCACAAGTCATGGAATACCTCCTTCATCTGTCAGACTCAGGTCTGTCGTATTCTTCCTTGAAGGTCCACCTTTCTGCAATTTTGGCGTACCACAAGCTGGTTGATGGTAAACCCGTGGCTCTGTTAGAGGTCTCAAAAACCTTTCTGAAAGGGATCCTCTATCTGAAATCCCCCATCCACAGCCGAACTCCACCTTGGGATTTGAACTTTGTGTTGGAGAAACTCACTCTTCCCCTGTTTGAACCGGCCACAAGCTGTGACTTGCACTTCCTTTCCTGGAAGACTTTATTTTTGGTTGCCATTATGTCAGCTTGAAGGATTTTGGAGCTTCACGCTCTGGTTTGTAAAGAGCCTTATCGTATTTTCCACAAGGACCGGGCGGTCCTCGGGACAAATCCTAAGTTTTTACCGAAGGTGGTGTTAGAAGCCACACTGAACCAATCAGTAGAGCTTCCAGTTTACTTTCCGTCCCCTTTGAACAGAGGTGAGGCAGTCCTGCACACCATGGACATCCATTGGACCCTTCGGTGCTACACACACTGAACCACGGGATTCTGTAGCTGCGATCAGCTTTTCGTTTCTTTTGCCCCCAGGTCGAAGGGCAAAGCAGTTTTGAAGCAGTACCTTTCCAAATGGTTAGGCAACTATATTCGGTATTATCAACAGTACAAAAAACCTCTGCCGGGTCCTATCAGAGGTCATTCTACTTTGGGCATGGCTGCTTCCGCTGCCTTTTGCGGAAACGTCTCTGCGGCCTCTTCTTGTATATACTTAAGTTCTGTACACACCTTTACTAACACTACAGTCTGGACATTGCTTCGGCGGAGGGCTGGCTTCGGCCTAGCTGTCTTGCAGGGCCTTCTGTTCTAGGCCGGGTCCATTCTGGTTCCCAGTTTCAGTTGGAGTTATTTTCTTCTCCTCCCTTGTTTCTCTTGGTCTCTCTTTGGAGGGACTGCTTGGGACTCTGTCCTATATGAAATGACCTACTGAAGGAACCATCTCGAAGTAAGATAGTACAGTTACGTAGGAACTTACCATAACAGTAGATCTTCGAGAGAGGTTCCTTCAGTAGGTCAAATTTTTCCCTCCTCTTTCCCCTCATTTTATTTCTTACAGGGACTCCAAATCCTGTTTGCTGCTGCTGTCAGGCCTCTTCCTAGCTCCGGGAGAACTGGAGGGCGGGCGTGGGGATGGCCCACTATATACAGCCACGTTGACATCAGTCATGTGACATCGAGTGGGCGGTCCCCTATCAGGGATTACTAGAAAAGTCTGCCATGCGGCCCAACGCCAGGTGGCACCAGTCCTATATGTAATGACCTACTGAAGGAACCTCTCTCGAAGATCTACTGTTAAGGTAAGTTCCTACGTAATTGTACTTTCTAGATCTGATCTCACTGTACCCTTACGGTTCACTGGGTGACCCGCATGTGCAGCTTTGCCAGGGGAACTGTGACAGTGGCAGCTGCCATCAGGCCCGGCAGCCTCAGAAATGATCCGGCTGTGTGACAGACCTGCTCTGCGAAACCAACTGGACCTGAGCCATGAGGCTGAGCAGGACGGCAAGGTCCTGAGCTGTTTTCCAGAACAGCCCCTAAGTACTGCAAGCACTGACAAGGGGTCAGGACAGACTTTGGCAGGCTGACCGTGAATCCTAGGGCATTGAACTGCTGCCTGGTACACGCTGGGGTCCAAGGCGGTGGCTCCTTGGATGGAGCGTTGAGTAACCAGCCCTCTTGATAGGGGGGAGCTGTACATTGCCTCTTTCCTGAGGGCTGCTGCCACTACTGTTAAGAATTTGGTGGACACCCGTGGTGCAGATGGCCAGCCAAAGGGTAATAACCTAAACCGGCAACGCTCCCCCTGGAACAGAAATCTGAGGCACTGTCTGTGAGGGGGGCAAGCCCAGACATAAAGGAAGGCCTCCTGCATATCCAGTCCCCTTGTTTACAGGGGTGGCTTTAGGCCCTGCAGAGTGACCATTCTGAACTTTCAGTATCGAATGTAGAATGTCAGAGCCCTCAGATCCAGAAGGGGCCTCAAGGTCCCTATGAATTTGGGGATGAAAAAGAAGTAAAGGAGGAACCCATTGTTACTTTGATGCCGGTGAACTGGTTCTGTGGCCCTCTCTCACAGCAGTGTATGCACATCCTCTAGTAACGCTGGCATGGGATCCCTGTAGGGGATCTGGAAGCAGCCCCAGAAGATCAAAAGCATGGCCGTGCACTATCAATAGCAGGACCCAAGTGCCTGAAGTGAGCACCCTCAACTGTTCTATGTGGAGGAAGAAGCAACCCCCTCCCACTGCCGCCTGACTTGGGATGGGGAGGGATCAAGGGGTCACGCTGACTCTGACTGGCTGCACCGTCTCCACTAGGGGGCAAGGAAGGGGGCACCCATAGCTGGTAAGGCTACCAGTACTCTGTGTATGCCTTAGTGCCTGGCCCCTGGCCCAGGAGTATGAGGATCTCCGAGGGTTTTAGGGCATTTGAGGGCTCCTGCACATCAGCCCCAAAGAGCTGAGATACTGGGAGTAAGACTGTTAGGATGGGCAAGGCTGCGTGCTAAGCAAAAGTCAGCCATAGCCATCCCGACAAAGGCATCTGGGAGGCCAAGGCAGGGCACAACAGTGGTGGACCCCATTAAACCGGACTAAGGAAGGGGGTAGTCCTCCTGAAAAAAGAGAGAGGGGCATGTCCCTTCATGTAGAACAGAGCAGGAATGGGAGGCTGGCAAAGGGGTTCTCTGCAGAATCCAGCCCCCCCGTCCCTAGGCCACGGGTTGAGGGGCGCCGCCGATGTCCATGATCCAAGTGGGGACGGTCAGTGGCTTAAGCTGGCCATCACACCAGAGTTTGAATACATGGGGGGGGCATTACGTCCCTGTGTAAGTTCCCCCAAGGATGCTGTCAACGGGTGTCAAGGGCGTGATTCATAGGCTCTGACCCAGGCATCTTAGGTGCTGAAGGCAGACCCAAATAGAAGCGGGCCTCTGTCACCCTCAGTCCAAGGGAGTGGGGGCTGTCTGTCTAAGGGGAGAGTCCCTTAAAGAGAGTTGGGATAGGCATCCCCTTGACGTGGCCCAGGGAGACTCCCGGGGCCAAGTGGAGCAGAGTGGGAGCAGTAAACCTGAGAGGGGGCTCACCACAGGAGCCTGCTCAGTGTCCCTGCCTAGAAGGATGCAGGGGTACCACCGACATCCGCGTTTCAGAGTAGGAGGGCTGGGAACTAAGGCCGCCTACTGCACCAGGATTCTATGGCATGGTGCTGAGGGGCGCATCAATGACAGGAGGAGAACCAGAGTGTCACCGATGGGCAGAGCCAAATGGCAGCTGCAGAATGGAACCATGGTGTCGACGGGGAAGTGTGCACTATGCAACGTTGACAGGACCCAGCTGAAATGGAGCCTGGTCCGGGCAAGGGGACCAAGACAAGGTGGGGCATCGATAAACATCAATAGATATGCTGTCGACAGGCTCCATGGGTGCAACTAACTGGGGAGGCACTCAGCGTCACCGACAGGGCCAGCCCTCCAACCATCACTGAGCGATTGGGGGGGGGGCATTTGTGGGGGAGGAATATTTGTCACCGCTGAGGAGCTACACAGGGAAGGAGGAGGGAACCCCGTAGGCCAGACCTTGCTGTGTGGAAGGGGGAAGACGGGGAGGCACAGGCATCACTGTCGGGGAGGTGCTCGCCGTGGCAGACCCACAAGGACCAACCCCAGACTCCTCCACCAGGGAAACGTGGCAGGGGGTGGAGTCGAGGTCCACTGGGCCAGAAGTCCAAGGGAGGGAGGCCCAACTGAAATCTGGGGGCTGGAGAAGATTTTATTTTATTTTTTTAAAGAAATGAGCCCAAAGGCATGTTCGTGGATCTTTAGGTCTCTCCGAAGAAGTCCAGAGCATCCGCAGTGAAGAGCTGTGCACCCAAGGATCTTGTTCCTGGACAGGCAGACCCATGGAGAAGCTCGATAGGAACCAAGCAGCAATAGGTTTTTCCTAGTCTTCATCCAGGCGAGTCCTGTAGTCAAGCGGTGAGAAGGGGCTTTCGTCTACCGGGCAGGGGAGCAATTGCCTCGCCACCAGTTGAGGCCCGCCAAAACCAACTGCCAGGCTGCTGCCACGGGCCCCACCAAAAGAAAAGCGCAGAAGCTTTTCTGAGGGAGTGTAGACAACTAGTGACGGAGACGCTTTAGGAGAGAGCTAAAAAAAAAAAAGGAAATATTAAATACAAAAAAAAAAGACTGTGTTGCTGAAGCTTCAGTGGCAATCTGATGAGCACTGGTCAGTGGGTAAAAGAACTGAGGAGGGACGAGGCTGCCAACACATATATAATGTTAGCGATGTCAGGGGCGGTCCCCAGTGAAATGCTTCAGAAAAGTTTCCGTGTATCCTAGAGCCTGAGGGCTCCTAATCCTACAGGTATGACCTGATGAAAGAGATATTGCCAGTGAAGATTAGGTGATCTTCCTGGACCCAAGTCTCCACCACTCATTCACACTAGTGGGATAGCACCAGAGGCGCTAGGACCAAATGGGAGCCAAAAATCTTCTGAAGGGTCGGCGCCGAGACAGGACCACGCATTCGTGGCACCGTGAGACTAGCTCACGCCTGTGTGTAACTATCTCGCGTCAGACCCTCAACCACCTCAGTTCCTTTTCTCCCGCCATCGAATGTGCTTGGATGTCGATGTCGATCGTCTGCCAGAGTGAAAGTTTTTGTCTACGTGACAGCAGCTTTAAGCCATTTAGTATGCGTTTTATATAACATTTTTAGTAGTATTTTCTTATTCTACAAAGAAAAAAAAGATTATGAAGAATAAGAAAAAAAAGAAATTCTCACCTGCCATCAATAGAGTTGTCCTTAGACGGTAGCGGTGACCGTAGGAAGACTTCGTTTGAAAGTTGTTATGGCAAAGGGGCTGTGTCTGGTCCATTGCCCTTTGCTAAGGGGGGGGGGGAGACAGTCCACTGAAGCACGAATCTGGCGGTCCCGCAGATCTGGCTCCGCCTCACCTTGAGCTCTTCTTCCTCGTTGGGGGAAGAAGAATCTGTGCCGCTCAACATTGCCCTCTTGTATGTATGCATGGGTATTGTCGGTCGGGATGGGCTATAGGCCTGAACTGACTTTAGTGGGTTCCCTTGGTCCCACTCTTAACGGCTGCGTTCTTCGACTCTGGACTCCATCTCTGTCCTCGATGGAGTTCCGGTGAGCAGTTTCACTTCTGGGCCACTCCTGTGGAGCAAGGGGTTCGACTTCTGTCCAGTTTTCCTGGCCAGTGTTCCCGATTTCGGGGCCTCTGAGCCACTGGACCAGGGCCGGGTCGATTGGATTTGGATGTGCGCGATGCCCTCCTGGTGCCTTTGCCATCGCATTGACCCCTCGAGCCTACCCCTCCTCTCTCTTTCCATGCAGGGGCCGGCACGGACACCACTTTTTCCTTTCTCCTCAGGATTTTCCCCATTGGCATTCTCCACGGTGCTGTTCTGACGCCATAGGTGACACCACAGGTCCGGCGCCATGGCACTGCTAGAACTGGCGTTGGTGCTGTTGGCGGTGCCGTTGGTTCCCGACACTGCAGCAGTGTCATACGGCATTGAAGATGTGCGCTGAGCGATCCGAACAGTGCCTGCTGGTGCTCATGGTGGTGCTGGGCACCTGCGGGTGCTGCCAATGGGCACTCATGGGTGCCGCCGCAGGTGCCCTCGGGTGCCATGGCTGCTGAGGGTGCCTGCTGATACTGCCGCGGGTGCCCTCAGGTGTCGCCCAGGATGGCATAGGCACTGCTTGGTGCCATCATGTGCCACGAGTGATGCTGGTGCTATGGGGGTGCCAGATGGTGCTGTCCGGCAGAACTAGTGATGGATTTTTCCTTCTGCAGACCTCTTCTTCTACGGAGCTTGTGGCGAGATGTTTTCCACAGAATTAAGTCCTGTTTTGCGCATTATTTTTCCATAGATCTTAGTGAGTGGCGGTCTGCGTGGGATCTTGTGACATCCAGCAGTTTTTCACTGATGAAATTCTTTTTTGCTGTTCTGCCAGCGGAATCCCTCATTCCGCTCAGCACTTTCTCGGCACCTTACGTGGTGCCAAGCTCCTTGACACCCTTCCTGGTGGCGGAGTCTCTAGTGGCTCTGACCTAGGCCTCCCTTTAGGGGTCCTTCTGGGGTAGAAGTGCATCTGGATGAGTCTCTTGCTGTCCTACTTGTCGTTGATACAGCGGATGACTCATTTTATAGACTGGAGGGCAAGACTGCTCTATCACCAGAGTCCGTGATGGAAGATCTTTTCAGTTGTTCCTCAGTGATGGGGTCCACTATAGTATTTCAGACTGCATCTGTGGACCAAATGCTTCTGTGTCTAGACTCTTTTCAGTCATCAGGACAATTACACTCTGTGGAACATTCTAATTCAATGGTCGGGAGCCGTACAGGCTCTTCCGCTCCTTTGATAGGGGTATATAGCCCCCGTGTGATACTGCCCCTTCGGTGGTTTCATCGGCAACAGGTGGTTATCATCTCTTCAGGTGTGATTATTGGTCTGGTCACGATTTCATTTATGGACGCTCAGACTCCTCCTGCCCCTCAGATGGACGACATCTTCGTCATTTTTGTATCAGGCAATCCTTGCAAGATAGCAGCCTGAAAGTCTTGTCAGACTCTGACTAATGGTTAAACAAAAAAATTAATCAGTCACAGCACAGGGCCTAGCCTAAAATTACCCGACACCATCCTTTTGGATCTGGCCAGGTTCCGCCTCAGCCCCTGAGGCGGTAGTCTCTCTAAACTACGGTAAAAAGTACCCGATATCTTCTACCCCTAGGAGGAGTCCGATCCAGCGGAGGTATGAGTCATCTCTTTTCTCCAAGAGAAATTTCTCTTATTCAGAGATATTCCCTAAGCCTAGGAGGCTGCCCAGTCTGTTGGTTTCCCTTTTTTTTTTTCTTAATCAGGCTTTCTTCTCTTGAGCAGAGCCTCACAGCAGCAGAAGTGACTCTCCAGCGAGTTGGAACTCAGGTTCCTAATTCCTTGCTTGCTTCAGGTTAACAGATGGCATGCTCCTTTCTCAACTGTAGGTCAAGTAGGTCTTTTTTCAGAGATGGCTTCTTGATATTCACACCTTCAGTTCCTGCGCACTGGTTCCGTGCCAGTTGCTCACGAAGTTACCCACTTCAAGTGGGTGACGAAACTGTGATGTTTGTTTTTCATCAGCAAGCAAACTAGAGTCATTTCCTACTCCCTTTCAGAAAGGCTGGAGCGAGTGGTGCCTCACCGCATTGAGTCACTTCTGCCGTTATTCAATCACTTTAAACAAATGGGTTAGCCCAAACTTGGTTCTGCTGCGTCCCCCCTCGACACACATCTGCCTCTATTTGCCTTAGAAATCCAGACCTTGTTTTTTTCTGTCAGAATCTTTTCCGCAGTGGACACATCATCCTGTACACTTTCCCTTTCTTCCCTTAGTTTAGAGACTGCTACTACAGTTGTAGGCACACAGGGGCAGAATGGTTCCTTGTGGAATATGAAGTGGATAGGATCTGGTTCTACTAGACCACCACAAGAAGCTTCTAAGTCGTGCTTGGCCTTCCATCAGGAAGGTTTCAGTGACTAAGTGGAAACCATTCTCCTTGATGGGCTAACCCCATTTGGACCCCCTTTGCTCACCAAGTAAGGGGTTCAAGTGCTCCTGGACCTGTTGTTGACAGTTCAGCCATACTTGGTAGTGGGGGTTTCCATCTGCGCTTTCCGATCTACCCTGAACCAGTAGACTTTACTTCCGACTCTTTCAGTTCCTGAGGTCCCTTTACGTTAGATTAGTACATGTCTTTGACGCCATTAATTTTTGTCCTAGACCAAATTGTGGGGCTGTGTTCTCTCCGCTCTCCTAGAGTGGTTGCGGCCTTCTGGCAGAGTTTCATTTTGTGTGCATTGCAGTTTTCTGCATGGTAGTGAGTTAGAACTAGTATATCAGTATAGCTCAGTGGTTTAAGGCTGTGAGCTGCAAATCTGGTGACATCCAGCAGACCAGACCTGGGTTTGAATCCCACAGCTTCCACTTGCATACTGTGTGATCCTGAGCAAGTCACTTAACTTCCCTGTGCTCCCAGGTTGCACCTGTAAAAAAGCTTTCAGCTTAGTGTGCTACTCCTGGTTAAACAAAAAAAACAAAACTCAAGCGCTTATCTTGTAAGCTCTGTGTTCTAGATGATCTATCCAAGACAGCTCTTTTTATTAGAAGGACAGTCCTTGGCCATCCTTTGAGTGAGCCCTATCTCCTACCACCCTACTCAGGGTTGTCGGTTTTAGCTTGGTACTATCCCACTAGTGTGAATGAGTGGTGGAGACTTGGGTACAGGAAGATATGGAAATTACATACTTACCGTGATTGTTGATCTTCTTGGACACAGACTCCATCACTCATTCACACACCCGCCCTCCATCCCCTGGGCTTACTCGTTTTCTTTCCTAATCTTCACGATCCTATGGTTCAGGCTGTGAAGACAGTGTTCTTTGACCCTTCTTGCAAGGGCCATCCGGACCCTCTCAGGCCCAGAAAGTCAGGATAAGTTACTTTCATTAGTTACGCTGCACCTCCTCGGTTAAAAAGGTACTGAGGTGGTTGTAGGGTCAACACCGAGATAGCCAACACAGGCGCGAGCTAGTCTCACGGTGCAGTGTATGCGCTGACCCTTCAGAAAATGTTTGGCTCCCGTTTGGTCCTAGCTCCTCTGGCGCTATCCCGCTAGTGTGAATGAGTGATGGAGACTGTGTCCAAGAAGATTAACAATTACGGTAAGTACGTAATTTCCATTTCTGTATGCTGGGTCACCAGGGGAACATGGACAAGCCCCCAGACAACGAATCCCGTAAGGTTGACCATGCCACTAAAAAGGTGTACATTGTGGCTACCCTGGGTCTTGGACAGGCTAGCTATGTCATCATGATGGCCAACTATGGCCACTCTATGATAAGTATGTTTGACATTGTCCTCCCCACCTCCATCCTGAGCGGCGGGTGGCAGTGGAATTCACCTGAGACCACAGTCAGTTGCTGGCTAAGCTAACTGCAGACAGCCCTGGACATGGGCAATTCGTGTGCCCATGTGGTAATAGTGTCTCCATGCGTTGCAGGGCCTGGCTGCGTTTGGCCACCTTCGCGGCGGACACCCAACAGAGGATGGCGGATGTCCCCGTTCTGGGCACTGACATCTCATGCGATTGAGAAGTACAGACCCCTTTGTTGGACTTGAGGACTTCATCCCAGAGGGACCCCAAGAAAAAGCCTAAGAAACTGGCTTTCAGTACTGTTCCTTTCAGTCATTGCCTCCCTGGCAACAGCCCCAGCAGGCAGAGTTCCAGGCCTGGCATCCCAAGAAGTCAGGGGCCAAGGTTCAAAAAGGGGGGGGGCAGTGGTAGTGGTGCTTCTCTGGGAGGACATTGCTCAGCTTCTTGCTAAAGGAGCTATGGCCCATGTCCTGGACACCCATGCCAGTCAGGGTTTCGTGTCCAGGCATTTCCTGGTCCCCAAATGGACAGGGGGCTAGCACCCCATACTGGATCTTCACAATCTCAACCAGTACATACCGAAGCGCAGATTCTGGACGGTCACTCTGAGCCAGATTATACCACCCCTGGCGCAAGGCATGTGGTTCTCCCTGGACTTCCAGGACACGTTCTTCCACTTGCCTGTCTGAAGGTTCCACCTCTGGTACCTACGGTTCCAAGTGGAGGGGATCCTGTACCAATTCCAGGTCATGCTGTTCGACCTCTCCTCAGTTCTAGTAGTCTTCACCAAGTGCATGGCATTGGTGGCGTCCCACCTCTGGTGCCTTGGGGTCAGAGTTTACCACTGTCTGGATGACTGGCTGATTGCTGTTCCCGGTTCAAGCGAGAGAGGTGGTGGCAAGATCCACAGCTCTGGCTTTCCAGACCAGCCGAGACATGGGCCTCCTGGTCAACCCAGGCAAGTTCAGACTGATACCGAAGCAGGTAGTTAAGTTTGTTGAGGCAGAACTAGACTGCCTGTGGACTAAGGCCCCGCCTCCCAGTGGACTGGGCACAGGATCTTACTTCCTTTGCCCAGTCATTTCAGGTTGGGCTCTTGTGCCCTGCCCTGGGATTTCATGCAGCTCCTGGGGTACATGGCATCCTGCACCAGCATGGTTCGTTGGACCCACTGGCAGATGCGCCCCTTACAGTAAGTGCTGGGTCGTCTGTGGTCCTCCCAGAGCCTAGGTCACCTGGGCCAGCTGGTGATGGTGACCCAGGCAGTGTTGGGTGCCATCCAGTGGTGGCTTTCTCAGATCACCTGGAGGAAGAAATCCCATTCGTTTGCCCAGAGCCAGCCATCACACTGATGACAAACATGTCCCTGGTAGGGTGGGGAGCCCACCTGAGGCACCACACGACCCACGGTTCTAGTCATCCAGGGAGTCCCATCACCACACAAACTCCCTGGAGCTCTGTACAATGTGGTTGGCTGTCATGGAATTTGATCCGCTCAGGGGTCATGTCATTCAAGGCCATACAGACTACATAATGACCATGTTTTACCTGAACAGAGTGTCACAAACTCCCTTCTCTTGTGTCGGGAGGCTGTCCACACCTGGACCCTCGTGTGCAGCCTGGGTGCTGATCTCCTGGTGATTCCCATCGCACGGGAGAACAATCAGCTGGTGGATACTGTCATAAGCCCCTGGCACCCAAACCTCCGGGTAGGACCTCCTATTTGCAGAGAGGATCCCCCTTTTTAAAGAACTCGTGAGCAATTGTAAGGGTTCAGGAAGAATCCCCAACCTTCCTTTTCCGAGTGGGAGGGTGGAAACTGTAGTTTTGAGTTCCCTTGATTGTGCACTACATTCAGTGTTTGAAACCGACCGTGGCCACTGGCTGCTTCTTGCCTAAGTAGTTTGGTAGGATAGCCAAGCGGTACTATCTTTCAAGGCACACAGTCTTTTCAGAACCCTTCTGTTAAAATGCTAGATCCCATAGTCAGACCCCAGGCAGAGTTGATAAGAAAATCATAAAAGTTTACTTAAAATAAGAGCAATACAAAAAATTCTACTGTTTGGAAGAACTTTGAAATGCAGACAATAAGAAAAATAACACAATGGTTTACAGAAAAACAGTGGATACTGTTAATCTAAAACTATACCTTGTTTTGATATTAGAGTCCAGTCAAGATTTTAAATGTCTTTTTAGAGAGGCGTCCTTAAGCAACAGTTTTGTAGCAAGTTTGTATTCCAAGTCAGTTCTCTTAAGGTCCTTTTAAAAAGTCTACAGGCGCTTCCTTGGTGAAAAGTCTTGGTTTCCAGAATTCTGACTTAAAATCAGAATTTTCTGTTCAGTATGTGAAAAGTCAAATTTCTACACACTCTGGTCTGGTTTTAGAGATTTTTCCAGGCCTACACATATGCTTTTGGTTTACAAGTATATACCAGCTGGTCAGGCTATCTGACTCCCAGCTAAACTGTTCAACAACTGCTCTGAATTCAAAATGTGTGTCTGATAATTTACACAATGGTCATTTTTAGGACACACCCACCTTTTTTCCCGCTGGGGTGGGGTTAATGGTTCCAAGACCATACAGATTTTTTTTTTTATTTAGCTTTTGGTTACCGGGTAAGTACACTAGACAAGTAATATGCCTATTTTCAGGAACGACCCGGAAGAGTACAACATTGTGATTACATAGTGGTTATACAGGAAACACCATAGACAGATTGACTAGAAAGGAAATATCAGGGTGCAACAGTGTGCCTTTTCCTGCAGGTGTCACTGTGGTTCCATATCAACCCCAGTAACATCTGGTCCATGCATTTGTCTTAACCCCGACCCCTAGGTCATCCCCTGACCTCTTCCTGTCATGGAAAGCTACAATGGGATATTTTGTACCGTCCTGGGCCATATACCTGTTTCCCTTATCTGGAGGCATAACAGATCCACACTAGCCATTATAGAAATTCTGGCTATTTTGTAGTTACTCATAAGGAGCCCTGTTAAAGGGACAGTGTCTTAATTCTAAAGTACATTACAGCATATACAGTATGAACCCACATCAAGGGATCTAGGCCTGTCATTTGACAGATGCTCTCAGCTGGGTAGGGGAGACGTCACATGGGTGATCTCTGCATCAGGAGATGGCGAACCACCTGTTTTTCTAGTGGGGCTCACATGTGCATTTGGGGTGGGGTTATGATGCAACTGCTGTTACAAGCACTGTACTCTGATATAAAAGGGGACAAGCACACGTGTTAAAACATTGGGTCCACTACAGTCAAAAGTGTTCCATTTGAGAAATTTCACGAAGACTGCTGGACTCCGTAATAACATTTGTTTTTCTTATTATACGAAGACTTATTATCTGACTCTAATTAAAAAGCACTTTGAACAGAACAATAAAATAAAGTGTGTCTTTTTATATTTTATTTTTTTTTTCTTAACAGTTACTGTAGCTGATTATATCTCTCGAGCTGAATCTCAGAGTAGGCAAAGGAACTCACCAAGAGAAAATTTGTCCAAAAGCAAGAAAGGCATGGTAAGAGTAAAAGCATACTTAAGCGCCTGACATAAATATTTAACATTAACCATTACAGTGTTTTTTACGTGTGGCAAAATGTGGTCTGATATGATATATTAAAGGTTTAGAGAGAGAGCAGACACACACATACACACACACACACACACACACACACACACACACTCAGTACCATAATGGGCTGCAGTTTATTCCCAGCAGTGAAGGGAATGAGACCATGACCCAAGACTGAGTTATGAAAACCCTGCCCTATCTCAGTTGAAAATTAGAAACAGAAAACTGCTGGCAGAAGGCTGGACTGGTCTAGCTAGTCTTGCCATAACCCTGTCTAACCTGTGAGACTGAGTTCCCTAGTGGTCATTCATCTTCCCTCTCCCACCGGCTGGTCCCCACTGCAACCATCTGTTTGTCCCTACCCATGCTTGCATTCTAACACAGATTTTGCACAGACAGCCTCGTTTTGAAGTCTGTTTCACTTTCCACCACTCTCTGAAAAAGTATTTCCTGATGTACTTGTTAAGCCGGTGCCCTACCAGTTTCTTCATGTTACCTCTAGTGTTTACGTGTTTGCACTGAAGGTGAACGGTACACTGCTGTTCACTTTTAATCCCCTGGAGAAACTTGAGTGTCTCTGTCATGTCCCCTCCTTCCTGATTTCCAGCGAATTCATGCTAAGACATCTTAGCCTTTCCTTTTAGGAGTGTTGCACCTGAATCATCTTGGTGGCTATGCACTAGTCCATCTCTAACCTGTGTGGATTCCAGAACTGCACGCAGTACTCCAGGTGTGGCCTGACCAAGGATCTGTACAGAGGCACAGTTACTTCCTTGTGCCTACTATTGAGTCCCCAGCCAGTACATCCCAGCATTTTGTGGACTGTTCCACATCATTATTGCATTGAGCAGGTAGTTTCAGATTATCAGATACAAGTACCTCCAGATCTTAACTGTGTTAGTCTTCATTCATCACAAATGGGTTCTGGCCAGAGGTCACAACCCAAAAGAGTTTTTTTATTTATTGTGAGTCGACGCCGCCGACCGTTGGCGCCGCCCTCAAAGCGCCAACGCACTGCGTGATGCTCGTGGTTGGCCATTCGGTGTCGTCAACCCCACACTCCCACCAGTTATTCTCCCTCCGTAGAGGTCGCACCTCGTGTGGAGCTGCAATCAAAAATGTCCTTCTCGTGTCTTCGATGCTGGTTCCATTTCTCCCTACTCGACATTGCTGTTGGTAAGACTGTTCCATTATTATTTTTCAGCAATGTAGAGTCTGTTTTTGAAGTGTGTTTCAGTCGATCATGTCTCGGTCGGAGAGCAAAAAATCGCTGAAAGCGGAACGGCCCCCTGTGCTCGGTGCCTGTGCAGCTGCAAGTACTCCATTACTGACCAGCATGATCGTTGTCTTGCGTGTTTTGGCCCGCTTCACGACATGGATTTGTGTGACGCCTGCTTCTTCATAGACCATCGTGTCATCTATCAACGCATGTGGAAAGTTGAACGAGCTCCGCCGATTTTGGGAGACGGGCGTGCACTCGTTTGGCCAAACCGTGGTCTCTCAGCTTTTCCTCCGGGTTACCTCCCAGTTCTATACGGACCGTGGCGGAGGGGGCTTCTGCTTCTAGTAGCCTCGCTGTCGCAGAAGCCCCTTCCACGGTGCAGGAGGCCCAGTCCGTTCCCCTGGGGAGCAGGCAGAAGGCACCACTCTGGCAGTCGCCCCTTTGTGGGGGCGAAGGCTCCCCTGTTGTCATTTCTTTGGGCTGGGAAGCCTGGGTCTGCGCCGTCCTTGATGCTGTCTGCTGTTGCCATCTTGGGCCTCGGTGACAAGAGCCCTGATAGTGCCGGTCCGCTGCTCGGCACCGTGTCTGCTGTCGACGTCGTTCGTGGCGCTAATGCTGCTGAAGGTGCCGTGGGAGGTTATATAGCACCGTCTTCAACCGTTTCTCACCTTGACTATGTTCGCGGCGCCGAGGCTAGGGATGGCGCCGTGTCTAGCTGTGGTGCTGCTTGCGGCACTGAGCGAGGACACAATGTTGCGGCACCAAGGGAGCTGTAGGTGTCGCTATCTGTGCCGTCCCTTCTCCGGTGTCGTTCATGGCACCGTGGGACGGGACGGTGCCGTGGCAGACATCGACTCTGGCTCTGCTGCTGCTCTCGGTGCCGTCTCTTCAGGCACCATTTGCGGTGCCATGGGGGAGCTTGGTGCCAGCTCTGGTGCGGACACCCGGACTGGCGCCTCCTTCAGTCTAGACAGGAGCGGGCATTCGTATAGGGTCTGGGCACCGGACTTTGGTCTCTACCTCTTCGGAGATGGACTCAGAGTCTGATTCAGACCTGCTGTCTGACTCTTTGGAGTTGGTGGCCCATGTGGATACCCTGGTAGTTTCCTCGGCTGACCGAGCCAGCCTGTCTCTGGGGAGCGGGCGATAGCTCCCGAGTCTAGGGTCGGGTGCTGACTAGCAGGAGGTAGCGCAGGCCAATATTGCCCTGCAGCCTGGGCTCGGATGGTTGGGTTACCCTCTCAGGAGGTGTGCCTGGATCGCCCAACTTTAGGGCCGACCGGAGCACCCACGGAAGGGGAGGGTGCTACTCCCTGGGTGGTCCCCTTGGGGACTAACCAGGGTTGTCAGCTGTCTAGGCTGATGTTTGCGAGGAGGAGGAGGAGGGTTCTTTCAGATTCTGAGGGGTCAGGGTTCGATGCGGTGACCCTTTTCCGGGACCCACCCGGGTTTGGGAAGGAGTCATAGCATGGACCCCTGTCTTTCCTTCTCGGTCTCCTTGAGAGGACCCTGGTCTTTGGAGGGAAGGGACAGTCCTTTTGGATTTTCACGGTCCCGGGCACCTCACGGGGGATTCTTCAGGGCACAGCCTAGGCAGTTCCAGCGTGGTTGATCAGCTGTTGGCTGTTGGGTTTTCTGGAGCTCCTCCTTCCCTTGGGGCTCCTGGTGCACTCTCTTGCCTGGACAGAGGACGGTCGCCTTCTGTTGTTGACTTAGCCCCTACTCCTCTGTCACCATCTTCTGCTCACCCAGGCATTCTTGGTTCTAGGGGACCTCTCTCCTGGGAGCAATTCAGGAGTGCGGCTGCTCACTTCCCTACGTACGTCAGGGCCATGGACAATCGGGTGTTTCACCCTCCCCCTGAGCAGCCAGCCTCTGGATCTCTGAGGTCTTCTGCTTCCTCATCCTCCTTTTCTGGAAGAGAGGAGCCTTCTGTCCACATCTCCCCTGCTGCTGATCACGTGGAGTATCAGCGTTTCCTTGTGAAGATGATGGAAGACCTGTGTGTCACCCCGCTCACTCAGCACAATCCGGAGCATTCGACACGTGCCTTCTTAGGCAGCTTTAGTGCAGTCACCCTTGTGGTGCCCACCAGGCCAGCTCCTTTCCAGGAGGCATCATTGCGGTTCTGGCAAAGACCCTTCTCTAGAGTCCCAGCCCTAGGGATCTTAGCCAGAGGTATTGTCTCCCCGAGTCTCCAGGTAGTATGCCTCATCCTCAGTCAGGACTGACGCAGCTGGACACTCCCGATGGGCTTTGTGCCCTCCACCGTGACTGGCCCCCAGATCAAGATTCCACGGATTTTGACTTCTGGGGGAGGAGGACCTTCTACTCTGCACGGTTCCTTCTTTCAATTTCTGCTCTTCAGTCCCACTATGCTACCTGTTATAGGTTTCTGTGGTCCAGGCAAGGTCAACTCCTAGCCTCTGTGCCTGATTCGGAGGTAACCAGACAAGCTATTGCATACTCTGTACGTGGCCTGGAGCTAGCAAGGCACCAAGCGAGGGCATCTTACGACGCCAACGAGGTAGTTTCCAGGGTCGTAGGGACAGCAGTCTGCACTAGGCGGACGGCATGGCTGCGTCTTTCCCAGTGGTCACCCTTGGCCCGGAATAGGGTGATTTCCTCTGCGTACCGGAGAACCCACCTTTTTTCCTGTAGGGTGAGGCGGCGTCTGTTGGGGCAACATCCCTGCCCCTCCAGGGGGTCCCCGTCTCACTCTCCCAAGTCTCGGGCCTCGCCGGGCCCGTAAAGGTTCTCCCTCTTACTGTTTTTCCCCCACTGGGAGCTAAGGGACTTCGTCCTTTAGGGTATAGGGCCCCCTTCGGGGCGGCTCAGTACTCACCCAGATGTGATGAATGGTGAAGATTGACACAGATAAGATATAAAATTGCATTTACCGTAATTCGTGATCTTTCTGTGTATCTTTACCATTCATCACAAATCCCACCCACCATCCCCCTGGGGCCTCAGTCTCTGGGTCCCTCTCCCTCTGTGTGCCCCCTTCCCCCCCTTCCTTTCTGCTGGTCAGGGAGGCGGGGTGACCTTGGGCACACAGGGGGATTTTTTACCTTCTGACAGGAGGGGAGCAGGATCGGGGAAGAGGGCACTTCGCTTGTCAGTGCCTCGGCTCCACCCCTTTAGGGTAGGGGTTGGTGGTTGCCCTCTCTTCTCTTCTCTCTCTTTCTTGCTCTGTCGTTCTCCATTCTTGTCCTTAGGGACTCAGCCCTCAAATTAATTTAGGAAACTTATTGTTTCTCACCTTCCAGATATGTGGTTTCGGGGGTGGACAACCCTGTATCCTGTTCCTTTCTTCCAGAATAGCCACTTCTGCTCATGTCGGAGTTCTTGCCAGTGATTCTGTGCCTTGAATTCTGGCAATTCAGCCTTCTTGCTACTCCTTCGCAGTTCCTATACAGTCTGGAGACAGTCAACAGTTCAGGGTATGTCCTCCCCCTCCCCATTTCTAGTTTTTCTCTCCCTCCTTCCCTCTCCTTTTCTGCTTCCAGAGATAGGGGCCCCTTCCCAATCCCCTTAGTTTTTCTCAATCTCCTTCTGTCCTTTCCGTCATTTATTTCTCCTTTAGTTTGTATATATTTTCCTTTGTCTGTCCCTTGGACTTCCTTGTCCCTCCTTCCCAACCCTTTCTTACTCTACAGTGACTCAGAACTGGCGGGAGGGCGGGGTCGACGACACCTAACAGCCAACCCGCGAGCACCACGCAGTGTGTTGGCCTCGAGCGCGGTGTGTCGACTCTGCCATTCAAAAAAAAAAAAAAAAAGGCTCCCGCGGAGTCGTGACCTCCAGCCAGAGCCCATTTGTGTTGAATGGTGAAGATGCACAGAAAGATAAGGAATTACAGTAAATACGTAATTTTCATATCTTCCAAGATTCAATCTTCACCCTTGATTCCCACTAGTGGGTGTGAGCCGGAGGCGCCAGGACCCAGCAAGAGCCAGAAGTTTTCAGAGAGCTGGCGGCAAGACAAGCAGCACGCATGCATGACACAGCTTCCACTTGCATACTGTGTGACCCTGAGCAAGTCGCTTAACCTCCTTGTGCTCCCAGGTCGCTCCTGTAAAAAAGCTTTCAGCTTAGTGTGCTATACCTGGTTAAACAACTAAATAAATAAAAAATAAAATAATAAAACAGTTGCCTGCTTATATCAGTACCTGCACCTTACCACCTCAGTTTCTTTTTTTTTTTTTCCCCTACTGAGTCCCATCGTTTTCGTTGCTCATCTTCCGGGAGTCAGAACTTGACATTGGTACACAACAGGATTCAGTTCTCCGAGTTTTAGTATGTAAAACTATAGTTTATTTTTTGTAGAAGTTTAGTGTATTTTAACAAAAATGTTTTTTCAGTCAGTTTCTCTCAGCCCTCCGGTGTCCTTTTCGAGGTCATCAGGAGTTGATGAGGAGCCTACTCAAGCAAGCTGCTCCACAGCGGGACCATGTCAGTCCACTTTCCCCATCACTGAGGGTTCTGACTATGGGTGGTCGTGGTGGTTTGGGGGAGGGGGGACAGTGACTTACCCCACTCAGGGACCAAGCCCTTAGTTTGGTCCCTCTAATGGTGGTCCATGGAGGACAACCTCCTCCAAGGCTCCCCTTCTCTCAACTGAAGCCTCAGGTGACTCTCACCACAGATGACTCCCCGTCAGAGTGGGGTGGGAGGGGTTCACTGTCAGGGCCTCCAGACACAAGGTGTCTGGGACTTGTAAGAGACTCATCTCCACAGTGTGTTGGAGATACAAGCTTATGTTCCTGAGCTAAAATTCTCCACCACTCGTTCACACTAATGGGACTGCGGAGCTCAGGACCTAGCGAGAGACCACAAATCTTCCAGGATGGCTGGCGCGAGATAAGGCCAAGTTTGCCCAGCACTGCGAGATTGCCTCATGCCCATATAGGCTATCTCGGCATCAGCCCTCCAACCACCTCAGTTCCTTTTTTCCCCGCTGTCGAGTGCGCTTCAGTGACGTGTCTCACCTGAGTCAAGTCTTCGTCTATACAACAACAGCTTATAGTCATTCAGTATTCGATTAAGTTACTACTTTTAGTGCTCTTTTCTTATTTAAAAGACTAACTGAAGAAATTTTCACCCTGCCATCAACGGAGTCTACCTTAAACGGTAGCGGTGACGATAGGGAAATTTTACTCAAAAGCTGTTCTGGCAGTGGGGCTGTGTTTGGTCCGCCGCCCTTTGCGGACAGGGGGTCCAACCATGGGCAGTTCGGTGCTGGGGGGGACAGTCCACCTGAAGCAGAGAAAGTAGTAGGCCCGTTCCCGACCTTGATCAGGGACGTAGCTCCACTCAAGTTGTTCTTCCTCCTGTCAGTCGAAGAAGCAATGATACTGTTTGAGCTCACCCTCTGTTACATCTTCACGGGGGTTGTCAGTGGTGGAGAGCAGTAGGCCTGACCTGACTCCAATGGGGTCCTTTATGGCTCAGTTCTTAACGACCACGATCTTCAACACTGGATCCCCCCTCTCTGTCCTTTGATGGGGCTTTGGTGAGCAGTTTAATCACTGGGCTGCTCTTATGGAGCAGTGGGTACGGTGTCTGTCCTTGTTGCCCTTGCCAGTGACCCAATTCCGGGGGCCTTTGGGCCTCAGTCACTGGGTTGCGGCCAGGGCAGTTGGACCAGGATGTGCGCACAGTGCCCTCTCTGATGCCGGTGCCATTTACGATGACTCCACGTGCCTCCCTCCACCTTTTCTTGCAGGGGGCCAGCACAGGTATCATGTTCCTCCCCCCTTTCAGGTCTTGCAGGGCCAGCAGCGGTGCTGGCGCCGCGTGTGCTGCCAATGCCATATATGGTGCTGCATGTAATGCCAGCGCCCTGTGTAGTGCTGGCACCACAGGTGGCGCCCATGCCATAGATGGTGCCGAATTCGTCAATGCCGATCCAGATGGCAGCATCTCCCGTGATTTCCTGGCCTAGACCTGTGTTTTGGAGATTCTTCTGGGGGTAGAAGTGGAACTTGATGAGTCTGACCCTGACCTGCTTTTGTCCGAAGACGCAGCGGATGACTCATTTTATGGGCTGGAAAGCCTTTTTTTTTTTTTTTAATCAGCAGAGCCTGTGGTGGAAGATCTTTCTTTCTAGTCTCTCCTCAAGAACATGGGTTCCACCATAGCATTACAGACTTCATCTGTGGACCAAAGCAGACTTCTGGGTCTTAAGTTCCTACATTCCTTAGTACGAGTACACCCTGTGAAACACACTCAGATTCTCGGAGGTTCTCTGCCACTGATCTAAAGCTAGCGTGGAGCTGCTGCAGACCATTACGAGAGACATATAGTCCAATAATCAGCAGCTAAAAGCTTCTATGGATGACCACAATACTGTCCCAGGGTAGCTGCCGCTGGCATTTGTAGAAGGCAGCACTCCTGGCCCAGAACATCAGGTTTCCCAACTAGTGCTCAGGTGATTAACGACCCCTTGATGGTGCTTATTTGTTCAGCCCTTGGGTTGAGCTCTGGAGGCCACTCCTGCAGCCACTCGGAGGTACGGGAACCGTGGACAGTTTCGTAACAAGCAGTCCTTTCAAGGTAGAGGCCGAGGAGCCTTTAAAAGGAACCAACTCCTGAGCCGCAAAAGAAAGTGCAGCAAAGGGCACAGGGCTGAAAGTGCCCAGTACAACCGCTGAAGATCCAGCCCAGGTCCCACCTCAGCTGTCCGAAGTGGACACCTCTGTGGTGGTAGGGGGGTGTCTGACTCCATTTTACAACCAGTGGAAATCCATTACAGTGGACAATTGGGTTCTCAAGATTGTCCAAGAGGAATACTTTTCCAGTTTCGCAGAGATGTCCCCAAACCTTCCACCCAAACGGCAGCTCAGTCTGTTCGCCTCTTAGCCACATCTTACTTCTGAGACATGGGGCCTCTCCAGCAACAGGGCAGTAGAAGTTCCATGGCAGAACAGAACACAGGTTGCTGTTCCCATTACTTTCTGGTTCCAAGATAACAGGCCGCATGCACCCAGTTCTCAACCTCAGAAAGTTAAACAAGTACCTGTTCAGGGAGAAGTTAATGAAAAACTTGGCATTCAAGTCTTCGCTTACCTGGTCGATTGGTTCCTAGCCACCCCATCCAGGCAGGAAACACAGGAAGCAGTCACCAAAGCTTCTCAGTTGCTCACTTCCAGGGGGATGCTTCTGAATGTGGAACAATCCCAGCTTCAGCCCTCCCTACAGCCGCTCTTCATAGGAGGCCTCTTGGACACCTCCAAGTTAAGGGCTTTCCTTCCAGGGGACATGAGAAATGACATTCTCCAGATGGCATGCTACATCAGGAGGAGAAACTCTGTTCAAGCCCTCTTGATGAAGCGGATGTTGGGCCTCATGGCATCGTCCGTCTTCACAGTGCCTCTAGCCCAGCTGCACATTGGAGGGGGGGAGGCTGGATCTGGAAAGGTGCCAGCTTTACCTTCCCAGCAGTTCCTCTTCATACCTCCAGGGCGAAGGTTTTCCCTTCCGGAGGACGGGAGTAATTACATCTTTAGATGGCTTGTTACATCACAGAAAACAACTCTGTTCAGGCCCCTTTCGATGCAGCGGATGCTGGGACTCATGACATCGTCCACAGCAAGCAGTGGTCACCAACCTCACGTCTGCAATCCTTCCACATAAAGTGACAGAGCCTTGGACAGAATCACTTGCATGGTGGACACAGAAGGACAAACTTCTGCAAGGTCTACCCCTTGACCCACTGGAATCTCAGATCACCATCACCATGGATGTATCTCAGATCGGTTGGGGAGCTCACTGCCAAGACCTCCACACTCTGGAGTGGAGCCAGGAGTAGTCTCATCTTCACAATAAATGTCTTAAGAGATGAGAACTGTCTTATATGTTATCCAAGTTCTGAAGGATGTCCTCTGCCACGAAGTGATCCTCCTCCTGACTGACAACAAAGCTGTGATATGTAACATCAACAAGAAGGGTGGAGCGCTCTCCTACCCTCTGTGCAGGGAGACCATGGGGATGTGAGAGTGGTGCCTCGAGCACGATGCGTCAGTTCAAGTAGTCTCCTGCCAGGAATTCAGAATGACTTACCTCAGCAGAACAGAGGCGGATCCCCACGAGTAGTCGCTCACACCAGACATCATGCAGTCACCATTCAACGAGCGGGGCAGTCTGGACCTGGACCTTTTTGCATCCCTAGTCAATGCATAGCTGCCTCTATCCTTCTTCAGAAATCCAGAACCTGGAGTTTTCTCTCAGGATGCATTCAGACTGCAGTGGACAAGACACTTCTGTATGCATTTCGTCCTCTTCTCTTAATTCAGAGTGTTGCTCAAGTTGGAGGCATGGAGGCAGGATGATTCTCATTGCCCCATGCTGGCCTTGACACAGATGATTTCCATTGATCAACATATTGTCAGAAGTACCCCCAAGGCAGCTCCCTCTACGAACGGACCATCTGACACTGGGACCTCTGGTCTATCCCAACCTGCACTCCCTTCTTCTTCATGCCTGGCTTCTGAGGAGATAGAAGTGGGCAGGTTTAAGGTTTCTCAGAGAATCTTAGAAATCCTCTTAGCTGCGTGTAAGCCTTCTACCAGGAAGACTTGCACGGCTAAGTGGAAACACTTCTCCATCTGGTGTGCAAAGTCCTGTCTGGACCCTTTCTGTTGCCCACCAAGTAAGGTTTTGGAGTGCCTCTTAGACCTGTTGAATGCAGATCTGCAATACTCGGCATTGAAGGTACACCTCTGCGTGATTTTTGTCCTATCTTGAGCCAGTACAGAACATGTCACTGGCTCAGTTACTGTTAGTCGAGATTCATAAAGGTATCCTACACGCTAAACCCACAGTCAGGAAACCGGTGGCCACATGGGATATTAACCTGGTGCAAGATATGCTTGCCTGTAAACCCTTTGAGCCGCTAGCTACCTGTGAATTGGAATTTCTGACCTAGAAGACGGCCTTCTTAGTGGCTATCACTTTCACTCACAGGGTCTCTGAGATCCATGCTTTGGCCACAGACCCCCCCCCCCCTTTACACCATCTTTCACAATGACAAGGTGGTATTCCATACTCACCCTAAATTCCTACCCAAACTGGTTTCGGACTTTCACCTCAACCAACCCTTGCTTCTCCCTGCTTACTTTGCTAACTTCCAGAATGAAAGAGAAACGCACCCTTCATTCTCTGGATGTTAAGAGGGTTCTGCGATTCTACATCGACAGAATGAGAGAGAGATATATACAAATCCAAGTAACTCTTTGTATCTTTCAGCATGCCTTGGCTGGGTCAAACTGTTGCCATTAGATGGGTTTCTGCATGTTAGTGGCATGTCTTCACCACTGCTACTCTATGGCGCAGGTCAAGTTTTAAGGCTTAGTTCACACCCACTCTACCAGAGTGGTTGCATTATCCCTGGCAGAGATTTGTAATGTACCCATTGCAGAGATCTGCAAGGCAGCTACCTGGAGCTCAGTGCATACCTTTGTGAAGCACTAGACTCTGGATGTCCATACCAGATGGTACACTTTCTTCGGCAGGACAATCCTCAATGGACATCTGTTCTGAGTGAACTCTGTCTCTTGCCGCCCTATTCAGGGGATTGGTTTTTAGCTCAGTACTCTCCCATTAGTGTGAATGAGTGGTAGAGACTTTAGTTCAGGAAGATATGGAAATTGCATACCTACCTCAATTCTTAATCTTCTTGGATGAAGTCTCCACCACTCATTCACACACCCACCATCCATCCCCTAAGCGCTCTCATCCTGTTTCTGGTCTTCACTCCCTCATTAGCTTAGGCTGTGAAGACGTTATTGGGTTGACCCTTCTTACACGGGTCATCCGGGCTATCTTATGCCTGGATTAGGTCCGTTTCCTAGGTTAGTTTAAGCCGCACCTTGTGACAGGCTTGAATAATGCCCCGCCCTGTTTGCTATGCAGAAAGAGTTTAAAAGCAAGGGTCTGTTCTGTCCTCTCCTTTTCTGTCTGTTCTCTGGTTGCGCAACCAAATTTTCTTGAGACCTAGGAACTGATCATGCCAACGGTTTTGCAATTCTCCACTTCTCACTGTCTCTCTGCCTTCCTTTGCTGTTCTGTCTTTTCTTCCCCCTTGCATATCTGCAGTTATAAAAAAATATATATGTGAATCTCTGTGTAAAACTGTGAGAAACTGGGATCTTTTTGTTTAAAACTGTATATAGTTATACTGTTGAAATAATTGCAAAAAGCTATTTGGAACTGGAGGGGTTAACCTGGGATGCAGTTTTTAAGTCCTTTTCAGAGTTGTAAACAGGAGGTCAATTCTGGGTCACTGTTCATTTTGCTGCGCCTGCATCGAAACTTACAAGAACATTCTGTGAGAAACACTGTCTTCTTAACGAGCTCCCTGCAAAGAGTTGTTACAAAAAGAGTAACAATGCTCTTGCTAGAGAGACAAGGCGAGTGAGAGACTGAAACTTGGAATTAAGAGATACCCTCAGAAGGACTTGGGTTTCTCTGTTTGTACTACCTTTGTAAATAGGTACACTGAATAATTGTTATTTTGCTGTTATTGAGAAAAATAAAACTGTATTCGCGAATTTGAAACTGCTCCTGGTTCTCCTATGCTTCCTGATCTGTGCCTCAACAGTGCACCTCCTTGGTCAAAAAGGTACTGAGGTGGTTGGAGGGTCGATGCCGAGATGGCCTATACGGGCATGAGGCAGACTTATGGTGCCACGCATGCGCGGCCGTATCTAGGCGCCGGCCCTCCTGAAGATTTTTGGCTCAGTCCCATTAGTGTGAATGAGTGGTGGAGAGTGCGTCCAAGAAGATCAAGAATTACAGTAGGTACATAATTTCCATTTTTTGTATGGTCTGAAAGCCCTAATGGGCCTAGTTAGCCACAAAACTGTCCTCCTCCAGATGGATAAAAAGTCTGTCATGCGATACATCAGCAAAGTAGGAGGAATACACTTTTACCCTTTTTGCAGGGAGGCGATGGGTGTGTATGGTATCTGGAGCGGAAGATCCTGCTCCTAGCACTCTTATCTGCCAGGAGATCAAAACCCTGTAGAAGACTTGTTCATTCAGTGGGAGCGGTACTCCAGATGTGGACTTATTCTGTGACCCCTCTTAATGCGAACTGCCTCGATCCTAGTTTGATTCTGCTGTAGAAATCCAAGACCTGCCATCTTTTCTATCAGGATGCATTCAGACTGCAGTGGCAGATCTAGTCTGTGTACATTCCCTGCAGTCTCTCTCCTCAGAGAGTACTGTTCAAATTGGAGGCACAAGGAGGCAGGATGACACTAGTGGCCCCCCCACTGGCCTCCACAGATATGGTTTCCTCTGTTGAACAGACTTCATTCAATAACCCAGGTCTCTGCCACCCAGGATGGACTTACTGACACAGGGTCAGCTAGTCCATCCCTGTCTGCGCTAGAAGTGAATAGGTACAAGGTATCTCAGAGAGTTTCTGAAATATTTTTGGTTATGCCAAAAGCATTTCACTAAGAAAGCATACACAGCCAAATGGAAAAGATTTTCGATCTGGTGCTCCAAAACTGGCACAGTGCCTTTGTAGTACCACCGGACAGGGTTCTGGAGTACCCACTGGACTCTTCAGTATTCCACAGTAAAGGTCCATCTTAGTGCTATTCAGCATACCATGAGCCCATCGGTACCCTATACATGGCACAGCTGCCACTGTTCACGAGGTTCCTTGGGGCCTTTTTTTTTTCACACAAGGCCTCCCAGCAGGAAGCCAGTGGCTGCCTGGGTTATCAGCCTTGTACTAATATGCTCACTTGCAAGCTCTTTGAGCCATGCAACTTGTTCTGCTCTCAGTGAATCTGAAGAGCATGCTTGGTTACAAATCCTCCCGTCTGCTGTTTTTCCATTAACTAAGGTAGTTCTCTGCTCACACCCCAAGGGCAGTGGTGAAACAGCAGCTCCAAACGGCTCTCGATATTGGAGACTCCTGTGCCCGGTCAGTAGCGGCCGCAGTGGCCATGCACCGCAGAGCTTGGCTGCGGATCTCCACCTTCACGGCGGATACCCAGCACAAGCTGGCAGACATCCCCTTCCTGGGTATCGACTTGTTCGGGTCTGGGGTGGAAGGCCACCTCCAGAGAATTGAGAAGTCCAATGCCACCTTGGACTCGGTCACATCTGCCCAGCAGGACAAAGGCCGCCGGCACTTGCAAGCCCTTTCACCCTTCTGCCCCTGTGGCACGTCCGGCCCAGCAACACCAGCATCAGGGCCAGCAGGCTCGCCTTGGTACCCCAAAGCCAAGCCTGCAGCTTCCTCCAGCAGGAAGCTGGGAGGAAAAGAGCCAGGAGGTCCCTCGGCGGTCCTTCCTCCAAGCCTGCTCCAGTGGCGGGTTGGGCGCGTGCTTCTTGTCTTCCTAGGCTCCCCCAATGGGGGGACGGCACCGCCACTTTCTTTCTGGTCCGCTATCACCATGGACCGCGGTGTGTTGGAAGTGGTAGGAAGGGGTCTGCCTCTGGAGTTCGAGCAGGCCCCGCCCTTCCGAGCCATCGCCCCACGGGGGCTACGGGGTCCGCAGCCTCTCTGTCTGCCTGTCGAGCCGACATTGCCCTGCTCCTCCAGAAGGAGGTGATCAGGAAGGTGGCGGATCCTCCACCAGACCCAGGGTTTGTGTCCAGGTACTTCCTGGTCCTGAAACGGATGGGGGGCTGGTGCCCCATTCTAGACCTGCACGACCTGAACAGGTTCCTAAGGTCTCGAACCTTCAGGATGGTCACTCTGGCTCAGATCATTCCATCCTTGGAACGAGGTGTGTGGTTCTGTTCTCTGGACCTCCAGGACTGTTCTTTCACCTCCCAATCCGTCCGTCCCACCAGCGATTCCTCTGCTTCAGAGCAGAGGGTTCCCTTTTACGCGTTCCGGGCCATGCCCTTCGGCATTTCTGTAGCTCCCAGGGTCTTCACCAAATGCATGGCAGTGGTGACAGCATTCCTGTGGCGCTGAAGGGTCCGGGTGTACCCTTACCTAGACGACTGGCTGATTGCGGCCTCCTCCAGACCGGAGGTGGAGCGGTCCAGGGATCTGGCCCTCCAGGTTTGCTCTCAAGTTGGCCTCCTCATCAACGAGGCCAAGTCGGAACTCGTGCCAAAGCAGGTGATCCAATTCATCGGGGCAGAGCTCGACTCTCGGCGAGCCAGAGCATGGCTCACGGCGGACAGGGCTGAGGTTCTTTCCTCCTTTGTCCAGTCATTTCAGGTTGGGCAATTGCGCCCTGCCCGGGACTTCCTGTGCCTCCTGGGCCTCATGGCGGTCTGCACCAGCGTGGTCCGATGGACCCGTTGACACATGCGTCCCCTACAATGGGGACTGGCCAGCCAGTGGTCACAGTGCTCTGGTCCCTTGGACCAGCCAGTGGCAGTGACCCAGGAGATGTGAAACGCTCTCCAGTGGTGGATCGTTCCAGCTTATCTGCAGGAGGGCATCCCGTTTGTCCGCCCCGAGCCGACGGTCTCTCTATCGACCGATGCCTCTCTGATGGGTTGGGGTGCCCATCTGGGGGAGCACAGAGCGCACGGCCTCTGGTCCCCTCGGGAGTCCCAATGCCACATCAACCTGCTGGAGCTTCGAGCGGTTTGTCTAGCCCTCACCGCCTTCGCTCTGTTTGTACGGGGTCAAGTGGTCCAGATCCAGACAGACAATACCACGACCATATACTGCCTAAACCGCCAGGGCAGGACGCGATCCATGCCTCTGCGCAGGGTAGCTCTCCACACTTGGTCCCTCGTGCACAGCCTGGAGGTGGATCTCCTTGACATCCATGTGGCAGGAGCCTCCAACATTCTGGCCGATGCCCTAAGCCGGATAGGAGCTGCGTCCCACGAGTGGTCTCTCCTGCCGGAGGTAGTACAAGATCTGTTCTCCCATTGGGGCACGCCTCAGGTGGACCTGTTTGCCTCCAGGGAGAATGTGAAGCTGAGGCTGTTTCATGCCCACCCACCTCAGCAGGGCTCGCTGCAGGGGGGATGCCTTCTCGAGGCCGTGGACCCCGGGCCTCTTCTGCGCCTTTCCCCATTTCCCTTGATCCACAAGGTGCTTCTCAAGGCGAGGAGGGACAAGGCGCAGGTGATTCTGATAGCCCCAGACTGGCCTCGCCAGTTCTGGTACCCAGATCTCCTCAGCCTCAGCTCCAGGCTCCCGAGGCAGCTTCCAGCCCGCCCGGACCTTATCTCAGTCAACCAGGGGAAGGTATTCCATCCAGACCTTCAATCCCTGCACCTGATGGCCTGGTTCCTGAGCAGCTAGAGTTCCAGGCCTTGGGTCTTTCTGATGAGGTCCTCAGCGTTGTTGAGGCATCCCGTAAGGAGTCGACCAGTAAATGCTATGCCTTTAAATGGAAGAGATTCTCCATTTGGTGTTGAGGCAAGGGGCTGGACCCTTCCTCCTGTTCCTTGGCAAGCATTCTGGATTATCTGTGGTCCCTTTCTCAGCTAGGACTTCAGTCGACGACCCTTAAGGTGCCACTGGCAGCCATCTCTGCTTACCGGGCGCGGGCCGGGAAGCAGTCGGTGGTGCAGGAGAAGGTGGTCAGGCGCTTTTTCAAAGGCCTTGATCACATATCCCCTCCTGTGCGAGAACCTCCAACTCCTTGGGATCTACTGCTGGTACTGGCTAAGCTCATGGGCAAGCCACTCGAACCGATGCACAAGTGTGACATCTCTCACCTGTCGTGGAAGACCGCCTTCTTGGTGGCTATCATGTCAGCCAGAAGGATGGGAGAGCTCCAGGCACTTTCCATCGAGTCTCCTTATCTGGTCTTCCACAGGGACAAGGTTGTCCTGCGCCCCAACCCGAAATTCCTTCCGAAGGTGGTGTCGGAGTTTCACCTTAACCAGGTGTTGACTCTGCCGGTGTTCTACCCCAATCATACCTCAGAGGCCGAATATAGGCTCCATACTTTGGACCCTAGAAGAGCGCTCTCTTATTATAAGGAGCAGACGGCTGAAGTTCGGGGAGAGGTTCGCCAGCTGTTTGTCACCTACACTGAAGCTGCACCTGGCAGACCTGCAGCCAAGCAGACGATAGGCAGGTGGGTCACCTCCTGCATAGATCTCTGTTACAGGTTGGCGGGCATGGAGCCTCCCAAAGGGATAAGAGCTCATTCTACCCGTCATACTGCTGCTTCGGTGGCTGCTTCCAGGGACGTCCCTATCCAGAAATCTGCAGTGCTGCTACCTGGAAGTCGGCACATCCTTTATTACCCATTACCACATCGACCTTGAGTCATGCCGGGATGCTGGTTTTGGGACCTCGTTTCTCAGTCCTTATTCCCTAAGTAGGGGTGTGCCTTGCCTTCCTCCTCCCGGAGAACTGCTAGGAGTCTGCCAGACAGTGTGGATGAACAACATATCCATGTCCCTAGAAATACTGGTTACTCACCTGTAACAGGAGTTCTAGGAATGGTATATGTTTTCATCCCACGACCCCAACCTCGGCTTGACCGCACAACCTGGCTTCAGCGGGCTAGATCTGGCGTCATGGGGCAGAGCCAAGAGTTTTACCACCCGGGTGGGTGGGAGGAGCCAGCTTGAAGACCTTCCGGCAAGATTTAAAGCAGCAAGGAACCTGCCAGACAGTGTGGATGAACAACATATACCATTCCTAGAACTCCTGTTACAGGTGAGTAACCTGTATTTTTCTGCCATAGGCACAGGACGTACTCAAGGATAGACATGTTCCTTGTGTCTGGGGAGAAAATGCATCTAGTACAGAGCTGCGAAATCCTACCAATGTCATGGTCTGATCACTCTCTACTATCCCTTAGGTTACAATTCTTTCCCTCTGTCAGAAATTCTAATTGGAGATTAAATGTGGGCCTCCTAAACTCAGTAGATTTTAAATCTACACTAAAATAACAGCTCTCTGCCTACCTGGATACTAATGATCCAGACTCGACCTCTTCCTCAGTTAGGTGGGATGCCCTTAAAGCCTATATCCGGGGTCAGATCATTTCATATAGTTCCCAGCTAAAGAGACAGCGACAGGCCACGTTGGAGAGGCGGAGTTTCAACATAAACTGACCCTCCACCCTGGGGATAAGGCCTTGTGGCAGAAAAAGAAGATGGAAGTAGAGCAACAACTGGCATGTCATGTGGAAGGGGCTATTAGGAGAACTCAGTGTAGGTACTATGCGGAGGGAAACAGGGCGGGCAGACTTCTGGCCTGCGCACTTCGTAAACAGCTCTCAAACAGGGCAGTGTTGAGGATGGAGGACCTAGAGAAAATTGGGGAGCTTATTATGGACCCCCCACATATTACAGGGGTATTTGCTAGATATTATAGCGCATCATATAGCCAAGAACACGCATATAATGCGACACAACAAACAATGGAATTTCTAAACTCCTTGACTCTTCAGACCCTTACTCAAGAGGACCGAGACTTATTGGAGAGCCCAATCACTGAGAGGGAGGTAATCACTAAGATTAAAAGCCTTAAGCAGGGTAAATCCCCAGGCCTAGATGGCCTGTCGTCAGAATTTTATAAGGTTTTACAGGAGTCCCTGGTTCACCCCTTAGTCCTGTGCTGTAGTCATATTCAGGAAGGAGGGGAGGTCCTGGAATCTTGGCGTTCCACCCTAATCTCGGTTATCCCTAAGGAAGGGAAAGATCATACCCAGTGCAAGTCATATCGTCCGATCTCATTACTTAATGTGGATTTAAACATTTTTACGGGGATCCTGGCGGACTGCGTGCAGTGGGTGGCCCCGGGACTTGTACATCAAGACCAGACAGGATTTATAGCTGGCAGATAATTACAAGATATTGTGAGGCGTTTGCTTAACATAATATCTGCTGAATGGGGGCTGGGGTCTTTCCAGCTATCCATCTCCATGGATGCTGAAAAAGCTTTTGATAGGGTTACCTGGAACTTTCTAAATGCAACCATGGAGAAAATGCAATTTGGCCCAAAATTCTTAGAAATAATAACAAATCTGTATGCTTCGCCACAAGCACAGGTTAGGGTAAATGGGATAAACTCAGGGTATTTTCCGATTAGTAGGGGAACCAGGCAGGGCTGCCCCCTGTCTCTTCTTTTTGGAGCCCTTCGCGGTGGCGGTTCAGCAGGATAGGATGATAGAAGGGATTATGTCGGGGGGGTGGAGAACAAAGTACGCAAATAATTCCATATTCTTCATTGGGCGGCCCGAAACCTCCCTGCCACGACTACAGACTTTACTTGGGCGGTTCGGGTCCATCTCTAGCTACAAGATTAATTATTGCAAGTCAGAGGCCTTGGTTCTGAGTGGGAGCTGCCCCTCATCAGTGGAGCCTTTGGAATACCATCCAGAATGATATGGCGGAGTGGACATTGTTACCCTTTCACTGGCAGGTTGAGTTGAGTCCATTAAAATAAATGTACTACCTAGATTTATCTTCTTATTCTCTACCTTGCCTATCCGGATCCCAACCCAGTATTGGGGAAAAGTTCTGAAGGGCATAACTCAATTTATTTGGGAAGGCCGTAGACCGAGGGTGGCTAGGTGGATCCTATACCAGCCAAATGATGGAGGAGGACTGGGACTTCCTGACTTATATAGATATTATCTGGCATGTCAGATGACCCTGGTGTGTTCCTGGGCCAAGCAACGGATAAAGTCCAGCTGGTATGAGATATAGGAAGGGTGCTGGCCTTTCAAGGCCATTGTTCACTTTTGCATGTCTTGACCCCCGGGGCTGACCGGTAATATTTGGACTAGACACTCCCTTGGGATCTTACATAAGGTCCGGAGAGAATTAGCCTCGTCGCCTTCTCTGGTCCCCCTGACCCTCATAAGGCACCGCACTAATTTTGTCCCCACAGGATTAGACCCGGGATACAGAACATGGGAGACCAGAGGGCTTACTAGATTTTCCAAACTCATTGAGAGAGGTACCTGTATGTCCTTTGATAGATTGAAAGAGAAATTCAGTTTAAGTAACTCAGAATGTTTTAGGTATTTACAGGTCAGACAGTTCATAATGAGTGGGGACACAATATTACTTTTTCAGCGACAAAAGACAATGGGGGAAGACTTTATTTATGGGGTTACCACTCTGAAGGTCAGGACGAGATGTATCTCGGTGTTATACAGGATGCTGGGGGAAAGGGGCCTAGAACCTTTTAATTCAGTAAAGACTGCCTGGGAAGGTGAGCTCTCCATCATCCCACAAGAAACTTAGGATTGGGTGGAGGGTGACCACCTCCCCAGACTGGAGGGAGTACTTTTGGAAGATAATCATTAGATTATTCCGCACTCCTGTAGTTACAGAGCATTTTGGGACCACTTTTTCAGACCAGTGCTGGCGGACGTGTGGTCTCACAGGATCTCACACGCATATTCTCTGGGAGTGTCCGGTTATTAGGAACTTTTGAGATGAAGTCAAGACAAAAGTAAATCAGATTTTAAAGGTGAACATACCCTCAGACTTCCTAAATTGGGTTTTGGGGTTTCCAGTGGTTTTGGGCCTCTCCCCTACCCAGAGAAAGTTGGGATTAGTTTTTATTGTTGCAGCCTTAAAATGTCTCTCATCAAGGTGGCTCCAACAGGAAGCCCCTACAGTGGGTGAGTGGTTTAACTGTGTAGGCCAAATCCATGACCGAGAGAAGCTCATTGCCAGAATACACTTGAGGGAGGAAAAGTTTCTTGAAATATGGAATCCGTGGCTGACATGGTCTGGAGCTGGTCTCTAGGGTGGAGAAAGTCAGTCGACGGATAGTGACATTCAGGATGGGATTCTGTCTCTGAGGGGGAGGTAGAAGACCCCTTCCTACTATGTTACTGTTGTCCCCTCCCCCCCTTTTTTTTTCTTTTTTTTTGTCTTGAACTCCCCCTGCTCTTCTCTCCTCTTAAGTGCCTCCAACAGAATACAGAATGCAGGTATATTGGTGAATAGATAGCTGCAAATGACAGTTGCTTGATTTATTAGGTAGAATGAGATATACAGGTCACCTAATTCTTTTTTATCTTTCTTGAATCATATGTTTGTGACATACTACCATAGAGCAAGAAAAGAACACAGTTAATTTTTTTTTTATATATATTTATTTATTTGGTTTTTGTTTACCGGGTAAGTACACTAGACAACAATGTTGCCTATATTCAGGCACGACCCGGGAGTGTACAGACAGGGGAGACCAGAGTCAACATTAAAGAGTATTTCATTACACAGCATGAGGTGAGAACAAACATTTGAACAGTATACAGCCAGGTACAGTCATTATCAGTAACGACAAAGAGAAACAGATAACATTAAATTAATTATTTTCATCTGATGATACATCAATGACTAAATTGAAGCGACAAACAGCAAACAAAACTTAAATGAAGTAGCATTATAACAATAGGATTTCTGCTGGATGTGGGAAACTTTCAGATTTTGGAGACCAGTAGGAAATCAGTAAGTGCCATAGGGAGGAGAAAATGCTAGGAGAGAAGCTCAAGTTACAACACAAGAGCAGCAGTCGGATTCTAATAGGTGTGCCTGAAGACTCAGTTTAAAGGCCTTGTGGGATTTGGAGAGTTTGATGTGGGAGGGAATGGAGTTCCAGAAGCGGGGGGCAGATATGGCAAAGGATCGTTTTCCTTTTTGTGTGAGATATCTGGGAATTTCAAGTTGGGTTTGAGCAGATGCCCTGAGGAGGTATGCTTGGGAGGGCTGAGTTAATAGTTGACCAAGGTATTTGGGGACAGCGTTCTGATCATAGTATCAATTGTACAGCCTGCAGAATAGTGTCTGAGCGAGTCTGGGAGAGCCAATTTAGTTTTGAGTAGAGCAGGCAATGATGGGTAAGTCTGTGAGCGAAGCAAATCTGCATATATTGTTATAGCAGGTGCTCCATTTCTGGAGTGCTCCTTTGCTAGCTTTAAGGTAAACCTGAGAGCAATATGTTAGAGCAGGGAGGAGAAATCCTTGTGCAATAGCAAGCGGACAGCATCATTGAGGAGGACCTAATTTTAAAGGCAAGACCAAGTTTTGAGTAAACTGTCTTACATGTAGCCGCAATGTGGAGGTTAAAGTCAAGAGATGGGTGAGAGTGACTCCTAGATACCTGAAGGGGTAGCAATTCAAGAAGTCATCTAGAGAATGTATCAATAAGTCTGGAGTAAGAGATCTGATTCTTGCGGGGGCCAAAAGCATAGTTACAGTTTTCTTAGCATTCATTAGGAGCCTGTTCTGTAGTAACCACTCCTGCAAGCAGTTGAAGTCTGCTTGAAGATGTACTCTTACTGATAAGGGATCTTTACCACTGGAGAAGCACCATGTCATCGGCATAAAGGATTAACGAGGAGGAGCAGGGAAGGGAGGGCAAGTTGTTAATGAAAAGGGAGAAAGTAGTGGGCCAAGAATAGATCCTTGGGGACTCCAACAGAGGTAGGGAAAGATTTGAGGCCGGATTCAATTTGGACAAATTGCAACCTCCCTGAGGTAGCTATCGAACCAGGAGATGGATGACAGGTCAAAGCCAAGGCGGGACAGTTTGGAAAGTAGCAGAGTGATTCACAAGGTCAAATGCCTTTGTGAGATCGATAAATATAGCCCCAGTGAGCAGGCTCTTATCCATCGCTGTAAGGACTGCATTTGTCAGCTGAAGTAGAGCAGTTGTGGTGCTGTGTCCTGTTTGGAATCTCTGCTGGGTAGGGGATATAAGATTGTTAAGGTGCAGGTAATTTGTGACCCGAGTAGCGATGGCCTTCTCGTGAAGTTTATTTAGGGTAGAGAGAATGGCAATTGGTCTATAGTTTGACATATTTTTGGTATCCCCTTTTTTGTGAACAGGGGACAACATGAGCGGTTTTCCACAATGTTAGGTACCGTTTGGGTTATTATGGAAAGATTAAAGATTCTTGCAATAGGAACAGCAAGGGCAGGGCTGCCTGCTTCAAGAAGCTTTGCAGTAGCCCATCCAGGCCAGCAGATCCATAGGTGGATACTGATTTGAGGAGATGCAGCACTCGTGGAGGAGACTAATGTGAGATGAAAGGGTTTCATGCAAAGTTGCACCTCAGGAGGAGGTGAAAGAGGTTGGTTGAATTTCTCAGTGTATTGGGAGAATCCGAGAATTATGCATTAGAGCATTAGCAATAGTAGGTAACTTATTTACAGTTCGTCATTCAGTGTCATGTCGTATGGCGTCTTGGGCCTTTGCCCAATGAAATTTTGATGTGGTTCCAAAACCCTGGTATCACCGCTGAAGATTGGAGAAGCTTAAGGCAGTAGCTCCTTTTAGCCTTCTGAATATCTTTTGCAGGCATTTCTCAGTTGTTTATAGTTAGCCCAGTCTTCTGATTGTTGGGACTTCTTTGCCAAGGTCCAGGCCTTGTCTCTTTTATCATGGCTCGAAGGAGGTCTTTTTAAGCCATTTATTGGGGAGCCCTAAGGCGCCTTTTTTTCAGAGGGATGTGCAGATCCTGAAGGGCCAGAAGCTGAGACATCAGGTATTCAAGTGCTGTGTTTACATCATCAGTGTGATAGATGGGAGACCAGTCTATATTATTAATATCCTCGAGAAGTGCAGTTCGGTTTAGTTTGGCAAAATCCCGAAATTGAATGATTCTTGGTGGGGGGGTTAAGGCAGTGGCCATTCCAGATACAGAACGTAGGCAGGTGATGACTAATAGAATCCAAAAAGGTCCCTGCAGCAATTATTTTATTTGCTCTATTTGTAGCCATCCAGTCCAGGAGAGATTGGCGCTCCGAGTTGGAAGAGATGCGTGTAGGACTAGAGATAAGTTGAGCGAGGTTAAGTCGGGAGAGCTTCAGTATATGTACCGCGTGACTCCTGATAGGTCTAGGTTGAAGTCTCCATTAGTATGACTTCAGATCTACCGTTTAGAGTGGCCAGATAATCCAAGAGCCCATTTAAGCCAGGAGAGCCCCTTTGGAGGATTGTAGGCACAGATCAGATTTAGCCTTTATCACCACCTAGTTGTAGAACTGTATGCAGAGCTTCACAGTGATTTGTTATCCAAGACTGGAGTACAGAGACATTGAGATGCTCTTTATAATAAGGGCAACTCCTCCACCCTTTTGTTTGGTGGGCGATCGAATCTGGACAAGCTGTAGCCAGGTATTTTGTACATGGAATCAGGCATCTCTGGCCTGAGCCATGTTTCAGTTAGTCCAAGTATGTCCGGACAGTACAGAGCTATCCAGGCTTCAAGTTCAAGAAAGTTTGTTGGTAAACTTCTGATATTCATGTAGGCAATTTTCATGCCCTTAGTGGAAAACTAAGAGGAGTCATCCGTGGACCTGGCATTCCAATGGGGGCCAGGGTTAGATTCTATGTCTCCTGACAAGCATAAGCGCAGAAGCATCACCCAAACTTCTTTGTAGAATCTGTAATTGCGCTTGAGGTATTTGGGCATGCTAGGGGGGTGATAGAGAAGGAAATGCCCCAATTTGGAAGGATGAGTTATATGGAGGGACAGGTTAGGAGAAGGGAGCAAGGTTCTAGTCGGTATAAGGTTGGAGAATACAAAGGAGAATTCTTCATGGCAGTGGGACCCAGGGATTCCAGCTGGTGTGTTACATGAGAGATAGGAGAGGATGATTATGGTGGGTAGTAATCCTGATACCACCAGAAGTGACCTTGGGCATGCAAGAGAGAACATTATGTATGCCTTGTATGAAACCTCTGTAAATCAGAAGTAGATTGTCCCTTATAAGAGAAGAATATAAGTGACTGACAGAAATGGTGACTTAAGGGCAGGGTGGCACCTGTAGTGAAGGGAGTTTAAGCGAGACCCTTAGTGGCCAGAGGTTGGCAGTCAATTATACAAGTTATTCACAAGAGGCAGGTATTCCAATAGAGTGCAGTTTATGAGGAGTGGACAGGAGCAGGGGGAATTTGAAAAGGTGAGGGGAAAAGGTAAAACTGGGATACCTTCAGTCTGAGTTACTTTTCTATACAAAATAAGTGTAGAACAGAGGCAAACAGAGAGAATAGGCAAGAGTGAGTGGAGGAAAAAAAAAAGGACTGCCTCGCTGGTTTGAATTAGGACTGATGCAGCAAGGGGGAAGGGTAGGACTGCCCTCCAAGTGAGTTTATAGGTTGGAACAAAAGTGGGCGGGATTACCAGTGTATTTAATTAATGGTAGAGGAGGGGGGGGAAATTTCAAGCCTGCAAGCAGCTGCTGTGTTAGAGGATATGCTAAAATTAATTAAAACAGCAGCTGCAGTGTAGCAGAATCAGCAAAAGTTAATTAAATCAAGGTAGGCAGGCTAGAGTGTATCGTAGGCACAGTCTTAGGCACAGTCTTGGGAGTCAAAATACATTAATTTCCTTGGGATTAAAGTGGCTGCAGCAGCGAGTACTACAGTGCCAGGGAGCTGAGCAGAAAAAAGGCGCCAAGGTTTAAAACCGAGCGCAGTCTTGAGATCGCGTACCTTCCTGCTACCAGCCTTGTAGCTTCGGGGAACTGAGGGGAGCTGGGGAGGGCTTTTCAACAACCGTAGCCCTCTCGACCCTTCCTGCTGCCAGCCTTGTAGCTTCGGGGAACCGAGGGGAGCTGGGGAGGGCTTTTCAACAACCGTAGCCCTCTCGACCCTTCCTGCTGCCAGCCTTGTAGCTTCGGGGAACCGAGGGGAGCTGGGGAGGGCTTTTCAACAACCGTAGCCCTCTCGACCCTATATACTAAATGTTTTATTATATGAGCTGTATAACAAGTTTGCAGTGTTGAATTTTGACTTTGAATGTATTGGCTCAAAGGAGCTTTTGTTGGAAATTAAGCAAAGGGGAGCATTGTGCAAGAAATTAAAATGACGTACCTACTGTAATTCTTGATCTTCTCTTGTATCTTCACCATTCATTATTGCTTGGGTAGTGCTGGAGGCGCGCACCCGCTACGGGAGATTTATTTATTTATTTTTGAGTCTACTCCAACAGTGCCACCCACGAGAGCGACAAGCTGCATCATGCGCGAGTGGCCGTTAAGTGCCATGAGACTCCTCCTCCATCTCAGTTCTGGTAGCGGAGGCAAAATAAAGGGTAAAGGGAAAAAAGGGAGAGTGAGGCAAGAGAGCCGAGGGACAGAAAAAGGAAAGGATATAAACTGTAGAAGGAATAAGCCGGTAGGGGACAGATAGAAGAGGGAGAATACCTACCCTAAGGGACCACAGGGCCTCCCTTCTGGGGCGGCTCTAAGGGAGGAACAGATAACGAGAAAAGGAAAAAGAAAAAGAAGGGATGCTGAGAGGGGAGAAGACTGCCCATAGACTTATTGGTTGAGAGGGTTATAAGCTCGGAACCAAAAGCAAGGGAGCAAGAATCCCTCCTAATAGGACTGAGAAAAGGTTCAGCTGAACCGCTTGTATAGATTGGACACAAGGGCAGATTCTCTGTCCTCTCCTCATCCCAACCCCCTACACTCTAGCTGAGAGCTCACAGACTGCCCAGACAGAAATCTGTTCTGGAAGGAGAGCGCCCAACTATGAGGGGGGGGGGGGGTTAGACCCTTAGCACCTTGTTAAGTGTTGACACGAAGTGTGTGGGTAGGGGTTAGGCCTACAAAAAGGCAACTTTATATGAAGGATAGAGTGGGAACTCAGTGGGACTCCCTGGAGGCAAGGCAAGGCAACAGTTCAAGGTTGAAAGTGCAGAAGCACCAACCAGAAGAAGCTGACAATTAAATAATGCCTGCGGGAAACCTTAATTTTGAGGCCGAGGCAAGAGGACGGTCTGTTAAGCTGTGAACTGAACAATGTGGCTAAGAGCCCAGAGGGTCATCCTTAGGGGCAGTCAGAAGAGTTCCCTCAGGATAGGAGAAAAAGTCCTCTCTCGTTCCCTTTACCTTGAGAAAAAGATCCGTCCAAGAAGAGCGGAAACCAGGGTAGTTGTGGGTTTTTGGCATAAAGGCCAAAGGAAGGAGGAGGAGCGAGGAGAGAGGAGACGCAGCAGTAGGAGGCCACTGAGGGGAAGGTGGGTGGGTATCAGTAATGAATGGTGAAGATACAAGAGAAGATCAAGAATTATGGTAGGTACGTAATTTTCATATCTTCCCTTGTCAGTCTTCACCATTCATTACTGCTTGGGTGAGTACCAAGCTCTCCCCCCCCCGGGGGGATAAAGAAATCCTGAGGGAGCAAGACCCCCAGCCTCCTGTTGGTGGGAAACAGAAGGGGAAGACCCTGGGCTAATCAAGTGAGAAGCCTATGGTGGAGGAGAGCTAGGAGGTGTCCCCTGAGGATGGGGAGATGGAGGAAGCCCCTGCCACGCCATCCCCCTCCAGTGACCCCAGACCACCCCCAGTCTGGGAGGCCTCAGGGGAGGACAGCAGAGGAATAGGTGCGCTGGGCCGCCTGGTACCTCATCCAACCGGAGGCCCTGACTCCAAAGAGTCAGGGTGCCAGGACGGGTCCACATGTGAATCATCCTCCGAGGAGGAGGAAGAGACCAGCTGGACCACAATACTGGCCACCAGGGTCTCAGTGAAAGCGGCTTTTCTGAGCAGGCGGTCAACCCCAGACCCCCATAGCGCCAAGACCGGCCCTGACTCCCCAATGGCGCCGGCCAGACCCACGGCACTGCCCTTGGTGCCAGGACCCGACTCTGCACTGCTAGAAGAACCGACTGGGCCCATGGCGCCGGGATCCGAAATGGCGCCAGAAGGCAGCGTCGAGGGTCCACTGATGCTGGGCCCAGCAGACCTGGGCCTCGACACTGGGGGAGCCTGCAACTCCAAGGAGGTGACTGCTGAGGCGGTGTCCCCGCCACGGCCCCAGGCAGGACCTCGGCGTTCCTCCGACACCGCAAAAGATGCCTCCTCTTCGGCAAGAGATGATGAGGCCTCCTCCTCTCCAGACCGTATAGGCCTGAGAGGGGACCCGGAGGAAGGGTCTAGAGACCTTACCTGGGAATCCCTGGAGTGGCGCCATCCCCAAAAAGTCAGCGGAGCCTTGCCAATCTTGAAAACGCAGACTTCCAGGACACGACGGTCCATCGAGAAACGGGCATCGCATGCATCCATATTATGGTTGGGTCCAGGCAACGGAGATGAACATCATGCCGGTCTGTGACGGAAAAATGCTAGCCACAGGAGCACCGACGCATAGGGGCATGGCCTGCCTTCGACTTGCGTTTGGCCCCCGAACCTGACATGATGCGAAACAATTAAGACAAAAACAAAGCACAGCTCTCGGCGTCGTTGAATAAAGAAGAAAAAGAACAGTCTTACCGGTGACGACGTCAAGAAAAAGCAGGAGAAGGAGTCTGCAATGGCGTCGATAAACGAAAACTAGGCTTAGTACTGAAAAATCCTAACCGCGCAGCAGGTGCAGCCTCGATGGTGGGAGAAATGGAACTGAGATGGAGGAGGAGTCTGCGGTACTTAACGGGCGCCCCTCACGCATGAAGCAGCGTGTCGCTCTCGTGGGCAGCGCCCGTTGGGCGACTCAAAAAAATCTCCTATAGCGGGTGCGCGCCTCCGGCACTACCCAAGTACTAATGAATGGTGAAGATTGACAAGGGAAGATGGAGCCACCATATATAAGGAGACAGTGGGTGGAATCTGGACATTTTGACCACCCTAAAGCTTCTTTGGACTGATATTTTGTTTGAATGAAATATTGACCCTCACTGCTTAATATGTACTGTAATTCAAACTTTTGAATAAAATTGAGTTACAAAAAAAAAAAGGTCTGGTTTGACTGTTTCTAACTTCAGTGATGGTTTAAATGAGTATTCTAGGAGCGTGGATATGTTGTTCATCCACACTTTCTGGCGTGTCCCTTTCCCCTTTAAACTTGCCGGAAGTCTTCAAGCGGCTCCTCCCACCTACCCGGGTGGTAAATACTTCAGCTCCGCTCCATGACGCCAGATCTTCCTTTCCGCTGGAAGGTACAGGTCCCTTGTGCTACTTCTGTACTTCTTAGGCCCTGGTTTCAAGACGTCGGTTTTACCGCAGCTTGCTATCAGACTCAGAGTTTGCAATTCCGATTTGGATATGGAGGACAAATCATCCCCCAGATTTCGCCGATCCCCACCTAGCATGCGTGTACTGCCTCGGCATTGGACATGACACTTCATCGTGTACAATTTATTTGGCCTTCCATCCCAACGTTCTGGACAACTGCAAGACGCGCCTTCAACTGGGGAGACCGGAGAAAAGGAACCCGCCGGTGAAATCCAAAGAGGCGAGGTAAGCGGTTTCCGCGGCTGCGGGATCCGCCGAGCAGTTGGAACAGATGAAGGCATTCAAGGAGGAAGTGGCTCAAGCTTCCATCGATCGAAGCTTCTTTGTTCCCCTCAACCTCGGCTCAACTTTTACGGGCTCCTTTTGGGAGTTGTGCCAGTCTGTTCCCACCAGGGGTGAGGCGCCCTCGGGCTCGGACTCCTCCCACCCTCAGAAGAGGGACAAGGACCCTAAGTCTTCTTCCTCCAGAAGAAGACGCTCCTGGGACTGAGAGGTCAGTCTCCCAGGAACACGCAGTCTCAACTTTGGTCGAGATCGCATCCTCTGCCGCGGGCTTTACGGATCTTCCATCAGGCCAAGACACAGAGACCGAGGAAACGGCCGAACCGGCCTAGATTACGCTCAATCCCATCGAGCCCTTATCGCCGACTCCTGTCAATGATTCCTTAGAAAGGACCCCGGTTCTTTCTTTTCCCGATGAGTAAACTGTATCTTCAGGTAACCTCATCGAGGAAACCGTTCCGGAGCCTAGGTTTTCCCAGACTTCGGCGTCCCCCGATCCAACCAGCCAACCCCGTTGGTCTCGATCAAGGACCAGGACCCCTTCGGTTGAAAAACCGAAGAAAGATCTCAAACACTCCAGAAAGAGGCGTCGCCATCGATCCTCATCCTCCTCGGACGAAAAGAGACTTCGACGAAAACTGCGTCGACGTTATGAGGATCTCATGTGGCAACAGCTGATTCTGACCGGTCAAAAGCTGCACACCGCACCAGCCATTACTTCTTCCGCCTCCCAGGCCAACGCCGACCTCTACGGAACCGAAGGCTTCAGTTCCCCCACCCGTGGGGCCGACCCTTATTCTGGCTCAGCCTATTACGGTCTCCCCACCGATTTTGGTGGCGCCACCGCCTAAGCAGCCTCAGGGAGGGGCTCCCTCAAAAGAGGACCGGACAGACACCGGACTGCACCATCTGTCCATCACTGTTGTCCCCGATCACCCTCGGCGCATCGAGGGAGATATAGGCGGGAGACCGTTATATCCCGACTTTACGGACTCTGATGCCACTGGTTTGCACTCGCATCTGGGGGATGTCGAATCATCAGTGGTGGGTTTGGAGGAAGGTCCTTCCTCTTTTCCGGGCATCCTCTGCCTGATTTCCGAATCTACCGGAATGCCCCTGGAGCCTATCCAAAAGAGGGTGGAATACCCACTTACGGATATCCTCAAAAGGGGGGATACCCGATGGAGCCTTTCCAGTGGCCGAAGCCATTGTTGGCCCGGCCCTTGAGCTCTGGCAGCGTCCTGCCTCCTGTCCAGCTCCGTCTGCCCGCATGGCCCGCAAGTATACGGTACCCATGGGGTCCCTGGCGGGGTTCACAGAGCATCCCTCAGCCGAAAGCCTTGTGACTGCTTCTGTGTTCAGACGCACTGGTAGCTCAGCCGACACTGACTGCCCCCAGGACGAGGAGTCCAAGAATATGGACCATTCTGCCTGGAAGGTCTATGCGGCCTCCTCCTTAGGCCTTTGTCAGGCCAGTTTGGCTGTTGTCATGGCACACTTCTCTCACACCTTCTTAGGGTCATTAGATGAAGTCCTCCCTCATTTCCCATCAGACATGCAGACCACTGTGAAGCAAGTCCGTGCAGCTCCAGACGGCCCTGGACATTGGAGATTCCTGTGCCCACTCTTTAGCAGCCGCAGTGGCCACTCACCGCAGGGCCTGGCTGAGGTTATCCTCCTTTCCGGTGGATACTCAGCACAAGTTAGCCGACGTGCCATTGCTAGGCACCGACCTCTTTGGTCCAGGAGTGGCTGGTCACCTGTAGCGCATAGAGCAGTCCAGTGCCACCTTGGATGCTACCTCTACGAGGGTTATTTGGGCAAGAACCAGTAGAAGCACAAGAAGCAGCCTTCTCGGCACTCTTCTCCTGTGGTTAGGCAGCCCTCCTTTCAGGGAGGCCAGCAGCAGCAGCAGGCTCAAGCTTGGTGCACCAGGCCCAAGCAGGGTCCCCAACAGCCCTGTAAAGAAGGCAGAGGTGCTGGTCCAGGAGCCTTCTCCTCCAGTAAGCCTGCTCAGTGACGGGTTGGGGGTTGCCACCCCTACACCCGTCACGCCAGCTCTGGGTCCTCCCGTGGGGGGCTGGCTCCGCCACTTTCTTTCTGCCTGGTCCAGTATCACTTCGGACAGGTGGGTTCTGGAAGTGGTCGGCCAGGGACTGCCTCTGGAGTTCGAGCAGTACCCTCCCAGCCGAGCCCGCGACCCCTCGGGAGGAAAGGATCTCAGCTCACACTCAGTCGGCCCTTCGAGACTACATCCCTCAGCTCCTCCACAAGGAGGCGGTAGCTCCAGTGCCGGATCCTCCTACAGACTCAGGCTTCGTGTCCAGATATTTCCTGGTGCCCAAGCGGATGGGGGGGTTGGCAGCCCATCCTAGATCTCCACGACCTGAATCAATATCTCCGGTCTCGCACCTTCCGGATGGTCACTCTGAATCAGATCATACCATCTCTGGAGCGAAACATTTGGTTCTGTTCACTGGATCTACAGGACGCGTTCTTTCACGTCCCAATCCGTCCGTCCCACCAGCGGTTTCTCCGCTTCAGGGTTGAGGGGACCCTGTATAAGTTCCGAGCCATGCCGTTCGGCCTGTCATCGGCCCCTTGGGCCTTCACCAAGTGCATTGCAGTGGTGGCGGCTCATCTTTGGCGTCGAGGAGTTCGGGATATACCCTTATCTCGATGACTGGCTCTTGGCAGGTTCCCCCCTTCAGAAGGTGGAGAGGTCCAGGGATCTGGCCCTCCGAACCTGCTCCCAGCTTGGCCTCTTGATCAACGAGGCCAAGTCGGAACTCGTGCCCTCTCAGGTGGTGGGCTTCATTGGGGAAGAGCTCGACTCTCGTCAAGCCAGAGCTCGGCTCCCAGCGGACAGGGCGGAAGTTCTTTCCTCCTTTGCCTGATCATTTCTGGTTGGGCACTTGCGCCCTGCCTGGGACTTTCTGTGCCTTCTGGGTTACATGGCGACGTGCACCTCAGTGGTCCGTTGGGCCAGGTGTCACATGCGCCCCCTCCAGTGGGAGCTGGCTGCCCAGTGGACTCAGCACCATGGTCAATTCGACCAGTTGATCACTATAACCCAGAAGATGTGGGATGCTCTCCAATGGTGGACCACCCCAGAATAGTTACAGGAAGGTATCCCGTTTGTCCGCCCAGAGCCGACGGTCATCCTGATGACCGATGCCTCTCTCATGGGCTGAGGAGCCCATATGGGCGACAGCAGGGCCCACGGATTCTGGACCCCCGAGGAGTCCCGATGCCACATCAACCTGTTCAAGCTCAGAGCAGTCAGACTGGCACTGTCAGCTTTCGCTCCTCAGCTCCGAGATCATGTGGTTCAAGTCCAGACGGACAATACCACGACCGTGTACTACCTCAACAAACAGGGCAGCACACACTCCCATCTGCTGTGCAAGGAGGCGCTCTGCATCTGGACCCTCGTAAGTTGGTTGGAGGTGGGTCTCCTAGCCATCCATGTGGCAGGAGTCTCGAACCAACTGGCAGATGCTCTCAGCCGCATAGGCCAGACGTCCCACGAGTGGTCACTCCATCCAGAGGTAGCTTACAGGGCAGACTGTTGGTGGACCTGTTTGCCTCCAGGGAAAACACCAAGCTGAGACTGTACCATGCCCGCCTCCCTCAGCAGGGCTCGCTGCAGAGGGATGTCTTCTCGAGGCCGTGGACCCCAGGCAGCCTCCTACGCCTTTCCTTCATTTCCCTTGATCCACAAGGTGATACTCAAGGTGAGGAGAGACAAGGCGAAGGTGATCCTGGTAGCCCCAGATTGGTAACGCCAGTTCTGGTACCTAGATCTCCTCAGCCTCAGCTGCAGGCCCCCGGAGCGGCTTTGTACACGCCCGGACCTGATGATATTGAACCAGGGGAAGGTATTCCATCCGGACCTTCAATCCCTGCACCTCACAGCCTAGTACCTGAGCGGCTAGACTTCCAGTCTCTGGGTCTTTTTGAGGATGTCTACACCATAGTGGAGGCATCTCGTAAGGAATCAACAAGGAAATATTATGCCTTCAAATGGAAAAGGTTTTCCATTTGGTGCCAGGGTAAGAGTCTGGACCCCTTATCCTGCTCTGTGGCTAACATTCTAGACTACCTTTGGTCTCTCTCCAAAGGGGGTCTGCGGTCATTGACCCTAAGGTGCACCTGGCAGCCATTTCTGCTAACCGGGCGTGGGCCGGTCAGCCAACTTTGGCTCAGGAGACAGTGGTCGGGCGCTTCTTCAAAGGCCTGGATCACATATCCCTTCCGGTGCGTGAACTTCCACCTCCATGGGATCTCTTGCTGGTTTTGGCAAAGCTCATGGTCAAGCCATTCAAACCCATGCACAAGTGTGAGCACTCTCACTTGTGGAATACGGCCTTCCTGGTGGCTGTCACGTCAGCCAGAAGGACTGGGGAACTCCAGGCGCTTTCGGTGGACTCCCCTTATCTGGTCTTCCACAGGGACAAAGTTGTCCTGCGCCCCCACCCAAAATTCCTTCCGAAGGTGGTTTCAGAGTTTCTCCTTAACCAGGTATTGACTCTGCCAGTATACTACCCTAACTACACCTCGGATGCCGAGTACAGGCTCCATACTCTGGACCTCAGACATGCTCTCTCCTGTTGTAAGGAGAGGACGGCAGATATTTGGGGAGAGGTTCGCCAGCTGTTTGTCAGCTACACTGAAGCCGCTTCTGGCAGACCTGCAGCCAAACGGACCATTGCGAGATGGATTACATCATGCATAGGTCTGTGCTATGAGTTGGCGGGCAAGGAGCCTCCCAGAGGGATAAGAGCTCATTCTACCCGCCATACTGCTGCATCGGTGGCTGCTTCCAGGGACATCCCTATCCAGGAAATCTGTCAGGCTGCTACCTGGAAGTCAGCAAACACCTTTATCACCCACTACCACATCGACCTTGAGTCACGCCGGGATGCTGGTTTTGGGGCTTGGGGCCTCGGTTCTCCAGTCTCTGTTTCTCAAGTAGGGGTGTGCGCCTTGCCTCCCTCCTCCCAGAGAACTGCTTGGAGTCTGCCAGAGAGTGTGGATGAACAACATATCCACGCTCCTAGAACAGGTTACTCACCTGTAACAGTAGTTCTAGGAGTGGTATATGTTGTTCTTCTACACGCACCCACCTGACCTCCCCGACTTTAGGCGCACAACCTTGCTTCCAGCGGGCTAAGATCTGGCATCATGGGGCGGAGCCGAGGTATTTACCACCTTAGTGGGTGGGAGGAGCCAGCTTGAAGACTTCCGGCAAGTTTAAAGGGGAAAGGGACATGTCAGAGTGTGTGGATGAACAACATATACCACTCCTAGAACTACTGTTACAGGTGAGTAACCTGTTCTTTTAAACCATTGAGAATTCTTTGTTTTTTTATGTATGATATGGGTGTTAATAGTATGAGAGTTTCTAAATAACTGTCATAAGCTTCTGAGGAAGGACTTCGTTAGTCCGAAAGCTTAAGCACTTTGTTCTTTTTGTAACATCTATGTTGGTGCAATAAAAGTTATCAAACCATTTGCGTCTGGATCTGTTCAGTTATAGATAAGGTCCCTGGAATTCTGCGATTCTGTGGCCGAGGAATTTTCCACAGAATTTGCACCTTACCACACATTATATATATAGTGCCACAGAATTCACTGGTCTTGGTGAATTTTCATTTACATAGGCTGGTTTCCATAGTGCCTGGCTCCCATTCCCCATCTCATTTATTCTGAAGCTCTGCATGTGATGTTAGATGATATCACATCATACTTTAGCCAATAGCACAATTGCATTCTGCCAGATAAATGAATAAATCATGCTGCAGAAATCAGAAAAGGCCACCACAGAAGTCAAAGAGCCCTGCCATAGAAATCAGGAGTGACTGCTGCAGAAAACTAGGTGCCCGTGGTTGTAAGCCGCATCAACCTTTTTAACAACAAGGTTGGGTGTAATCATCACTAAATGAGATGCTACACCTTGGTCGAGATTCCTGGGTAAATTCAAAGTAAAAATATAATTTAAAAATAAAGTATTCCTGTTGTCACTTCAACTACAAGATGCATTCTGATGAATAAAGACACTAATTCTGCTGTATTCTTTTTATTTTTAAGCCCCAAGATGTAATTGAAGAACACAGCACTTCTGGGAAGGTGATGAATGGCCCCTGCTATGCTTCTGGAGATGAAGCTACTATTCCACAGTGTGCTCCCGAGGAAATAAATCAGAACAGCTGTACAGGAGAAGGAAACGAGCAACAAACCATATTGAATGGTGTGTCATAAAAACATGTTTCCAAGTGTATAGTTACTTTTACATTACATTTTACAAACAATGCTTGCACAAGCTTGCCAAAGATAGAAAAATGGACTGCCAGACTTTACACTGCACTTTTTCAGTTCCTCCATAATGGAATCCAGAAAGGAGAGAGATCCAGAAGAAAAGATGTATCTGAAGTAATGTAACACTTCAGTGTGCTAAATACATGATCAGATGTTGTGCCTTCAGATAGTAGATGCAACATTTTTTTTTTTAAATTGCTGATTGTAGGAAATGTTTCTTTTGTTTTAAAATGCGCTGAAAATGGGGAGATCCCGACGTCATGTTTGTTCTAAAAGCATTAGTTGCTTTTGCAAAATTTTAATAATATGCAACCACTTCACCCAAGGAGACTAGAAAGAAATGCAGTCTAAAATATTTTGCACTGAACTGTGTTTTTTCCATTAGGTTAGTCTGGAAACTGGTCTGGTTTCAACATAATGCTCTTTTTTTAAATATTGTATGTAAAGAAAAAAAAAAAAAAAATCTGCAGAACACTGGAAGATATTCATTGTTCTCATAATCTGCAGGGACATTGGGAGCTATTGGCCACGACTGTTTTGCAAGGAAGCTTTGTTTGGTTTATTTATTATAAATTGTATTTAAAAACCAAACCTAGCTTTGGTTCAAACACTAAACTGGACATAGTATCAGTTACAACATAATCAAAACTACTGAAAAGATCAATTTCCAGAAGGATTATTCTGTATAAACTACATTTGTTAGAGTCCTTATTAGAATATTTTTATTTTCATTACTTGTTGTTTTGATGTGCAATATGTTTTTTGTATGCAGGTAGTTAAAATAAACTTTGATCTTCCACCTTCTAATTTGAAACCTCTGATCTTTATTAAATTACTGTACCTCTCCATTTAACAACTATGTTGCTGCTTCTGATATTGACGTACATGAACATGTCTCATGCTCGTAATACAGTATATCAGTGAGTTCCACATTCCCACTGGTTCAGTGCTGCGTCCCAGTCCTTCAGTGGTTCAGCTCCATTGGGCCTTTTTCATAACTACCATTTATTATATTTGAGTCAAGACATTATATATCCTGTTTATTTAACTAAGATAGTTCACCATGCTGTCTTGCCTGTATCCAGTTTTAAAGCTGGGAATGCTGAGCACTAAAAGGTTGTGACCTGCGGTCACGCAGTGAGTAACTGGTGGAATGTTAAACTTGGTTCTAGGGGCACAGATATAGTTCAGTTCCACTGGAAGGTGCTCATTTGCCAGAATGTCTTCAAGCTAAGTTTCCCCCACCACCCAGACGGTGTATCCCTCGGCTCCAGCCCGTGACATCAGATTGTGTTTACGCTGGAAGAGTTTGGTCTCCTCCTTAGAAGCTCTGCACGTTGTATGCTACCAAGTGTGGCATTGGCGAGTTCTGCTTTTTTTCTCTTCGGTATTTTAGATTCCTCTACCCTTTCTCTTTGCAATCGGCTCCAGCCTCATCGACAGAATGTGGAACACAAGGAAGAAAAGTCAGCTTCAAATTTTGCATCATGTGCTGCAAGAAAATGTCGTGGCTGGACCCACATGTCTTGCTTTTTCTATTTGGGGTCTGCACACGATGGTTCAGGCTGTGGCCTGTGCCAGGAGATGTTCCCTTCTACTTTGGAGGATTATGCTACCCAGCTTCTTCTCAACCGGCCAGCTGATAGAGACCTAAAGCTTCAGCCGAAAGGCCGCAAGAAGGCCACTGCTGCAGCAGGGTCTGCTGTCCAGCTTGCGGCCATGGAAGAGGCAGCGGTTACTGCTGCAGCAGGCACCTCGTCAGCCTCAGTGCTGCTCCCAGCTGGGCCAGTGTCTGAGCATCCTTTAACAAAGTTCAGAGAGATGTGTCACGCCCACCACATCCTCTGGGAGAGCCCTGCCTGCCATGGTAAGAAATAGTGGCGCCAGTCATGGGACTGGGAGAGAGATCACAGTCCTTCCACTCCCTTGACTCCCCCAACAGCTCAACTCTGGTAAAGCTTTTTTTGGTTGAGGACCAGGTCGAAAGCTCCATGATGCCCCAGATGGGCTCGTTGATCTCGACAACAACCAATCAGGCCAAGATTTTTCTCTACCACACTCAGCTGCCAGTGGGGATCAACAAGGAGTCAGTCTCCAAGACCCTGGTTTTCCTGGTCCTTACTCAGGAGAACATGGACCAGTTGGTGTCCCTGGCTGGCTTCACTCTGGAACAGCCTCCACTGGCGGGCGTTCCACCGAAGCTGGTATCTCCCTATGCATCTCGGCATGTTGTCTGCAATGAACCCCCATTGACTTCTCAGCAAAGGCCCTTGGATCAGTGGTCAAGGTCAAGCTCTTGGTTGAGGCATGGCTCTCGCTTGACCAGGAGGCACCGCGTCAACACAGCGTGACCTTTTCCACCAGATACAAGGGCACTATGAGGAACTCCTCTGGCTACAGTGGACCATTGCAGGGCAGGATAGGGCTCTATGCCCAGACAACTGTGGCCGGCTGACAGGTGCCAGTCATGCCCACAGTAGCCCATCCTCGATCGATGTCCCCAACACCTGTGTTACCACTCTTGCGGGCGGCGCCACCTCCACCACAGCCCTTGATGGGAACTCCAAAGGGCTCTGTGCTGTGGCCAGCTTGCCAGGCAGGCTGTTGGTGGAAATTATCTAGCTGGATGACTCTCGGGTGGTCCACAGTGGCAGACATTTGAGGGCATTTTTGAGAAGCCCTCGGATGACTTAGATGGCTCATCCAAACTATCATCAAGGGCATATACCTTTGCGTGTTGGTTGAGGAATTGACTACTGACCATGGGCCGGTGTAATTTGATCTGACTCGTATAAGAGTCCATGACTGTCTTTCTGTAGCTTATTCAGAAAAGGGCCACATACCTTGTCACAGATAGGTCTGGAGAAGAAGTTTTAAGTCTTATAGTGTAGAATTGTTTCAACAAACATTAAGGCTGGTTAAATGGGAACGATTGTTCCTGATTCCATCTAGCAGTTTCGGAATTCAATAAAGAGTTTGTACAGGTTTGTGATAAATTAGCTCCTTATGTTTAAATATATCAAAGAAGAAATCATGTACCATGGGTAACTAAAAAAAAATAAAAATTTGATTGAAAAATAGGTTATGGAAGTTGGCAAATAAAACATTGAGCCCAGTAGACTGGGATAAGTACAAACAAGCAAGAAATGCTTTGAAAACAAAAATAAAGAAAGCAAAATTACAATATTTTAGAAATGAGAGTGAAGATACAAGAGGTTCAGAAAAATACTGGACTCTATTAAATTCGTTTGAAAGTCCTTCGAAAGGAGCTCCAAAAATCCAAATGGAACAGAATGGTGTTCCACAAGATGGTATGAAATTGGCTAATATATTAAACAATTACTTCACTACTCTTCCAGATTTGGTAGGAAAATTAGGGAGAAAACTACAAACTCAAAAAGAACAGATAGATGAACGAGCTGTGGAGGATGAAAAAAACGTGCCAAGATTTAGACTTAAATATGTTACTTGTAAACAAGTTAGAGAAATAATAAGATCATTAAATAAAAATAAAGCTCCAGGGAAGGACAAGACTGAAATAAGATTTCTGAAAGATGCAGAGTGTGTTATAACTCCGGTCCTGACTAAATTATTCAGTTGGAGCCTGAGGAAGGGAAATGTCCCTAAATTATGGAAAGAGGCAAAAATAGTCCCAATTTTTAAAGGAGGAAATACAACTGAACCTTCAAACTATCGACCCATAGCCATTTTGCCTGTGGTATCAAGGATCCTGGAAAGACTCGTGCATGGACAGCTATGCAACTATTTGGAGAAGTATGCCTTGCTGTCCATGCACCAGTCAGGATTTAGAAAGGACCACTCCACGATCACTGTGCTCACTGACTTAATTGATTTAGTGGCATCTTCCCTGGATAAAGGAGAGAAAGTGGGTGCAGTGTTCGTGGACTTGTCCACAGCATTTGATACAGTAGACCATCCAAGGTTATTGGATGATTTAAAACATTTAGGTCTATCAGAGGAAGCATGCACCTGGTTTCATTCATACCTTATAGGATGAAGGCAGCAGACTGTATTGGATGAGAAGTATTCGGCTACCTTAGAAGTCCAGCAGGGAATCCCACAGGGATCTATATTGGGGCCTTTATTATTTCTAATTTATACAAATCAAGTGACCGATGTAAAACGGTCACAAATTAGACTTTATGCGGACAACGCAGTTATATTGACTATGGGGTCTGATCGAGACCAGGTGCAAGTAAACCTACAACAGTACTTTCTCCAAGTTCAGAACTGGTTTGAAAATTCAGTTCTGAGTTTAACTAGCAAAAAATCAAAGGTGGCGATGTTTAGAGGTGGTACCAGACTAGCTCAGGATTCTTTGAAGTTGGAAATAAAAACTATGACAGGAGAGTATTTAGACCATGTAGATGAATATAGGTATTTGGGACTATGGGTAGATAGTAAGTTAAGGTTTGAATATCATATAAATGATTTGGTCAATAAGGTTAGCTGTAGGCTAGGTGCTCTGAGATGGACAAAATACTGCTTAGATAGTAAAATGAGAAGGTCAGTAGTTAACCAAATGATAGTTCCTGTATTAGATTATGGTTTACATAGTTACGGGTTTGCAAATGATAAAAATTTAAAAAAGGTGGAGGTGTTATATAATCGACTAGCACAGTTTGTGTTAAAAGCTGACAGTCTAACTCATCACTGCCACCTATATGAGAAATTAAATTGGCATTCGCTTAGAGATAAACAAAATATTGTTTGGATACTTCAAATAAGAAAGGTAATAAAAACAACAAAACCCAGTTACTATATGATAAATTTGTAAAAAATAAATCATACACATAATCTACGAAATCATAAACTACTTAGAGTTTATCAAATAAAACTCCAAAATCCTAATATGGAGAGATGACCTTCTCATTTTATGCAGTAAAAGTTTGGAATGAATGTAACATGCAAGTGAAAAATATGAATTACAGTAAAAAATCATTTAACACAGCTCTCTAACAGGAATTAACAGAGATGCACATGTTTTGATTAAAATCAGTAAATGAATAAAATAAGATTACTGTTAGAAATGCCACACAAACATCTATGATAGAGAAAAATAGCAATATTTTTCCCTGTCTTTATATTGTAACTGAGGGTATATGTTAGTAAGTATTTGTATTAATTATTTGAAGGAATATTTGTGTATTATATGTTTTAAGTAACTCGTGTACTTGGAAACTGTATAAATTCAGGAGCACCTTGAAAATGGGACTTTGGTCCTAATGGTGTATTTGTGTCATTGAATCCTGTTGAAAAATAAAGGTTTTTACTACTACTACTACTACTACATTCTTGATAGGGATGAATCCCCGGAGTTGCCTTTCCCATGACTGAGGCTCTACTGGGACCAGCTCTGGAACTTTGGTAGCATTCTGCCAGGTACCCTCTGCCAGTATGGTCTGCAAGTACGCACTCCCTACTGGGTCCCTGTCTAGTTTTCTGACCATCCCTTCGCCGGGGAAACAAAGAGAACATGGACAAGTCTCCAGCAAAGACTCAAAGAAACTTGATCACACCACCAAGAAGGTCTACGCCACCTCCCCACTCAGTCTTCTTCAGGCGAACTATGCCATGGTAATGGCCAACTTTGGTCACTTCCTGTTGAGAGCGCTGCATGATCTTCTTCAAACAACATGAAGTCTTGCTGTATTTTGACTATATGCAGTTAGCCCCAGTACTTGAACTGCTCCGGAGAGCAAAGGGTTAACTCTATGCACAGGCATAGAATCTTGAGCATGAGCTCGGTTTTCAAACCTCTGTCTGTGGTACACTGAAGTCTAACTGTCAGATTTCTTACTCCGTCTAACTGTGAAGTTGCTCCGGAGATTCCTCCTGCGCTTCGGTTCGGTAAAGTTTGAATCGGTTGGTTGTTTCAACTGTATTTCGTCATTTTTTGGTATTCTTACCACTGTCCCCGTACAGTAAATTATAGTAGTGGGTAGTGTGGTTTCCATTATTTCTACTATTAGAAATTGTTTTTTCTCTTCGGTTCTTTTCCGGTCGGTCCGGTTTAGAACCAAAACTGATTGTTTTTTACTGTTAAAAGTTTTATTTGTACTTATCAGTTCCTAAAAAAAATCTGGTTTCTTTGGGATTTTTTTAACCGACCCCTGACACGGTTGGAACCGATAGGTCTTAATTACCTGGCATAAAAGCTGTGAAGGGTGACTTTTTGATTTTCGGCATGTCTGAGAAACCCAGAAAGAAAACCGGTCCCACTGGGTTTCAGCACTGTTCCAATTCTGGGGAGGCCTTTGCTAAGGCTGATCCCCACCTGGTATGTGTGTATTGTCTGGCGTTTGACCACTTCAAGGAAGACTGCCAAATCTGTAAAAAAAAAAAAAATTCCGAAAGCCACCCTTGATAAACGTTTGGATAGGCTGACGGAAAGGGAGTCCGAGAAGTCTGCTGACCCAGATGGCCATCCCGGTTCAGTTGCAGCCAAACCTGGAGAGGTGCCCACTGACCTGGGCGATACCTCTTTTCGGGCAAAAGGAGAGCTGACTCCGCGGAGCCGGTTCTGTCAAAAAGAAAGCGAAAATCAGCTGGTTCGGATCCTACTTCCCATGTTCCGACTGCTGAAGAAATAGCGAAAGTGATCACAATAGTTCAGTCGCTTTGCCTGGTTCCGACCTAACCAGCATCAGTTCAGAGCCAATTGGTTTGGTCGGAAGTAGCTGCTTCGAATATAGATCCTGAGGCATACTATGAGCGCAATTGGGAGGAGGAGGAAGATTATGAAGAAGAGCAATGTGAAGGCCTAAATGAACCGGTAGAGCCTGACATCTCCCCAGACAAGCCTTCCCAGGTTTCTCCTCCCAGGCTTTGAGTCCCCTTCCCATTTCTTGTTTTACAAGAAAGTGGCTGAGACTCTTCAGCTTCCTATGGAAGAGGCTGAACAGGATCAGGAAGAACCTGACTATGTAGAAATGGATGTCCCAGAGTCAAAGAGAGTGTCTATCCCTTTACACACAAATTCTTGGGGAGGCGGACAGAAAAAATGTTAACAGTTTCCTACATCCATTCCTCCTGTGGAAAAAAAGAATGGACAGGAGGTATGTTTTGTCAGGTCCTGGGACGGAATTCCTTTCAAATCATAGCAGCCATGTTGGGGTAGTGCAAGCTACAGCCTGTGACAAGGCTAACATTCCCCTGGCATCTCACTCCCCAGATAAGGATTCCAGGAAAGTGGATGCCATGGCAAAAACACGGTACTTGGCATCCTCTTCGGGACTCAGGCAATCAAATTACATGGCGTATACAGCCAGGTACAGAAATCTTTGTAGGGATACGGTTCTGGAGCTGGCTAGGAATGCCCCTCCCAGCTGCCAAGGAGCTGGAGCAGGTGGCTGCAAATGGTATCTGAGCATCAAGGTTCAATTCCATGCTGCTGTAGACTCAAATGTTCATTCCAGGGTCATGGCTACATCTATCTCCATGAGGAGATTTGCTTGGCTTAGGTGTACCAACCTCTCACAGGATACCCAGGCTAAGGCCATGGATTTTCCTGTAACTGGTAATTCTCTCTTTGGGGACCAAACAGAGAATTACATGAAAAAGATGGATGAATACAGGACCACCTTTAGGAGTGCTGCAGCCAAAGAAAAGCAGACCACTCCTCAGAGGCAGCAGTTTAGGGACAGGCCTTTTTACCAAGCTCAGGCCTCCTCCTCCTCTTCTTTCCAGCAGAGGGGGTTCTTTAGGGGAAGAGGCAGACGGATGACTAGGACCCCATCATCCACTGAGTCTAAGCCCCCTGTCAAGCAGACACCCTCAGGTGTCGGTCAGGGTCGCCTCCCCAGTTCTAGTAGGGAGCAGGTTGGCTCACTACTCCCAGGCCTGGGAGTCTATTACTTCAGACAAATGGGTCCTAGAAGTAGTGAGCCAGGGACTTGCTCTCAGTTTCAGAAGGTTCCCAAAAATGAGCGCAAGGTCCTTCAGTCCTCCCTCCCCCTTGGAGACAAAGGTCTTAGAGGCAGCAGTCTCATCTCTTCTGCTTCTGCAAGCAGTAGAGAAGGTACCTCATTGTCACAGGGGAAAAGGGCTATATTCCTGATACTTCCTTACGCCAAAAAAGACGGGAGTGGCGACCCATTATAGATTTAAGGTACCTGAACAAACACTTAACAAAACCAAAATTCAAAATGGTGACTCGGAATAATTCTTCCCTCTCTGAGACCAGGGTATTGGCTAGCCTCCCTGGATCTCAAGGATGCCTACTTCCACATACTTATCAGACATTCCCACAGAAAGTACCTCAAGTTCCAGTTGCCCTCAGGCCATTATCAATTCAGGGCCATGACTTTTGGCCTAACATCTGCACCAAGGGTGTTCACCAAGTGTCTCACAGTGGTGGTGGCATTTCTCAGAAGGCAGGGCATCATTCTGTTCCCATACCTGGACGACTGGCTAGTGGTAGGCCAGTCCTCAGACCAAGTCAAGACAGCTCTAGAGGCCACTTGAAAGCTTCTAAACTCATTGGGGTTTATCCTGAACCTAGGAAAATCTGTCCTGCAACCAGCTCAGCCCTTCACATTCATAGGCGTGGAACTGGATACTATTCAGGCAAGAGCATTTCTCCCTTTCTCAAGGGTTCAGTCCCTTGTCACTCTGGCTTCCTCTTTTCATCCTCTAGTTTCTCGTCCAGCCAGGCACTTTCTCCAGTTGCTGGGTGACATGGCAGCTTCCACACCAGTGGTCCAGGGAGCAAGGTTTCAGATGAGAGAGAGATTCAGTTTCATCTCAGATCCTATTGGTCTCAGAAAAAAGACCCTCTCTCCAAATTGGTTCCTGTGTCTCACACCCTAGTTCAGGCTCTCCAGTGGTGGCTGGAGGATGACGATCTTTGACAAGGTGTCCCCTTTATCAGTCAGGCCCCTTCAGTGATTCTCACCACAGATGCCTCTTTACTAGGGTGGGGGGCTCAACTAGATCAGCTTACAGCTCAGGGAACCTGATCTCACCAGGAGTCCCTTCTTCACATAAACCTTCTCGAACTAAGATGTTTTTCTGGCACTTCAGACATCCTCAACTGCTGTTCAGGGGAAAATAGTGCAGATCAGGACAGACAATACCACAACCATGTGGTACATCAGCAAGCAAGGAGGCACTCAGTCCTCGGCCTTGTGCACAGAGTCCATAAAGGTATGGTCTCTAGCTTATTCCCTTCAGACTTCCCTGATAGCTGTGCATCTCCCAGGGAAGGACATAATTCTAGCAGATGCTCTCAGCAGGATTTCCCAGGGCCACCACGAATGGACCCTGAACTCTCTAATTCTTCAAGAGATGGGGCATTCCAGAGATGGATCTCTTTGCAGCCCCGGACAATCATCAGCTTCCTCTTTATTGTTGCAAACCACCTCTTCGGGGCCCTGTCCCTCAGGATGCTCTTTTACTGAACTGGACAAGCACGTTTCTGTATGCATTTCTTCCCTTTCCTCTGATATTCAGGGTCCTGATCAAGATCAGGTCTCAACCTTGCAGGGTGATTCTGGTGGCTCCAGATTGGGCCAGACAGCCTTGGTATCCTCTACTCTTGTCCATGTCAGTAACAATGCCCTTGTGTCTTCCCAGACAGTTCAATCTCCTCACTTCCTCACAGAAGAGGATTCTGTATCCCAACCTTCAGACTCTCAGGCTCAAAGCCTGGCTCTTGAAGAGCTAGAATATGCACGCTTGCATCTTTCTCAATCAGTCTTGGGTATTTTAAAGGTTAGCAGGAAACCTGCTACTAGAAAGACTTACAACTCCCAATGGAAAAGATTTGGGGTTTGGTGTTCCCAAAAGCATGTCAAGCCAGAGCTGGCTGACATTGCCACTATATTGGACTATTTAGTGCATCTTAACAGTTTAGGCCTCTGGCCTACCACTCTCAAGATAATTTGGCAGCTGTGTCTGCTTTTCTTTCTGCTGGCAAGGGCTCTTCCCTAGCATTTCATCCAGTCTTCAAAAAATTTTTCCAGGGCCTCATACATGTCAACCCTCCCTTTCGGGAGCCTACCCCTTCCTGGGACCTGAATATCTGTATTGCACAGCTTATGCAGCCCCCTTTTGAACCCCTATCCTCAGCTGAATTGAAGTACTTGACTTGGAAAACTGTATTCCTGGTAGTCATTACCTCTGCCAGGAGAATCAGTGAATTACAGGCCTTATCAGTGGAACCTGACTTTATTTAATTTCACAGGGATAAGATGGTCCTTTAAACCAACAGAAAGTGTCTTCCCAAAGTGGTATCAGACTTTCACTTGAATTAGTCTGTCATTGCCTGTATTTTTCACTGACCATTCTTCCTCTGGGGAGAGAAGATTACACAGTCTTGATGTAAAAAGGGCTCTTAGTTACTATGTGGAGCATACGAAGTCCCATAGGAATGGCTGTTCTCAGTTATTTCTCACCTATGGAGAAGTGGGAAAGGGCAAACCTGCCACCAAGAGAACTATTGCCAGATGGATTGTCTCCTGTATCCAGTTCTGTTATTTAAAGCTGGGGAAAGAGCCTCCCTCAGGCCTGAGGGCTCACTACACCAGAGGTACAGCTGCTTCGGTCACAGCAGCTAAAGACATACCATTAGTGGAAATCTGTAAGACAGCCACCTGGAAAACTGTTCACACGTTTACCAAGCATTACTCTCTTGACATTCAGTCAAGAAGTGATGCTAGGTTCGGCACATCTGTGCTGCAGAGTCTGTTCCCAAAACAGGTTCTGTGACTCCCTCCTCCAAGGGGGTACTGCTTGGTAGTCTGCATATAGTCAGAATACAGCAAGACTTCATGTTGTTAGAAGAAAAAATTATTCACCTTAGTAATGTTGTTTCTTCTAATGGAGTCTTGCTGTATTCTGACCTCCTCCCTGCCTCCCCTCCTGGAACCTAGTGTTTTGGGATGTGGCATGGCAGGCACAGTGCTGCACCCGAGAGGTGTACTTGGCATGCCTTATCATTTAAAGGTTTATCTTTAATATTTTGGTTGTTCACTACCTACTTATTTTTTCTTTCTGGGGTTCTTGACTTGAGTCTTTTGACCCTAAAAACTTGTGTGTTGCTCTTTGACAAAAAGTTTTAGAAACAATTTCTAATTATAGAGTTAGTTAGTTTAGTGCTTGTAAGAATCTGATGGTTAGACTTCAGTGTACCACAGAGGTTTGAAAACCGAGCTTGTGCTCAATGTTCTATGCCTGTGCATAGAGTTAACCCTTTACTCTCCAGAGCAGTTCAAATGCTGGGGCTAACTACATATAGTCAGAATACAGCAAGACTCCATTAGAAGAAACACCATTACTAAGGTGAGTCATTTTTTCTTCCTCACCTACCTGATGACAAGCAGCTGCCAGTGAAATTGGTTAGAGACCAGGGTCAAGTGCTGGCCTTAGACATGGGCAACTTCCTATGCTCATACCGTCACAATGCGTCGCAGGGCCTAGCGGAAGCTCTCCACCTTCACGATGGATACTCAGCACAAGCTGGTCAATGTCCATTTCTTGGGCACCGACCTCTTTGGCCCAGGGGTGGAAGGTAGTCTTACCAGGACTGAGAATGCCAGTGCCACCCTGGACTCTGTGGCTTCATCCCAGAAGGACCCCAAGGCCCAGAAACCAAAAATGAAGGCTTTGCATTTTTGGTCCTTTCAGCCACAACAGCCTTGGCAGCAGTCACTGCAGGGGCAGTACCAAACCCTGACACCCCGAGGCCAAGTTCTCTGGCTAGGGGCCAAAAAAAGGTGGGGTATGGGAAGTGGAGCTCCTCCAAAGCTACCCAGTGATGGTTCAGGGAGTGCCACCCTCCCACCTGTCCATTCCGTGACCCAGCTCCCTGTGGGGGGCTGGCTTCGCCACTTCTGGTCTCACTGGTCCCTCATTACGACAGACAAGTAGGTTCTGAGGTGGTAGGCAGAGGGTTACCTCTAGATTTCGAGGCTCGAAAGGACAAGGCATGGATGATCCTGATAACTCCAGATTGGCCACGGCATTTCTGGTACCTGGATCTCCTCAGCCTCAGCAGAAGGCCTCCATGGCGGTTGCCTGTTTGTCTGGACCAGCTGACCAGACAGCAGGGGATGGGCCTTGCACCTCGTGGCCTGGTTGATGAGCAGCTAGAGTTCCAGGCCCTGGGTCTTTTGAAGGAAGTACTCCTCATTGTGGAGGCCTCCTTAAAAGAGTTAACTCGCTGGTGCTATGCTTTTAAATGGAAACTGTTTTTCCTTTGGTAGCAGGGCAAGGAACATGACCCCTTTGTCTACCTTGTGATTAATATCCTTGAGTACTGTACTCCTTGTCCCTCTCCCAGCTGGGGCTGTGAGCAAAGAACTTCAGAGTGCACCTGGCAGTCATCTCTGCATACCAAGCACGGGCTGGTGTGTTGGTGGCCCAGGAGAAGGTGGTCGGGTACTTTTTCCAAGGGCCTTGACTACCTGTCCACACCAGTGCTTGAACCACCACCATGGGACCTTCTGCTGGTGCTGTCTGTGCTTATGGGCAAGCCATCTGAGCATGTGCATAGGTGTGAGATGTCACATCTGTTGTGGAAGACTGGCTTCTTGGTGGCCATCACGTCAGCCGGAAGGTTTAGCAAGCTCCAGTTGCTCTCAGTGGAGTCTCATCTGGTCTTCCACAAAGGCAAAGTCCTTTGCCCAAACCCAGAGTTCCTCCCTAAGATTGTATCGGAGTTCCACCTTAACCAGGTGATGAACCTCCCAATATATTTTACCAGCAACCCCTGCTAGGAGGCCAACCGCAGGCTCCATACTCTGGATCTATGGAGTGTGCTCTCTTATTACAAAGAATGCACGGCCGGAGTTCGTGGTGAGACTCACCAGCTGTTTGTGACATATGCTGAAACCTCGCCTGGCAGAATGGCAGCAAAATGGATGATTGGCAGGTGGATAAAATTCTGCATCAACCTCTGCTATAGGTTGGCTTGTAGGATCCTCCTGTAGGGCTTAGGGCTCATTCACCAGACATACCACTGTCTCGATAGCTGCTTCCAGGGACATCCCCATAAGGAGATATGTAGGGTTGCTACCTGGAAATCAGCACACACCTTCATTTCCCACTACAGCATCGACTTAGTCTCTCGCAGGGATGCCAATTTGGGGAGCTTGGTTTTCAGCTCTGTTCGCCAAAGAGGGGTGCGCCCCTTGCCTCTGTTCCCAGGAAATGCTTGAAGTCTGCCAATGTGCAGATAGTGAACTATGTCTACGCCCCTAGAAAAATAGGTTACTCACCTGTAACCGTAGTTCTTAAGAGTGTTATATAGTTCACAATCACACCACCCAGCCGGCCTCCCCTGGCAAGTGATACATGGATCCCTGCTTCCAGCATGGAAGAACTTAACTTGATGACATTCTGGTGAATCAGCGCACTCCAGTGGAACTGCCAGTATGTGGATGTGAACTATATACCATTCCTAGAACTACAGTTACATGTGAGGAACCTGTTTTTTCCTGGTAATCAAACCTATGCTATGACCACTAAGACCACTGTGCCTACTTCAAGTTGTTTCCATCCTTCTATCTTTTTTGAGTTTATATTCTCCATAGATCACGATTCTTTGGTCTTAGAGCAGGGAGCAGTATGACCCTTTATAATTTTGAGCCTGACCACACTGGGGCACGTCGCACTCACTACTTCGTATAAAAGATGTGGCCCAAGCCCAACTGCCCAAGGTCTTCATCCTTCTGTCTTCTTCAAGGTTACCTTCTCCATAGATCTCCTCAGGGTTGTCTCAGTCATCAGGTCACACCGCAGGAACTTCACCATCAGTGAAGCAGAATTCACACAGAAGACTTTTCCAGCAGTACAACTGGGTCTGCCCATGCTGATCTCAACCCTATAAAGGTGTGAATGACCCCTCTCCCTCCTCAGTTCTTTCCCTCCGTCTACTCCACTTGCATGGGTCTCCACGGAAGCCCTGTCACAGTTTACGCCTTCTTGCTTATGCTTTTTTCTCCAGCAGTTTATTTGGGAATCTCTTAAACATATAGAAATTCTTTTACCTCGTTAAAGTCTAGGGTCAGTCCTTCCACAACTCTCTTCCATCGCTGCCGCTGCAGAAAGAAGATTGCTTCATCAGATGGCCATGACCTCTGCATCTGTTGTCTTGTGTCTAATCGCGATGTTCCTACCTGTGTGCTCGTCCAAAAGTTCAATCTTACAACCCAAAGGTGTTGAAAAAAGGCTCTGAAGAAATTCCTCATGAAACAGCAGGTAGCCAGTTCTGGGCAGGGGTCCTCTGAGGTCCCTCCTTCCCAGTCAGCGGTGGGTTTGTCGTGCTACCAAGCCCGAAGGTCTGAGAACAAGTCTCGGGGGGTCTGAAAGACCATTACCACTCTCCGCAGCCTCCCACTCCCTCAGCATCGTTTTCTTCCAGGGGTGCACTTTTCTGCTGTTGCCGCACCTACAAACTCTGCTGTCCAGCCCTCTGCTTCTACCAGGACCATGCCGACAGCTCTGTCTCCCTCTTCACAGGGAGATTGGCCTTCGAACACTGGGTCATCGGCCACTTGGGCATCGACTCTTGCGTCATCAACTCGCCTCCCCCTCAAGGCCTGATGTCTCTCCAGGCCCTCAGACACTGGGGCCGTCGGGCTCTCAGGACCCAACGGATGGTTCATTGCGCTCTGAGCCAACGATTCCTCCTCCTTTGCCACATCCCGCACCTGCCAGTGATCTCAATTCTGTTTGAACCCAGCTGACGATGGCCTTGGTGCACCAGCTTGATGCTCATAGGCCGGTGTGTCCAGCACTGTCAAGCACCCTGTCAACACCAATGTCTGTTCAGCCTCTTCATGCTGTGACTTCCAGAGGGCCATCAATCCCTCATTTGTCAGACCCTGGGCCAGAGCGATCGATGTTGAGGGAGGAATACCATCCAGATCTCATCCTCCCTGAGGAAGAGGAGGTCTTTTCTTCAGACTGGTCTGCGGCCTCTTCAGTGAGCGAGGACTCTGTGATGCACACTTCCATGTCCCCTCCTGAGGACCCCATCTTCTTTAATGTCCTGAAGCAGCTGTCTGCTGCCATTGGGTTTCACACTGAAGAAGAGGATGCCACCAGGTAGGACCCGGTGGACGTTTTGGAGATCCTCAAATCTCCACCAAAGGTCATTCCTCCCATTTTTCTAGCGCTGTGGAATGCCATCAGTGCTACATGGCACAACCCAGACATGGTCCCGGCCATGCCCAGGAGGGTTGATAAGCTATATTGGTTGGAGGCAGTATAGCGCAGTGGTTTAGGGCTCTGAATTGCAAACCTGGAAACCCGGGTTCATATCTCACAGCCCCCACTTGCATACTGTGTGACCCTGAGCAAGTCACTTAACTTCCTTGTGCTCCCAGGTCACACCTGGAAACAAGCCTCGGCTTAGTGTGCCTTTCCTGGTTAAACAATTTCCCCTCCTCCCCTAGAGCCTACCCTATTATGCTACCCAGCCCAAGACCCATTCCGTGGTCATCAAAGTGGTTCATGATAGGTCCAGTGTGCCAAAACACCTCAGCTCCCTCCCCACGACAGGGAATTGATGAAGATCAACCTCTGGGGTAAAATGGTTTATGCCTCCTCTACTCTGGGACTCCGGATTGCAAATTACATCTCCCATATGGTTAAGTATCAAAACACCATATGGAAAACGGGCAGGGCAGCTGCCCAGTCCCTTCTTTAGGGTTCCTAGAAACCCGAGGTCCTTAAGTCCCTCCAGGCCACCGAGGATATCAGTAAGCACCTCCTCAGGGTCTTATATGATGTGTTGCTGCCACTGGCATTTGTCTGCGTAAGCACGCCTGGTTGAGGGTATCTGGGTTTGTGGCAGATGTTCAGCAAAAAGTTCTGAATGCCCCTTTCAATGGCTCGAAGCTCTTCGGGCCAGATGTCCAAGACCTAATGATTTGTAGGGCCTCAGATCTGTCCACTCACTTTACCATACCCAGATATGGAGCAGGCAGAGGCCACCCTTTCGGAAGATTTCTCACAAATCTGGTACGCGCTTCAGACTACAGAGTAGAAGGAAAGTCAGTTCCACCTTACCTACCCCCCCCCCACCCCACAGGTCCTGCCACGAAATGGCTCAGAAGCAGTGGGTCAGCCCCAGCGGCCGGATCCACCTCCATCTGACTCCTTACTAGATCCCCCCCCCTTCCAGTCCATGACCAAGAGGTGGTGGTCGGAGGTTGTCTCTCCCTCCATCTCAATCAGTGGAGAACCATAATCGCAGATGTTTGGATTCTTCAGATAATAGAGAGGGGTCACACTCTGGAGCTTGTAGAACAACCCTAGAGACTCCTCTGGTGCCCTTCACCTATTCTCCAGACCATGCTGCGGTCCTTCGGGAGGAGGTAAATTCCCTTCTGCGAAAAAGGGCGATAGAACCAGTGCCCAGGCAGCAGCGTAACCAGGGATTTTATTTCATGATCTTATCTGTGTCAGTCTTCACCATTCATCACTAGTGAGTTCTGGCCGGAGAACAGGACCCCGCTGGAGCTTTTTTTTGGTAAGAGGTGGAGCCGATGTCGAGGAGGCACCGCCCTCAAGGCCGACACATTGAGTAGCACTTGTGGTTTGGCTAGTAACCAACGACTCCTCCTCAGACCCAGGTTTGCTTCTCCCACTGTTGAGTTGACACATACCTCGTGTGGAGCAAATCTGCGTCAGCAGCCTAGTCAGTTGATTCCTAGTTCTGTACAGCTTCTCTCGGCGCCGTCGATTGGTAAGACCGTTTTTTATTTTTTTCGACGACGAGTGCTGTCTCTGTTTATTGTTTTTTCATCCGGTGATCTCATTCTGGGGACAGGAAGAAACCCTTCAAGGCGGGTTGGCCTCATATGCGGCAGTGTCCCTGCGGCTGACTTTTTTCCGTCACGGACCAGCATGACCGTTGCTTGACCTGCTTGGGCCCACACCATGATATGGATCACTGTGACGCCTGTTTTTCCATGGACCGAGTGTTAGAACTGCGTGCATTTAAAGTTGGACGTGCGCTGCCGACTTTCGGTGGACAGGCTGGCACCCGGGCCGCCAAGTGCAGGTCTCTTGACCCTTCCTCCGGGTCCCCTCCCGGTCCTATACGGCCCGTGGAGGAGGGGTTTCCGCCCCTTCTCACCTTGCCTCAGCGAAAACTCCTTCCACGGTGCAGGAGGCCCCGCCTGATTCCTCTGGGAGTTGGGCAGGAGGCACCGCTGTAAGGCTTCCCCGGCGTCGTAGCCTAGGGCTTCCAGGCCCGGTCTGGCATCGTCCTCGGCACCATCTGTCAGTGCTGCCTCAGATCCAGGCACCACTTGCAGTGCTGGATATCGGGGCGGCAGCATGGGGTCAGCTCCCGGCTCCATTGCAGATCCCAGTGCCACGTGCAGTGCCGGGGATCGTGACGGCACCGTTAGTGCAGGGCCGGTTTGCGGTGCCATTCGGGGTCATGGAACTGGAGGGGATCGGAGTGGTCTGGGTCTGAGCCTCCTCTGGTGATGATGACGACTCTGAGGCAGACCTGGACTGGCTTCCGGACTCTTCAGAGTCCTCTGACTCCTCCCTGCCCAGCACTACAACTCCGGTTCAGCCTCCTCCTTTGGGTTTAGCAGTTACTGTCGGCTCCGGTGTTGGTGATCCTGACCAGGCCTCCGGTGCTCAGGGTGGCACTGGGGGGCAGGCCAGAGTCGGTGGTTCTTTTTTTTCCCTTAGGAGATGTACCCCCTTTTTCGTGTGCTCAGGCCAGTCCCAATTTTAAACTGGCTGGGGCGTCTCAGGCAGGGGAGGGTGCTGTCTCAGTGACTGTCTTTCAGGAGTCGGCCACAGTGATCGAGCTGCCTAGGCTGACTCTGAGGAAGAGGTCCCTCTCTGAGTCGGAAGGGTTGAAGGGACAGAATTAGGGGCAGCACCCCTCCCTGGGAGCCCGGGTAGGAGTCGTAACGCCAGTCCTGTTTTTTCCCCTTAAGTCTCCCCGGGAAGAATCTCATCTTTAAAGGCTAGGGACCGCCCTTCTGGCTCACGCGGCCCCAATCGCCTCGCAGGGGGGATTCTCTTTTAGGGCTCAGTCCTAGTCATTACAGCTCGGTTGAACAGTCGCCAACAGATCTTCTCCATCCTTGAGGTCTCCTTTTCGGCCCCCCAGCCCTGGCAAAGATCGCGCTCCTCCTCGGAGGTGTTTAGCCCCCTTTCCTCTGCCAACACCGCCCTCTCTTCAGGCCATGTCGGTCCTATGGGACCTCTCACCTGGGAGCAGTTTAGGTCCATGACTGCACTCTTCCCTGCCTACCTTAGGTCCATGGACGAGGAGGTGTTCCACCATTCCCCTGTGCAGTTAGTGCCTGACTCTCCAGACTTGGCTTCCTCATCTTCCTTTTCTGAGGGAGAGGAATCTGCCATCCACCTGTTCCCAGCAGCTGATTTGTCTAGCTGTCAGCGCTTCTTTTCAGGGTTGGTTGATGAGCTCCACATCTCCACGTTAGGAAGTCACAATCCTGAGCAGATTGCGTGAGCCTTTTTAGGTGAATTCAGTGCAGCCAACCTGGTAGTTTCCGCTTGGTCTTTCCCCTTCAGGGAGGCATCGTACCGCGCCTGAAGAAGTCCTTCAACCCTCTCTTCAGCCTCAAGGGACTACTGGCGCAGGTATTGTGCACCCATAGGGTCTCCAGGAGCCTTGGCTCACCCCCCTTTGGGTGTGAATCTCCTAGACACACCTTCTGGGCATAGTTGCCCAAGATGTGACCAACCACCGGAGACGGACTCTGCTGAGTTTGACTTTTGGGGGAGGAGAGTGTTCTCTTCAGCACGCCTCTCTGTCTCTTTCATCTCATCAGGACCATCATGCTGCCTATAACAGGCACTTATGGTGTCTACTAGGACAGATTCTAGTGCCCCTGCCTGATTCAGAGGTGACCAGACAGGCCATTGCCCTCTCCACACGGGGCCTGGAGCTTGTAAGGCACCAAGTAAGGGCATCATATGACGCCAGTGAGGTGGCATGTAGGCTAGTGGGGACAGCGATCTGCATTAGGCAGACAGCATGCCTTCATCTTTCCAGGTTATCACCCCTGGCCCGGCATAGGGTGACTGCCTCTTCATTCTGGGGAACCCACCTTTTTTCCCACAGGGTGAGATAGGAACTTCAGGGGCAACTTCCCTCTCATACCCAAAGGAGAACGCCACCTCATCCAGACCAGTCTCGGTCCTAACTAGGCCTGGAAGGGTTTCCACCTCCGGTGTCTCCCCCACAGAAGGCTGAGGGACTTCTTTCACTCAGGGAGGTACCAGGTCCCCTTCAGGGAGCTTGGTAATCACCCACCAGTGATGAATGGTGAAGATTGACACAGATAAGATGTGAAAATTACATACCTACCGCAATTCTTGATCTTTCTGTGTATCTTCACCATTCATCACAGCTTCCCACCCACCTTAGGCCTCAGTCTCTGGGCGATACCTCCTCCCTGTTTGTCTTTCCAATCTGTGTCATGCTGGTAGTTCTGGTACCTCTCGCTCCATCCCCTTAGACAGTGTCGAGAGTGTTGAGGGGATAAGAAGGGAGGCAACCCTTTTGGTCACCAGGGATCATTTCATCCTAATGGGACCCTCCTCCTGGTTGAACCCATTTTGCATACTTCCCTGCTGTATCTAAAGCCCTAGGGGTTCTCTTAGAGCAGGGATGGTGGGGCCCTGGTGATCCTCCCCTCTTTCTGTATCTGTTTTCTCAATTTCCCTGGCAGGGGTTCCCTCTTGGATTTCATGTCTCTTAATTTGAAGAACAAGCCTCCTTTTCTTCATCTCTCCTCAGAGTGACTAAAAAAAAAAAATTTGAAGGCTTATTTTTGTTCTTTATTCAGGATGATTCCTGTCCCTTCTTGGTTTATCCCTTTCTCGGGGGTATTGCCATCTATCTCCCCAGTGAGGACTTTCAGAATTAGTGCACTGCTCCTTCTTCTCGACTTCAGACTGGCCTTCCTCTGGTTCTTTCTGGAGATTCTCCTTCTGGAATAAAAAGACATGGTAAGCAGTATTGCCCTTCTGTAGTCCTCGGGCAGTCCTTTGGACCCCGGTGGGGGGAGTGTGGTGTCTTCTCTCCCTCCCTTCTCCTTTTTCTCCTGTCCTATCTTTCTCCCTCCCTTATTCTATCCCTCCCTCCTCGTCCAGAGGTTAGGGTCCCCTATTCCAGACCCCTAGGCTGTTATCCTTCTGTCTCCTTTTCCGGCATTATTCCTTCCTTGGTTTTTATATTCTTTCCTTTATCCCTTAGGCTGCCTTGCTCCACTCTCCGGCATGCAGAACTGGGTCTGAGGAGTCGACATCGGTTACTAGCCAACCCATGAGCGCCACGCAATGCATCTGCCTCTTGCAAAAAAAAAAAAAAAAAAAGCTCCCTCAGGGTCCTGTTCTTTGGCCAGAACCCACCAGTAATGAATGGTGAAGATGCAAGATGCACAGAAAGATCAAACCTTTTCAAGACTCTGCTAAAGAGACCAGCTCTATGCAGTAGACCCAGTGTATGTTATATACTATTATCAAAGATGTAAACTGACTTGATTGATGAACCTTTGAGATCTAGCACTGTGACTGTGAAATGTGAAAAATGTCAATAAAGATGACATTTTCAACAACAAAAAAAAAAATTACAGTAGGTACATAATTTTAATTTCGTCCTGGTGACTCTGCCAGGTCTGTTGCCCCTGCTCAAATAGGGTGAGTGGCTGTGCTCCCTCAATATGCAGGATGCCTACCTGCATATTTCAGTGTGCCCACTGCACAGGAGGTTCCTTTGGTTTCTTTTTCAAGGCAAGCACTACCAGTTCAGAGTCTTGCCCTTTGGCTTATCCTCTGCGCCGTGGATTTTTACAAAATGCTTTACAGCAGTGGCCTGTACATCCTCCCCTACCTGAACGACTGGCTACTCACAGCCTCATCCAGGGATCAGCTTCTAAGGACTCTGGAGAGGACCCTCTAGTTGTTCCACTCCCTAGGTGTTACGGTCAGCCTGCCCAAGTCCATTCTGATCCCCACTCAGACTGCAGTACATAGGAGTGGTCCTGGACTCAGTGCAGGGCAAGGCCTTCTTGCCGCCAGACAGAACGGAGTGCCTCATATCTCAAGCACAGGTGGTGGTGGCTCATAGCCGCTATGTCTCAGCAAGAATTTACCTGCGGCTCCTGGGTCTCATGGCAGCATCCATTGCTGCTGCCTGCCTGCACATGCATGTGCTGTAGTGGACATTTCGGGTCCAGTGGGACCAATGCACTGATGACCTTAAGCAACTAGTGCTGGTCTTCTCTCCAGTCCACAAAGTCCTTCCGTGGTGGATGGAACTCCAACATTTCTTAAGAGGTGTCCTCTTTCTGATTTCATCTCCCCAGCAGATTCTTACTACGATTGCCTCTGGATTGGGTTCGGGAGGTGCACCTGGGTCCCTTCCAGACACAGGGTACCTGGTTCCAGGTGAAGACATCCCTCCGTATAGACGTCCTTGAGATGAGAGAGGTTCTGTATGCCATGCAGGCCTTCCAGAACCACCTCTCTCCGGGCCAGTTGTTGAGTCTGTCAGACAATTTCACTGTGGTCTACTGTATCAACAAATAAATGAACCAGGGGGGACACATTCGTACCCCTTTTGCAGGGAAGCCAAGAGGGTTTGGTACTGGGTACTGGACCACAGCCTGGAGCTATCAGCAGTTCATGTCCCAGGCATGCTGAACACCCTGGCAGCCAATCTCAGACAAACTCAGTCCAGGATGCACAAATGGGAGCTTCTGTTGTCCATCGTAGAAGACCTGTCTGACAGGTGAGGTCATCCAGAGTCGGACCTTTTTGGGTCCTCACTCAACACAAAACTGCCCAATGTTTGCTCGCTAGATCAGGACCTAGAGTTTTCTGTTGAGACATGTTGTCCCACTCTTGGAGTGAGAGGTTCCTGTATGCCTTTCCTCCATTTTCTCTGATTCAGAGGGTATTAATCAAGCTGCAGATGGAGGGGGGCCAACATGATCTTGATAGCACCCCTACTGGCCATGGCAGGTATAGTTTCCATTACTGCAGCAGTTAGTGGAAACTCCAGTTACTCTGCCTCTCTGTAGGGATAAACAGGCAGAAGTATTTAATGAGTATTTCTGTTCAGTTTTTACAAGGGAGAGGGGGTTACCTAGTCATCAAAGGCAGAGTAATGAGGGGAATGCTGAGGGAACAAGGATGGTGGATGAGGAGATCCCTAGTCAGAGGATACTAGAGGGTCTAAGGGCTCTGTATAGTGATAAAGCACCAGGACCAGACGGGATACACCCGAGGGTTTTGAGGGAACTGGTACAGGTGCTGGTGGAGCCTCTGACAGAAGGTTTCCAACAAGTCCCGGACTTCTGGTTCCGTCCCCGAGGTTGATTGCCATGTAGGAGAACTGCTCCACTCACCCCTCTCAGCATTTCTACCTCTATCATTCAACTTAATATTTGAAAACTCACTTCAACCATGAATGAGGGGAAACAAAGGAAATGAGTCACCGGCGACCTAAAAAAATGAGGATTGCACCATGGACGCAGAACGATCTGGCTCCAAGGCCTCAGACACAGACACTGTGCGTTCCCAGGCCGCGCCTCTGTCCGCTAAGTCCTCTGGCATGGCTAGATGCATGCCCAAATGCAAAAATAAAAAGATCAAACTGGATATAATTTATCACAAACTATGCGCATTTCGGTCGGATATAAAGCAACTCTGTGGAGAGATGCGCAGAGATATAACGCTGCTAGAACAACGAGCAGATGACATTGAAAGGCAGGTTAGCACCACTGAGAACCAGGTGGATGACCCAGAAGGCCTTGTACAATTATTGCAGGAGCAACAGGAGCTTCTAGTGCCAAGGCAGTACGACGCTGAAAACAGAGCACAGCGCAAGAACATTCACCTGTACTACATACCCGAAGGCGCAGAGTGCACAAAAATCAAAGAATGTGTCACTAACCTATTAAAACTGCCTTAGATCTTCCAGCTGATATGGCCCTGGATCTGGAGAGAGTCCACTGGCCCCTGGCCCCCAAGCCTACTTCAGCCACAGCCAGCCTCTATCATAGCGCAATTTAACAACTACGCTGTGAAGGAGCACATCCTACTAACCGCATGGTTCAAACAAAAGATTTTTCATGGCCAGAAATGGTTCTGCATTGACCATGACTATGTGCCTAAAATCATGAAACTTTGCAGAGCATATCTCTCGTTGCTACCCACTCTGAAGGCTCAGGGTCTTAAATTTACCCCCCCCCCCAAAATACCCTGCAAAAATGATTGATGCTCTGCCCTTGAGGAAACAAGAATTCTTCTTGGCTGAGGAGGCTCGGAACGAACTTGCCAGGCAGGGCACTGTCTTCCTGGAGTGATCAAGCAATCCCATTAACCAGGCTGCTCAACCTCCAAGATGGCAGACAGCAGAGACAGCACCACGTAAGCGAGAGGATACCAATTGCACTACTACTGACCCGAAGCAATGTCAGGCTGAATTTTGGAGGGTTAACAACAACGCCCTGGAAACCTGAAATAATCTGGACACTTCCTTTAACTTTCTGAGGCACAGGTATCGGGAAATGGGTTGGGGGGCAGTTGGGCAAAGTAATGTCGGCCTAGGCTCCTGTGGCGAGCCCAACTCTAGACCGTGACATTATCTGAATTGAATTTGGCCCTCTAAGAATCTGGGCGACCCTCGGTCACTTCTGGCAGTAATGGGGTGTCACACCTCCTCCTGCTTACCCCCTTCCCTCCACATCAGAACATATTATATAACCCCCATTTCTAATAACTGAGCAACGTCCTGTAGTGTTACTTGGCCTCAGATCAGCAACTTCCAGTTAAGGCATTAAATTTATAGTATGTCCTCTTGAAACAGACAGACACTCATTGGGATCCTGGGCAATATGGTTTCGGGGACTCTGGTAACATTTGCTTGACATGCACAGGGTATCTGGAACATGGGGCAGGACAAAGTGCACAGGCTGGGTTTGTCTACTCGGATTAGCAGTGCAAACTCCGAATTAACACCATAACACAGGAATATAGAGACTTTGACCCACGAGGAGTTATTATACACTGATGCATCTATAATGATAAATATACGCTAGAACCTTTTTGGACTCATTTTATTGTATCAACGAAAACTAGGACATTCAGAAGGGGGGGGGGAAACGAAGGGACATGGCAAGTCATTCAGGCACTAGGCTGAACAAAACCCCCCTGGCAGTTACCCTCCCACTCCCCTTAATTGTTTTTTTCCTTTCCTTTAAGTCTTTTAATTTGGGACCAATGGGGTCCCCAGCGCAAGGAAAGCCCCAGACATACCCCCCAATCAGGTCTGAAGTATGATTACATATCTGTTTCTCCAGAATTAACAGGGAAGCTCGTTAAAGTTTCCCCCACCTTGGAAGCCTATTCTAATCTTTTATATGTTTTCCTATATCTAAGAGGGTTGATATTTGTAACAAATTTATGTTATATCTATATTTATAAATGTGTTACTAAGCTTTTACAGTTCCTGTTGTGCCCTGTTGGCAGCTGTCTTTACAATGTTTTTTGCAATTGCAATACAGATCAAGATATCTAATGTATCAAGCAGGGGCCCCACAGGACCAGGATTGGGTCACAAAGGGGCCTATGGATTCACTGAATCCAAACCCAATTAGCAGTCCTATCTGGCAACAAAAGAATTCAAGGGATGTTGTAGTCAGGACAGTTCAGTGCGGTGCAAACAACCAGGCACTTGGGATGCATTATGCTCCCCCGACCCGCCTTCCCTACCTGTACATACTCTGGCTGTACTGAGGGAGCAGGGGGAAGCCCTACCTTTTTCAGCACTCTGCCGATTTCCCACAGTGGCGAACACCTCCCTAATAATGTCATTCAATGTGAAATGTATTCATAACCCCACCAAGCAGAAGAGGGTGATCTGCTTTCTTAAGACAAACCCAAGATTATTCTCTTGCTGGAGATGCACCCCTCTCAGGTAGAGCACTCCAAACTCAGAACTTGGGGGTTTCAGACAGTGATTGCTTCTCGCATGTTTCTGGCAGGAGGAGGGGAACAGCGATACTGGTTCTCCATGGGGTGCAATTCCGCCTTCAAAGCCAAGTAATAGATAAGGAAGGCAGGTATGTAATTGCTATTGGGAAATTACATTCCATGCAGGTAACGCTGGCCTCGGTATACCTACCACCAGGCTGTCCTGTTCAGGTGGCAACATTTCTGGACGACTTTCTCTCTCATGCTCAAGGCATGTTTGTGATGGGGATGTGGGAGGGCGGGTTGGATGAAGACGCAGAAGGCGAGACAAGTTCTTTTAAAATGTCCCATAGGGCAGTGCACTTTATTACAGAAGGACTTCACACACTTGGCAATACCATAAACAGTTCAACAATGCAGATCTGGAACTTCTGTGTTGCTCATACTGATTGACTAGTCAGGATGATCTTCAGCAACTGTAATAAAACATGGTTTATAGGGCTGTTGGTTCCACTCAGCCAGTAGGCTCACCGGGACAAATCCAGTGCCTAAGGGTGGTCCTACTTGTACCTGCAGTTTTGCAGCCAATACTTTAGGAAGACCAATCAACCCTCTAGCTTCTCAACTCAGCTCTGGTTCAAAACATCCCAGCCTTGACTAGAACCACCACTGGCCAGTCTTTCTGAGACTGCTTCCAGCACTAACTGCTCCCCTCTTGCATCAGCCAGTTTCACTCCTACAAAGGACTGCTCTCTCCACAGCTCAGATCTTATCTGCCAGACTCTGCTCAGCCAGCTCCTTTTATAGGGCTGAAGATCATGTGACCTGTCAATCATAGCTTTAAATGTTAATTAAATGTTTGTAACAATTTTAATAGGTCTGTTTCATACAGAAAAGTAAGCAAACATGAAAAATAACAGTTTAACACAGATCAGCATTTAAATAATCAAAAAAATAAAGCAGTAAGAAAATAAAGAAAGGAACTTCCTGGCAGGAAATCCCACCTTTCTTGTTCCCAGACTCCCTCACGCTAGAGCTCTATAAAGCCCACAGAGCTCAGGCGGCCTGAGCCCCTAATAATCTACAAAATGGATGCCAGCAAACTAAAGCACATGGAGTCAGGCATTTCCCAAACAGGTAAATTTTCCTCAATATATAGCAATTGTACAGTTTTGGCTTAAGAAACATTTCATCTAATATCAGAAAAATATAAATGAAACCAATATAAAGCAAAAGACATTGCTAATTCATTGTTTGGTAGCAGTTTGTAAAACGTGTTTGGTACAATTCAAACAGCAAGAACTTTGAGATTCCGAATACCTTCCATACAAAACTAAAGGTGGTTTATTGTAGTTCTTCAGTACTTTATATTTTATAGGGCCAAAAACCACTTTCTTCCCCAGGTTCACTATTCTGCACATAGAAATTTAACAGGGGAATACAGCACCAAAGTACACAACATTTCTTTCATCCTAACCATGCTAAGACAGCTCTTGTATACTTAATACTAGCTGTGTATGTATGTATATGTGTTGGGGGGGGCAGAAAGAAAAGAAATAGTATTAAAGTTTCACTGCTGGGTGATCAGTCCAGCAAAGACGAGATAGAAGAGCAGCATAGAAGAAAGGCTGCAGCCAAAAGGATAGGAAAGAAATATTTATTTTGATATGCTGTAAGACTGTTCCTGCACTGAATATTTCAGGTCTCAGCAGAATCTCATTTTTATTTGATACCTTAAATCAGACTTACTGTGGCTGCAAGGCTTTCCTGCAGCCCCTCAAAAACTGATTCTCTATTTTCATTAATCCAAAATACAGTAGAAGGATTTCACCCTGCTACATGGATGCCTTTAGGTGTTCCCTTGATAAGGTTCTGGAGTACTTACTGGACGTTTCTGATGCTGGCCTGCAGTATTCCACATAAAGGTCCACTTGTGTGCTATTTCAGCATACCACAAGCCCATTGGTACACTCTACCTGGCACAGCTGTCACAATTCAAGAGGGTCTTCAAGAACATTTTACACAAAAGGCCTCCCATCAGGAAGTCAGTAGTTCCTGGGGCAACAACTTTGTGTTGGATATGGTCACTCGCAAGTCTTTTGAGCCTATTATGAGAGGTGACAAAGTTTCTAACTTAGAAAGCAGCCTTTATGGTGGCCATCGCCTCTGCTCGCGAAATATTTGAGCTATTTACCTGTCTGCTTGAGGTCTGGAGATGGCAAGGCATCAGTCAAGGGCATCATACAGTGTCAGTGAGATGAGATGACCTCCAGCCATGTGCCATGGGGTCGGAGGAACCCTTGATGGCCTATAATAGGGCCAAGGATGGAGGCTTTTAATTTTGTGGCACCCACACATGTATGCCCATTGGTTTTTCACCTTGGTTTGATGGTGAGCTAAGCAAGATGAAGGTAAATGGGCAGAGGTTGGAGCATCGTTGGAGGAGATCCAAGGCCCTGGAGGACAAACTGGCTTTGCTTATTCAGTACAAGTACCACATGGCTGCTACCCGAAATAGGCATGTTTTCTGTCAAGGGAAATTGTTGCTGGGAGGAATGGACTGGCTCAGCTTTTTCAGATTGTAACAGGTTATTTATTTATTGATTTATTTAGTTTTTGTTAACCAGGTAAGTGCACTAGACAAATCCTGCCTATTTTCAGGCACGACCCGGGGGAGGGGGATACAGATGAATGCCAACTGACTTTGAACCAGATTGAGCTGTTGGTGGTATTTTTAGTGAATGAGGGAAATTCGGCCAGGACACCGAGGAGATTCCCCTACTCTTTTCGATAAGTGCCACGGGATCTTTAACATCCACCTGAACTACCACCAATCCAGGCAGATGGGACCTCGGTTTAACGTCTCATCCGAAAGACGGCACCTCAGAAGTGCAGCACCCCTCTCATGCTGCATTACAGTGTCAGTCCTGGGATATTAACACAAGTGCCAGATGTGGGAACTGAACCCACAGCCCTCCAATGTCCCGGCCTCAGAGGCGAGTGTGCTACCTACTGAGCCACTGACACTGCATGTTAAACTGCAGGTTACTTTGCCTGGAGCCCTTGAAGGCATTTTCACTCACTAAATGCAAGTAGTTCACTCTATTTTTCTCAGACAGGGTGTCGTCTATTCAGTCCGGGATATCGCCAAGTGGGCCTTCACAGCCCAGCAGGGTTGGGCCTATGTGTTTCAGATGCATTCAGTGGTAATGGGAAGAGTTTAGACTGGTGATAATGGAAGAGGTCAGTGAAGTGATCTCGAAGCTGAGGTCAACGTGTTTCAAACTGTATCCGGGTCTGACATGACTACTAGTTAGCTGCATCGGGCAGCTGGGCCCGGTGTTTGTGGAGATTGTTTGGTGCTTCTTTTCAGAGGGTGTCTTCCTAGTGGCATTAAAAGATGCATTGGTGAAGCCCTTTTATGGAAGCATGGGTGTTGAAGGACACAGCAGGCAAGAATGTAGGTAAAAGTGCTAAAGGATGGCACAATTTATTTGCTTTCGTCAGTCTGTAGGCACTTTAACACACTTAATAAAACTGCTATGTCAGGCTGGCTACTTTAGAGTCTGGCTTTTTTATCTTCACCAATGAAGCCTATTCTACTGGGTGTCGGCTCCCACTTACCAAGGTTTTACTAGGAAGGACCTTTGCTAAGGAGATGTCTCACCAGTCTTTGCACTTTCCCAGGAGTCCAATCTAGTCAGAAGCAAACAGCTCCAGTCCGTCAATCTGCCCTCCGCTCCCTCGTGGCTAGCTGACACTCCCATTAGTGCTCTTTGACAGACTTAACCAAAACCCCTCACTCACATCCCTCTGTTCCCGTGGTCCATACCCCTATACCAAGGCAGCACCGCAACTGCACAGCTCAACCAGCTGTTCAGCACCAAACACTCCCCCTCTTAGCTTTGCATAGGCATTTTCTGTATGGTGTTTCAAGCAGTTTCCCTCTTGCATTTGTGTAGCCAACTAACAGCTTGCTGAGGGAACCTTTTTCTAGCTCAGAGAATCACATGATCTGTTAGATTTAAATTTTACATCATTAACATTCAGTGTACCAAATCACAAAAGAAGCAGAGATAATTAAGCACTCATTACAGCAGAAAATAACAATACTATACATATTCATTAAACACGATTCATCTTCACTTTACAAAAGAGATTTTAGCATGTTTCCCTTAATTGCTGGCAGCCTCTTCCCTTAACTGCCAGAATTATCTGATCCTAGTTTCTATGGAGCTATAATTTCTAGGTGGGGGCCTGGCCTATAGGGAAAGAGCAGTTAGCTGATGCTTTTGGGTAAGTTAATAGAAACTTTTGTTATACTGCGAAGCTGCCTTTTTGATAAACTTTTCTTTTAACAGTTAAAGGTTAGCAGAAGCAAACAGGAAGAAACTGTGTTTGTTCTGTCATCAAATGCCATTTTTTAAATGGCTGCACAAACGTTATAACTATTCCTAGATTGATTATTTCTCCATTTTGAAACAGTCCTGCATGCTTCTCAGGGCCATCATAAAATCCTACATGCTTTTAGTACCGGGGTTGGGGGGTATTCATTTTTCTTGGGCCACTGCTAACCGACTAGAACCAGGGTAATTAAATGTTGTTGTTTTTTTTTATTTTTATTTAATATTTGGAAACAACCTTTGAGCTAGAAGCTCATTTACAAAGGTTCCATGTCAAATAACATAAACCTAACACAACATAAACTTTAAACAGTGCACACTAAGTAAACAAGTAGTTGAAAATCAACAGCAGGGAACTATTATATACAACCTTTACACAATACATTGTCACCGTATTGTTACTTGAACAGTAGTGATCAATATCTGAGGAAGAACGTAAGATACTGTGCAGCACCCAGACAGTAAGGATCGTCACCAGTGTTTAGCCTAGAAGTATCGTTCAGTGAGGTGGAGCAGGGTTGAAAAAAATGTGGGTGCAAACGGGGAGTGGAAGAGGAGAAGAGGGTCTAGTGCAGGAGAGGACATGTAAAGTTAGGAGAGGGAGAAGGATTTTTTTTTTTTTTTACGTGACAGTGTCACGGAGGGAAAGTACAACCTTGCTGGAAAGGGAGTGGGGACAGTGAGTACACGTGTGGAGTTAGAGTTGAGTTCCAGGGAAGCAGTCACAGCCACAAGTGTTGGCAAGGTGAGACTTTAGCTCCTTTTTTAAATGTGTTACCATTTGTAGCATTGACTTGTTCAGCAGGGAGTTCACTGAGGCACTGTGGGGCTCTGTAGGCAAAAGACCATTGCACTAGTGAGGTTCTCCTTAGAGGGATTCTGAGTGAGCTGTGTGCAAAGCCTCTGGTGAAATGCTGTGATTGAGAGGACTGCAGTATATTGAGTATAGTGGGAGGGGAGAGGCCTAGTAGCACCTTCTTTCCTAGGAGACAGACCTGGTACTTTACCCGCCCTAGTAGATTGAGCCATTGTGTTTGGGCATACAGTTCACACGTATGGGTGAGCTTGTTGGCACCCAGGACAAGCTGGCATGCTTTGCTGAGAGCTATTTTAACATGCTTAAGAGTCGTGTCAGAGGCAGCACTATATACTGTCAACCCATAGTTGATTACAGACAGAACAGTGCTGGTGGGGTCAGGTAATGTCTGTCTATATAGAATGCCTAGTTTGGCATTAACAGTTTTGACTACATGGTTTATGTGAAAGGTGAAGGAGAGGGTATCATCAAGATAGACCCCTAGGTATTTAAATGTATGAACTTGTTCAAGAGGTTCATTCTTTTTGTCAATTACGTTTGGCTGAAGCTTTTTCTTTTTGGCATGTGGGCTAGTGAACAGCATTGTCTTGTTTTTTTTTGTAATTGAGCAATAGTTTATGTGTTAGACCAGTCCTCCAGCTGGTGGAAACTGTTTTGCATGTCTTGGGAAAGTTGCGCTAGTTGAGGGTTGCAGTTTACAACAACGGCATCATCAGCATAGAGTATGATTTTGGATGGATGGGCATCTGGTAGGTTGTTTAAGAAGAGGCTAAACAGTAAGGGTCCCAGGATGGACCCTTGGGGAACTCCTTGCGAGACTTTCTTGGTGCTGGACAGGGCTGAGCCTATTTTGACACCTTGAGTTCTGCTTGAGAGGTAATCTCTGAACCAACCAGCCAACAGAGGCAGGTGACAGGCCAAGCGCTAGTAGTTTTTCCAGTAATAGTTGATGGTTTACTGTGTCAAAAGCTTTTGTGAGATCTATGAAAATTGACCCCACTATATGGCTGCTGTCTATAGCCTCATGAATGAGGCTAGAGAACTCAATCAAAGCAGTAGCATACTGTCCATACATAAGTTCCTACAGGTGCTTTTGCTACTACCCTCAGGGAGGTGAAAAGATGTCCAAGCAACAAAACAGGAACTTTTAAAAATAATTAACCTTTCTTCATGTTACACAATCAGGAGGGGGGGAGGGGTGAAAGATAGAAAGTCAGACAGAAGAGACAAGGGAGTCCTCCTGGGTGATCAGTCCTGGAGAATCAGTAAGAAATTGAAACACAGATAGGACAGAAGCTATGCAGCTAAACGATAAAGACAAGGCGTGTTTTGAGTTTTGCTTATTTGTTCTTCAGAAAGCAGTCTCTAAAACTGAAGCAACACTTCCTATACTGATCAACTGTTGCCTTGGGGAAGGCCTTATCATGACAGTACCATTTGCAGTTTATTACTCTGGGGCATTCCCTATAAACCTCAAAATAGTGGCAAAGGCCACTCTGCTACACCCTTCCTAAAAAAGCCATCTTTGGACCCAGTCTTATTGGTGGATTGCCACCTAGTCTCTAATCTCCCTCTTTGGGGAAGGTTATTGAGAAGGTGATTGTGCAGCAGCTGAAGGCACACCTCTCTGCCTTTGACATCTGTGAGCCTCTCCAGTCTGGTTTTAGGTTGAGGCAGTGCGTGGAAACTGCACTGCTCCTCATGCGAGACATGGGGAGAGTGGTCATTTCCTGTTTTCCTCCATCTCTCTTCAGCTTTTGACACAGTGGACCATGGGTTGTTGTTGAATCGGCTTAGGGAGTATGTACAGCTCACCAGCAAAGTCATCTGCTGGTTCGAGTCCTTTCTTGGTGGAAGGACTCAAAGGGGGATGATGGGAAGGTTTTCCTCATCTCCGATGGTCCTTCCCTGTGGCATGCGCCAGGGCTCTGTCCTCTCACCCATGCTGTTCACAGTGTATATGCTGCCCCTGTGGATGATCATTAGACAGTATGGAGTTGGATTCCACTGTTATGCAGATGGCACCCAACTCTATCTGCCCTTTATACCTGAGGTGCCTGGTGTGGTCGATGTCTCCAGTAGGTTCCTGGCTGAGATCCAGACTGGATATCATCGAGCTGGTTATGACTCTACCCTGATAAGACTGAAATACTGGTGATTGAGTCAAGTTGAAGGGGAGGAGTGGCAGTTATTGAGAGGGAGATGGGGCTTTAACTTGGCTCTTCTGGAATCTTGGCTGCCACGAAGGTGAAAAAATGTGGGCATTTGAGGCTCAGGTATCAGCAGCAGTCTGGAGTGGCTTTTACCATCTGAGGAATATCTGCCAGATTAAATCCCTTATCCTCCTGATGACTTGGAGATGCTGGAACACATGTTTGTTACTTCAAGGCTTGACTACTGCAGGGCCTTGTTCCTCTTGGTCAGTGGAGGTACGCTATGACACCTGCAGCTGGTGCAGAACGCAGCTGCTAGGCTTCTGACTGGCCTTCTGAGGTTGTGTGTCTCCCCAGCACTATGTGATCTGCACTGGCTGCCAGTGTTGTGGTGTGTCTCCTTTAAAGAGGGTTTGCTCACTTACAAGGCCCTACACGGGTTGGTCCAGGACTATCTGGCAGACCTTCTGTATCCATGTGTTTTTGCGCCCTCTTCACTCCACTGAGGAGGGCCCCCTTGTCATACTCAGGGCAAGGATAAAAACCATGGGTGACTGTCCTTTAAGGTGGTAGGCCCGGCCTTGTGGAACACTCTCCTGGGAGCCCTAAGGGAGGCTTCCCTGGTGGAGGCCTTTAAAAGGGGCCTTAAGACATATCTGTTGAAACAGGCTTTGGGGGATTAATTCCCCTGATCTATCCTAATTCCCAGTCTGTTACTATATAAATTGTAGCTGGTTATTTATTTAGTAAGAGCTGCAATAAGAAATACTAGCTAAATTGCTGTCTTTTTTCAATGTTGTAGGAATTTTTATTTATGTATTTACTTTGTGTTATATGTGATTTTTCCCACCTTATTGCTTTTATTGTAATGGCGACCTGAGCCCCTAGGTAAGGGCACCAATAATTATAAATAAGTCTATTACTACTTGTGGGAACTGCAGTCTGCCTTAGATGGATGGCATGGCTTTGACTTTCCAGACTGGTGCCTTTGCCTGGTGTAATGTGCAAAACTTACACTTCCAGGGGGCTCACTCCTCCCATACTGTCAGGCAAGAGCTATTGGCGCACTCTCCCACTCCTGTGCCACAGGAGCACTACCCCGCCACTGACCATTCTCTCATCTCACCAGACCGATAAGAAACCCCTGCACTCAGGTGTTCAACTCTACTTTGAGCACTTTGTAGGAAGCTTTAATGATGGCTCTCCCCAAGCTAGGGAAAGGCAGAGATACTTGTGTGACCTATTGACCAATTTCCGTTCTGAACCAGGACATGAAGCTTTTCACCAAAATACTGGCCAACAGACTCAAAAAGTGCATAGGCTCCCTGGTACATCCTGACCAAACAGGGTCTATCCCTAATAGACATCTACATAATACTATTAGACAACTGTTAAATATAATGGTTCATCACATGTGCATCAACACCCCCAGATTGGCTACTTTCCTAGATGCAGAAAAACCTTTTAATTGCCTGAACTGGACATATCTGCAGGCGATGTTGAAGGTCATGGGGTTTGGGGAAGGCTTCATGTCCTGGTATCGATTTATATGCAGACCCAGTAGGTACAGTGAAGGTCAATGGTACAATTACCAAAGAATTTAGATTCACAAGGGGGATGAGGCAGGGCTGCCCTTTGTCTCTGCTGCTTTTCGCTCTTAGCATGGGGCCATTGGCTCCAGTAATATGCCAGGCGGAGGTCTGTCAAGGCACCTGAGTGTTTGACCAGGAGAACCAGATCTCATGTGCAGATGATACTTTAGTACACGTGGGGGAGCAGGAACAGTCCATACCTATGCTTTTTATTATAATAGAGCACTTTGGGAAGGCATCTGGCTTTAAAGTGAACATAGACAAATCAGAAACCCTTCCTAGTGGCACTCTGACTGAGCAGATAAAAAATACAGGTCCCTTTTAAATGAGTAACAGATAAAGTTCGTTACCTAGGAATTTAAATTCCTTCTAAATTAAATAAATTATACACAGCCAATTATGGCCCACTTAAACAACAAACTCAAGCCAGAGCCGATAGGGCTGTGAGGAGCTACCAAATGACCAAAGTTATTTTCTTGTTGGTGCCAAATAGTGCTGTATAGTCACAGTCATCAAAAACTGGCATGCTGGTAATTCAGTCCTCTTGAATTTATTTAGTCAGAGTACATGCTGCTGTGTGTGTGTATGAGTGTATGTGCCCATAGGAATGAGACAGCTCACAGACTGCAACTGCACTGTCTGTAATCTGACACTGTAGTCTGACTTCAAGAGGTTCAGTAAATTCCAGACAACATATAATGAGTTAACCCCTAAGTTGCTGAAAGAAATAGAATAAATCTATTAGACGGAGCAGGACAGATGATAGAAACAGCAGTTTAAAAAGGGTTTTTTTGTTAATATCTTGAGACGTTCTGAGGTATAATACAGTAGCATCCCCCCTCCCTTCAGATGCCTTTAACATAGAGCAGCAAATAACAAAAATCAGAGGGTTGGGGGGACACTATTTTGCAGCTGTGGAGAAATACGTCCAAAAGTCCAAAAAGGGAGTTCCACGATCAGCCATTTAGAGCTACAATCTGATCCTAATAGTGCTGTAGGCTCCACAGTCCTAAAAAATGCTTGCTGATCTTAGTAGATGGGGCTCTCTCCGTTCTCTGTCTCAGATAGGCTAGAAACAGTGAAGATGAATGTTTTACCTTGATATGTACTTATGTATTTAGCATTACCTTTATCAATTTTGCAAAAAGATTTAAGAAAAATGGTATCCAAATTTATATGGGATGCAAGAAAGTCCCAAATCTGCTAGGATGTCTTCACTGAAACCAAAGCAGAGGGGGATATGGGGTTGCCCAGCTTCCCTCAATACTATGAGGTGGCACAGTTAGTACATGTGGTAGAACTGATGACTGATTTTGAGGATAATGGCTGGACAGGGATGGAATGGATCACTCAGCCCCCCCCAACTCCCCCACTGCAGATATTGCCATGGGTAGTGGACCAACATGGGTGGGAGAATATATGTAATACTTGGACAAAGAATAGTATGTGGGTCTCGGTGCAAGTCAAAAAATGTGGGGAGCAATACATCCAGTGTGACAAAGAATACCGATAAAATGGCTACCAGGGTTCCTTCCAGCTGTTTGGGATCTGGAGTTTCAGGTATGGGACAGGAAGGGGATCTCTTATTTAAACCAGTTCCTGTCAGAAGATAATCAAATCCAAAGTTTTCAAATGCTCAAACAAGAATTTAGACTGCAGCAGAGGGATTTTCACTAATACTTGCAGTGTAGAGATTGTATGCTTAAAGGCCCAGGAACTACCAACCTTAGAATGAATCTCCCCTTAGTATCATCTTTCCTTTGAACCAACGTGCAGATACCAGCTCAGAGGGGCTTCATCTTTCAGGCCTACTCTCTCATTTTAGGGGATGGGGTAAATTAGCCATAACACAAATTCAGGCTAAATGGGAGAGGGAAGCAAATATTTCCTTAAATCAGAAAAATGGGGGGAAAAAAATCTGGCAGGGAATACATAAAACCACAGCTTCAGCATCCTGGTGAGAATTTAGATGGAAGGTGAAAGCCAGGTTCTTTATTACACAGGTAGTTTCCAAGCATTTAGGTATAAATGCTACAGATTGGGGCTGGAGGGGATGTGGAGGGCAGGGCACACAGTATCACCTAATCTTACTTCGAGATACAGCTCTTGCAGCAGGTAACACCATTAGGACTGAAGCCGGCAGGCGGCAGAACCCCACAGAATTCTTCTAGCTAGCTAGCTATCTTCAGCGGGGACCGCCCTCAACGTCGGTCCCGCCTCCAACGTCGGGCGTGGTACATAGGCGGTCCATGGATTCCCAGTTCTTTTCCCGCCCGTCGACTTGCATGTCGACCGCCGGATCATTTCTGGCGCGGCCTTGGTTAGGATTCTTCCTTCGGAAAAAGTTCAGTTTTCGAGTTTGCTGTCTGATGTCCTCTCAACCTCTGTTGAAGGCCATCCTCGAAGTGCGCCTGTGGGAAGCAAATCCCTTTCAGGATCCGCATTCAGCCTCGTCCGGTGCCTAGGCCCAGACCACGACACCGGTCCTGTATTTTCTGCCAGGGTTCAACAGCTAGACCGCATCTGTCATAGAAAGGCTCTGTGAGCGTTCCTGCTCGAGGAAAGTTAAGGCCATGGACACCTCCAAGGGGAGTTCTGCTGAGAAAGCCCGGAAACATTCCGAGAAGCATAGGGAGAAGGCTCCATCCAAGTCCCCTTCTAGGGCTTCAGACTCCCGTAGTTCCGGCTCTCGGTCCGACCGTTCACCTTCCTGGGCCCGTTCTCAGCCTCCCTCCGCTGCGGTGAAGAAACCTTCAGGCACCTCTTCCTCCCCACAGGCCAAGACCTCCAGGCCCTCTTCGTCCTTTTCTTCCAAAGCCCTGGTTAGGTCTGGGGACCATCATCATCACCACAAGTCGGGTTCCCGCCATTCTGAACCCGACGTCAGGTCTGCCTCCTTGCCTCCTCCTCCCCAGCGGAAGACCAAGGAGCTTACCTCGCTTAAGAAGCCGTCGGACTCGACGTCGGCCCGGCCGATGTCGGCCACTCATCATAAGTCCCAGGAGCCGTTGACCACCAGACGCCCGTTGCCGGTCAGGCCTTCACCCTCTCGGTCGTCGGCAGGAGGGCCGACGTCCACACGAGTCGAGAAGAGGACCCCGACGCCTCCCTCCGACGTCGGTCAGGAGACCATTACAGAGGAGGAACTGACACAGCCCGAGGACCAGATGGGCGAACCCGGTCCTGTCGAGCCTCCCAGGGAACCTTCCCCACAACCTGAGACTCCCGAGGAGCCGACGCCGGAACCCGACGACCGACCACCGGCACCCGGTCCGTCGTCGGGCCTTTCTTTTTCTGAGGTTAAGGAGCTCTTCACCCACTGGTGGGATACCATTAAAAAGGATGTGGTTCCCACACCACCTCTGACACCTGTGACAACTCCGGCTCCTGTGCCCCCTTCTCCATCCGGGGCAGCAGGCCGAGTACCTCCCCCCAGGAGCCTACGGACCCTCCAAGGGGAAGACCAGATAGAAGGAGACCTCCGTCTAGATCCTCTTCAGGGTCACCCAGTCCTAAGAGACCCAGAAGATGCCGCCGTTCGCCTTCGACGGAGGATACAGGATCGGAATCCTCAACAAGATCCAGATCCCTCTCTCCTCTTCCAACCCCCTCTCTGGACCCATGTGAGCTTCCTAGATCTCCTCCGGATGAACCATCGTTCTCGGAAATCATGAGGCATATCCAAGAGAACATGGGCTGGGATGCAGAAGAGTTAGACCTGGAGAGACTACGCCTTGCTAGGTATCTTCGGCAGAAGGATCCCAAGCCTGTGGTGGTGCCACCCTTGTGGACATCACCAAGGCAGCGTGGAAGCGTCCACATTCACTCCCATCGATGCTGAAGAAAGCTGACCGCCTGTACAAGGCTCCAAAGGAGGACCAGTACTTGGCTCGACATTCTCTGGCCGACTCTCTGGTCATAACAGCCTCTCATGACCGGTCCCAGAGACCGCAACATTTGAGCACCCTGCCACCGGACCCGGAGTCCAAACAGCTGGACGCTATGGGCAGGCGCACGTATGCTTCCGCTACCTGCTCCATCAGATCCCTGAACTACTTGACCCACATGGTGCAGTTCCAAAATGCTTTGTGGGAACAGGGACTGGATCTGAGGGAGAAATTGCCAGAAGGTGAGCAGAAGGAGGAGATGTTGCAGCTCCTCCGTACGGGTTCGGACGTGGGAACCCAGGTGCTGCGAGCCACATATGATTCCGCGGACTCCTCAGCCAGAGTGGCAGCTTCAGGCGTATGCCTCCGGAGACACTCATGGCTTTGTGTCTCCGGATTTACCCTGGACATCCAGAAGAACATCATGGACGCCTCTTTCGAAGGAGAAGTTCTCTTTGGTGCACCCTCTGAGAAGGTTCTCACCAAGCTCCAAGAGGCCGGGAAGGCTGTGAGGTCGGTCCAGGCAATGTACCGACCGAAGCTTAGTTCCTTTCGTAGGAACCAAAGCCGCTTTCATGGACGGATGCAGAGACAACAGTCCCACACCGGTCCACAACAGAGGGGCTCCGGTTCCCGCAGAGCCCAGGGAAGACAGCCCGCGGGCAGAAGTCAGCATCCAGCCAAGCTGGCCCAGCCCGCGGCTCCCTCCGCCGCCACAGCCTGACTCCTTCCCGGCCCCCGCCCCTCAGGATCAATGGGACATCAAGGTCGGGGGTCGTATTGTGAATTACCTGCCAGGATGGCAGGCCATAACCACCGACAGGTGGGTTCTTCAGTTGGTCAAAAAAGGCCACTTTATAGAATTCGCAGACAAGCCACCCTCGAGGCCTCCTCTGCTTTCCCGTTACTCGGGTCAGCACAAATTGCTTATCAGGCAAGAAATGCTCACGCTCCTGCAGAAGGGAGCGGTGGGTATGTTCAGAGAACCAGATAGAATCCGGATACTATTCCCACTTCTTTCTGGTTCCCAAGAAAACAGGGGACCTCTGTCCAATCTTGGACCTCAGTGACCTAAATATGTCGGTCGCATACAAATGATTTAGCATGGTGACCCTTCCGGGCCTCATTCCCATGCTGAAGCAGGATGCCTTCTTAGCATCCCTAGACATGCAGGATGCCTACCTGCACATCCCCGTGGCTCACGCACACAGGAGATTCCTGCGCTTCGAGTTCCTCGGCTACCTTTTTCAGTTCTGGGCTCTTCCGTTCAGACTGTCATCAGCTCTCAGGGTCTTTACCAAGTGCATGGCAGTCGTGGCAGCGTCCTTAAGGAGACAGGGCCACTATGTGTTCCCGTACTTGGACGATTGGCTTCTCATGGCCGCCTCCAGAGAGGCGTTGTTGCTAGCTATTCAGAGCACCCAGGGCCTGTTCCAGTCTCTGGGCATCCTAATCAACTATGAGAAGTCTCTCCTCGTACCGTCACAGAAGATGCAGTTCATAGGCGCAGTCCTGGACACCATTCAGGGGAAAGCATTTCTCCCAGATGACAGAGCGGAACGCATCAGATCCCTCATCAGGGATCTCTCGGCGAAGAAGACTGTCCCTGCCAGGCTGGTCCTTCATCTGCTCGGACACATGGCTGCGGCCATTCCGACAGTCCCTTTGGCAAGGCTCCACATGCGGGTAACTCAGTGGATGCTCAAGGTGCAGTGGGACCAAAGGCAAGATCACATGCAGCATCCAGTCAGAATCACAAATGCCGTGATTCGAGACTGGCAATGGTGGCTAGACCCAGGGACACTTTCTGCGGGTGTCCCGTTTACAGCGCCGTCCCCGGAGATAATCCTCTCCACAGATGCCTCAGGGCTAGGGTGGGGAGCGTACTTGAACGGGGTGAGGTCCCAGGGAACATGGACCCCTCAGGAAGCCCACCTCCACATCAACGTGCTGGAGATGAGGGCGGTCCTCTACGCCCTGCAGGCCTTTCAGTCAGAAATCCCGTCGAGCACTCTTCTGCTTCAAACAGACACCATGGCGGTGATGTATTACCTCAACAAACAAGGAGGTGCACACTCTTACCCCCTTTGCAGGGAAGCTATGAGAGTGTGGGATTGGGTAATTCGACACGGCACCAACCTGATAACAGTTCACGTTCCCAGAGTGGACAACACAATCGCAGACGGCCTGAGTCCATGAGTGGGAACTTCAAGGGATCGCAGAGGATCTGTTTCTTCGATGGGGCACTCCAGAACTGGACTTATTCGCTTCCCCATCCAACGCAAAACTGCCCAATTTCTGCTCGCTAGATCCAGGGCCTGGTGTTTTCTGGCGAGACGCGTTGTTCCTCTCCTGGGCGAACAGATTCCTCTACGCCTTCCCTCCCCTCGATCCAGAGAGTTCTTCTCAAACTGCGCAGGGAGCATGCAACAATGATCCTGGTAGCGCCTTTTTGGCCCAGACAGATCTGGTTCCCCTTGCTCACGCAGCTGTCCCGGGAACCTCCGGTCCCGTTGCCCTTCAACTCCCACCTTTTGTCGCAGAAGGAAGGTTCTCTAGTATACCCGGACTTACGCTCACTGAAGCTGCATGCATGGCTCCTAGAGACATAGCCATTTTGCGACACGGGGTCTCGCAAGAGGTGGTGGAAGTTCTTTCTGTGGCCAGAAAGCCGGCAACGCATGCGACGTACGCCATGAAGTGGCGCCATTTTTGCCTGTGGTCGCAAGCACGCGGCCTTTCCCTTCTAGGTTGCCAGGTGAAAGCGGTGTTAGAATACCTGCTCTCCCTTTTCCATTCGGGCCTCGCCTACTCCTCTATTAAGGTGCACCTCTGCGCTATTTCCGCTTACCACTTCCCGGTGGGACAGCGCATGGTAGCGCAACTCGATGCCTCTCGAGAATTTCTGAGAGGGGTGTTACACCTTAGGCCACCCATTAAGGACCCTGTTCCTCCATGGGATTTACTCTTTGTCCTGGAACAACTCACGCTTCCCCCTTTTGAACCTGCCACGGATTACGAGCTGCGTTTCCTGTCCTGGAAAACGTTATTTTTAGTTGCTGTTAGGTCAGCAAGGAGAATTTCCGAGCTACGCGCTCTCATGTGTAAGGAACCTTATTTGACTTTCCACCAGGACAGAGTGTCCCTGAGGACGAATCCTAAGTTTTTGCCTAAGGTGGTCTCTGCACTCACTCTCAACCAGGACATTGACCTGCCTGTATATTTCCCTAAATATTCTAATAGAGGAGAAGCACTGCTCCACACCCTGGATGTTCACCGCTGTCTAAGGTATTACCTGAACAGGACTAAACAGCTTCGCAGGTCGGAGCAACTTTTCGTTTCCTTCGCTGAGCGGATGATGGGCCAACCAGTATCAAGCAGTCCTTTCTCGCTGGCTTGTCCAGTGTATATCAATGCTATGATACTAAACAGAAGCCCCTCCCGGGTACAGTCCGGGGCCATTCCACTAGGGGGTGGCTACCTCCTTTGCAGCACTTGGCAACGTCTCCTCCTCTGCTATTTGTACTGCAGCCACTTGGAGCTCTGTGCATACTTTTATCAGGCATTACAGCCTGGACATTGCTTCACGGCGAAGAGCAGGTTTCGGCCTGGCCATGCTGCAGGGTCTCCTGTCCTAGAGTCAGGACTTGGTATGGACGTTTCTAGTTTCCTCCTCCCAAAATGCTTACAAGCGTTATTGCTTGGAAATCAGTCCTAATGGTGTTACCTGCTGCAAGAGCTGTCTCGGTAAGATAGTAGTTGCGTAGAACTTACGTAACAGTAGATCTTCGAGAACAGCTCTTGCAGCAGGTACCTTCCCGCCCACCTTCCCCCTTGGAGGAGGCATGGCTTACCGAGCCTTTGGCAGGGGCTTATGCCCTTTTGTCTTCTGACGGTGGATCCTCAGTCTCCCATTCTGATGTCGTCCTATGGCTGGAAGTCTCCGGCGGGAGAACTGGGGAATCTGGCGGGACGGCCCCCTTATGTACTACGCCTGACGTCGGAGGCAGGACCGACGTCAGGGGCGGCCCCCGCTGAAGATAGCTAGCTAGAAGAATTCCGTGGGGTCCTGCCGCCTTCAGTCCTAATGGTGTTACCTGCTACAAGAGCTGTTCTCGAAGATCTACTGTTACGGTAAGTTCTTACGTAACTGTACTTTTTGGGATTGCCCGAGGGTTAAGCCCTTCTGGTCTGAAGTAGGGAACACTATAAAGGATATGGTGGATATTCCCCTTGGCCTTTCATTTGAAAATTTATTACTAGGGTTACTACCTAGGGGAACAGAGTCACCTCATAAAAAATACCTATTTTTAATATTAATAGCAGCTGCAAGGAGGCTGTAGTGCAGCTTTGGCTCACAGATTCCCAGTTTTCAGAAAGGCAATGGTTTAATATGTTTTATGGATTAAGAGTATGGAGGCAATTACATCCTCATTGAGACTAAAACAGGAAAAATTTAACTCCAGATGGCTTCCTTTTTTCCATTTCAGAGAGACAATCTTGCAGTCCTAGACCAACTACTGCACTAATTAAATCAAATTTTTCTTATTAGAACATATACTTCAGGTATATAATGTCTGGGTCACAGTAAAAAGGGGTAAAGGGAGGAAAATGGGACACACCACTTTTGTTTTTGGTTTATTGTTTTATTGATGTATAAGAGTCAGTTTCTAGGTGCAGGTACAGGTTTGCTACAGCATATTGGCTTTTGATATCTATGGTCATCTGGCAACTAGGGTGTGCTGATAACTCCTTGGTGGAAGCAGAGTAGCACAATGCTGTTGGACTTAAAGTATATGAGGCAATACCCATATAAGAGAGACAGAATGGTTACACAGTAAACCTTCAACTACACAATGACCTTTTATGTACCTCATTTAATTGTAAGTTTTTAAAGTTGCAAGTTGATGTAATTAGTCTTGTATAATGAAAATTCTGGTTTTAAGCTGTAAACTATTATTTTTTCTAAATAAAATACAAGTTTAAAAAAAAAAAGAAATCTGTCCAAGACTTTGGAGACCTTAAAAAGACTTTTATCAAGACATTGGCAAACATTCAATAAACAGCACCCCACCCGCCCTCGATGTTTCACATTGCTGTGATGCTATATCAAGACATCAGTGCTCCACTAGTAGAACGCTTTTATAAAAATCAGCGTTAATTCATTCAGGTGCCAATGCTTAGTGCTATAGTACCCACATAATGAAATAAAAAGATTGACTTACTTGTTGAGCACCTTCCCAAATAACCAGTACCATACATAATACATGTCTAATAATATCACACAACAGACAGTACCATATAACGTAACAGAAAAAAAGGGGGGGGGAAGCAACTACTAACACAGAAGACGTAATTAAAATATATGTGTGTGTCTGTGTGTATATATATATATATATACACACTGTATATATATATATATATATATATATATATATATATATAAACACATCTATATATAGATAATTATTCAAACAAGGGAGGGGAAGAATGAAAAGGAAAACATGAGCGATTGAACTCAGAATATATACGTGTGACATGGAAAAAGGGCTAAATCCCATATGATACTATTAAACCTGGTTAAAAATATTATCAGAAAGATCACCCCAGCTAGATGTAATAGGATAAATAATACTATACTGTACATATCAGAACTCCCATGGATATATGTTGACACACAGTATGACAAAAAGTAGATGCCATTAATAGTTGTGTATAAATAATTGACATAGTTATTTTGAATAGGTATTTTAAAAAGGGGTTCAATTGAAAATGTTCATTCAGATGGGGTGGAACTAGTACCATCAATTTGTATTGCCAAATAGTTTCCCAGCACATGATCTTGTTGTCCAGGTCACCTCCATGTATGTTTAAACATACTCAATCCAAACCCATAAATTTAAACTTGTGTTCTGGACCATGTGTATAAACATGGAGTGCCAAAGCCTTATCCTTCTGTTTTTTGTCACTGCTTACCAAGGGTTCACTCTCCTGAGTTCTGAATTTACATATAATCTTTTCAATGTAAAATCCCTCACATGTGCAGATGGCAATATTTTCTTATTTATTTATAGCTCAGATTACAATACCTTTGAACCAGAGACTATTTTACAAAGGTTAAAAATATATGACTACAATGGAATATAAAAACAATACTGTAGAACTGTTTATTGTTGCACAAGTAATATTTAGCGCATGGCACTAATTGGCCACAATTGCACAAATTTAATTTCACATTCTGCAGTTAGCTCCTAATTTGTGTCCATTGAAAATATGCCATTCTGGACAATTAGTGGCATTTTATTTTAGCGCAATTATCACTTAAGCGAATATAGCTATAATTATTTTACATGAAATATAACCTGTTCTACAGTAATTTTGACATACAATTCAATAACAACAAGATAAGTATAATTCAGGCAGGTTAGAATACCATCATATCAGTACATTCAGAGGAATAGCCTAAGTACACCAAAACGTGAGAAAAAACAAGTTAGACCGGGGGGAAAATGAACACGGAGAAGTGGAGACAAATTCATACATTCTGCGAAAAACAACCAATGAAAAGATCAAGACAATAATAAGGTAATAGAAAACAATGCTGCCAGAGGTAGGTGTTGTTAGAGACTGCATCAGCGTTGCATGACATAAAAGTGTTTATCTTATAGGTCTCACCTGAGACTGGTTGTGTATAGGCATTCCCAACCTTGATGTAATCACAAGTGGAACGTGAGTTACATCTAAAACTTCCATTCTGTTGCCCCAACAAAACACTGGGTGCTTGTTTGACATGCAGACTATGCACCAGTTCATCTGTTACATTCCTGCCCCTACAAAAGGTCATCCTGGGACCCTGGTCAACAACACCACTCAGAATTGGTTCAGTATCCAATATCTGGCAGCTTTTTTGAATAATATCCCTCAAAAGATGAACGTGTGGACTAAATGTTGTAATAAAATTAGGACCTCCATATGTGTTCCCATCTCTAACCCTATTTCTAGGGGTTAGCAAATCACCTCTCTGCATAGTTTCTACTATTTAAAAAAAATTTGATATACTTGATTCATTGTGCCCTCCCAAACCTGAATATTCCTCATGACATGTCAAGGATGACAGCTAGTGTAATGTAGAATTGCATTGCTGTCAGTGGGCTTATAAAAAAGGGTAGTGGCTAAACCTTAATTACAATCCTTGTATATCACATGGTCCAGGACATTCACGTGTCAGATTTGCAGACAGGGTAAGTTTTAGGTTATCATTGGGAGATTCCAAATAAATGACAAGCTCATCTTATTGGAGTGTGTGCAGTGTATGGTTGTTTAGTTTGTCGTGTGTATAGGTAATCTGGTTTGAATCATGGTGTGTCTGTTATTTGTATAACTTATGGGTACCCAGTTTGGCCCCATAGCTTTGTTCACTTCAGATTTGTAAGTCCTTTCAGGATTCCCTCCTCTGTAAAAGCACTTGTGTCTACCTCCCTCCCTTCAGTACTCCTGTTGCTTTTATGTGGCCCATCCCCTTCCCTTCCTCTGTGAAGACTGAACAAAAGTATTTGTTCAAGATACCTGCTTTTTCCTGATCCTCCTCTGCACAGTTCCCACCTGCCCTTCTTAACCTTACAATCCCTCCCCCAGTCTTCCTCTTTTCACTTAATTACCTAAAAAATACCTTGTCCTCTTTGGTTACCCCTTGGGCTATTCTTTCCTCTGTTTACGCCTTTGTGCTCAACGCTTTCTCTGCCTCCCTCGGCTTCTCCTGATACACCTCCCTGTCCTCTCCCCTCTGTCTCTCTTTATACCTTCTGAATGCTACCCTTTTAGCCTTTGCCTTTTCAGCCACTTACCTTGAGAACCATAGCAGTCTTTTTCCTCATGTTTTTGCCCATTTCCTTTGTGCAGACGTTTGTTGCCGTCACTATGCCTTCCCTTAGCTTTGCCCACTGTTCCTCCACCTCACCGCTTTCATAGCCTCATTCAACAAAATACCAATCTCTCTCCTGTAAGCATCAGTAGGTCATATTTTAATGCAGGAAGACCTACAAAAGCTAGAAGTGTGGTCAAAGGTCTGGCAGTTAAAATCCAGTGCTAGAAAGTGCAAGGTGATGCACCTAGGGAAAAAGAATCCCACGGCAGAGTACTGGATGGGAGGAGAGAGAGACTCAGCACTACAACTGAGGAATGGGATCTGGGAGTTATCATTAGCAACTCGCTTAAGCAATTGAATCAGTGCAACAAGGCCTATAGCATGGCTAACAGGATGCTGGGATGTATCGGGAGGGGTATGGATAGAAGAAAAGAGGTAATACTTCCCCTCTACAGATCCCTGGTGAAGCCTCACCTAGAGTACTACACCCAGTTCTGGAGTCCTCTCCTCAGAAAGGATATGGATAGGTTAGAGACAGTGCAGTGCAGAGTAACAAAACTGATTCAGGGTCAGCAGGGCAGATCTTATGAGGAGTGCCTCAAGGCACTAAATATGTACTCACTGGAGACCAGAAGGGAGAGGGGAGCTATGATAAAGAACTTCAAGGTCCTTAAAGGAATTAACAGAGTGAACTGCGGGGAACCATTTGGCTGAATACCAATTCATGGTCACATGGACACACATGGAAATTAACACGAGGTAGGTTCAGGAGAGACAGAAGGAAGTATTACTTTATGGAAAGGGTGGTGGAACCTTGGAAGAGGCTGCTGGCTGTAGTGGCGGGTGCAAAAACAGTCAGGTGATTCAAGCAGGACTGGGACATAATGAAGGGAATAGTGGTTACTGGGGGTAACAGGACCAGGAAGGAGAACAGAGAGAGGACAAGGAGGGTTGGTACCCTGGAGGAACAGTAGGTTTCAGGGATTATAGGGAACTTGGGCTGACTGGATGGACCTCTGGTCATTTTCTATCATCACTGTCTATGTTTCTATGATAAATCTCATTATTAAATAGTTGTCTTAACATTTCTGATTCATACTTATCCATCACCACTATTGCACCACTTTTGTCAGTGTGTTCATGGTGATGGAATTTTTATTGTGCAGTGAATTTATGGCCATTCTCTCCTCACTTGTACAGTTATGATATCCAGTGCTAGGTAAATCCGCTGTTCATTGTTGTATAGTCTGCTCACAGGCCTTCTCAAAAATGGCTACTGCAGGATTTGGTGGCGGGATCATCTGTGATTTCTTTTGTAGTTTTCCCATATGTATATGCCCTTTATCCCCAGGTAAAGTCTCCAGATTGTTAGAAACAGTCACATCTGCATCATTAGCAGTATTACTCCTCTCTTCGTTTTTGCAAAATGTACACTCGGGTTCAATTTTTGAGTGAACTGATGCAGGTCAACAATACTGCCAACTTCCTCCAGATGATTCATAGGTATGAATGGCAGTCCCCGATTTAAAATACTGTGCTTATCTTGTGCTAAAGCATAATTTGAAATACTACAATGTAATTTCCCACTTCACCGTCTCATCATGGTGTCTCTTGAATCAGTTACAAAATTTATCCCCTAGGCTGTCAATGATTAGATACATAGACAGTGTCGGCAGATAAGGGCCTATGGCCCACCCAGTCTGCCCATTTGAGCTTGTAAGTTCAGTTTGTTTTCCTAGAAGTCTGTTGCCCCTTACCCCTAACCTCCAGAATTCCTTTATGTCTATCCCATGCATTCTTAAATCCTGTGATTGTTTCAGCCCCCACCACTTCATCTGGCAGGGAGTTCCATTTGTCCACCACCCATTCTGTGAAGAAATTCTTCCTCACGTTTCCTCTGAACCGTCCTCCCTCCAACTTCATCCCATGCCCTCTAGTCCTGGAACATCTTTTTCTCTTAAAAATAGTGTATTCCTGCACCCTGTTCCTCCCCATGAGATACTTGTATGTCTCTATCATATCCCTTGTCCTCCAGGAAGTACATGTTCAGTTCCTTCAACCTGTCCTCATAGGACTTGTGATGCAATCCATGCACCATCTTTGTTGCCCTCCTCTGAACCTTCTCTACCCTATGTCCTTACGTAAGTAAGGTCTCCAGAACTGTACACTGTACTCCAGGTGGGGCCTCACTAGTGTCTTGTATAGTGGAATTATGACCTCCCTTTTCCTGCTGGTGATGCCCCTGCCTATGCATCCCAGCATCCAATTTTTTTTTACCTGCTGCCTTGTCACACTGTTTCCCTACCTTGAGGTCATCAGATATGATAACCCTAAGATCCCTTTCCTGCTTGGTGCATGCTATATCCTTGCCCCCCAACTGATATATTGTGCCAGGGTTTTTGTGCCCCATATGCATTATCTTGCACTTCTTTGCACTGATTGTCCTCTTGCCAGTATTCTCCTCCTGAAATTCTGTGTGTTCCTGCCCTCACCTGTGCTGCTGCTCCTTGTTGGCTTTCTATGAAACTTGCAGTTCTTGGACTCTGTTGTGGCTGTCTCTGTGGCAGTAGAGGCAGGTTGGGGAATTATGATGCTTGTGGCTGGGTGGGGGGAGGACACCTTCATTGGGTCCACTGGCCCTATTTGCTGAGCTTGAATCAAACTGTGCAATGATTGCTGGTTCGATGGTGGTGTTGGGTCATCCACATTGAGCCTTTGACCTACCCTTAAAAAATGATGGTCACTACTGCCTACTCAATCAATCAATTAATTGATTAATCAATCTTTAACCAGGTGGAACACCACTGAGCAAGCTCATTTGCAAGGTGGGCCTGAGTAGTACACATAAATAATACAAAGGAATAACAAAATACATTGTAAGCACAACAGGGAAATATGGACAAGTTGAGGGAGGTTAAGGCACAAGGTAATACAACAACTCAGGATACAACAAGGTAAGAAAATGTATATACAATAGGCACATATATAAATCAACTGTACTTATATAACAATGTGGCCAGTATTTGAATCAACCTGCTCGGAAGGATGACAGAAAAAGTATGAAGGCACAAAGAAAAAGGTCAAAGGAAAGGGTAAGAGGAAGGATGAGAATTACCAGTGTCACTGTATAGTCAGCAATGCCATTAATATCAGGGAAAACACTGACAGGGCTCAGAGAAGGATCTTGAATAATTGAGATCCGAACTCCAGAAGATTAACTGGGTTAACCAGTTTCAGTGGTTTTTTTCGAGTTTATTCCATAACTGGGGCAGCACGTAGCTGAAGGAAGCTCTACTGAAGCAAGTACTGACCTTTGGTACAGATAGGAAAATGACTCAGACCCTGAGGCACTAGTATATGCATCTTATTGTGTTATTTTCTTAGGGGTGAAAATAGTGGTGGGGGTTAAGAATGCATGGGATTGGTCGGCCAACCAGTGCAGCGGTTGGATTTCCACTTGTGATGCCAGCGGCCTAGGAGCTGGAGGGCCAGCTAGGGGAGGAGGCTTGAGCATCCCAAGGACAGCTCACCTTCTCCGGGGGGAGGGGGGATCCAGGGCTTGGCACGTGTCTGACCTCGGGTAGAGACTCGAGGTACAGCAAGCCCAAACCAGCGAGAAGGGTGGCGTGCTGGATGTCAGCACTCAGCGCCTTGATGTCAGGGCACACAGCATGCCAAGAAACACAGAAAAAACACTCTGCAGTGCTACCGGTAGATGGAGCAACATGGCCCGATCCCCAATGCCCCTACCTGCCCTGGTGATGGCATCCCGTTGGGAACAGGAAGGACCTCGGGGTGTAGGGGCCCCCACCTCATACCCTGCCTGGGGAGCATAACCAAGGCTACATGGGGGATGGACCACACCAGGCTCCAGGTAAGAGGGCGGAGACTGATAAGGCCATATGTGTGTCTCCTGAAGAGTGGGGGCACTGGGGTTAGGGGGAGTATAAAGAGAAAGTAAAAAAAAAAAAAAAAAGTGCATGGGATGAACACAAGAGAATCATAGTGGAAAGGAAGAGGGAGAGAGAAAAAGCTACAGATTGGATATGATCTGCAATAATAATATAGGTAGGGAGGAATGGGCAGACTGGATGGGCCAAACGCTACTTGTCTGCAGTCAAGTTCTCTGTTTTTATCTTGTTGATAAGCTTAATGTTTCTTTAAAATGATTGGGGATTTTTAACTGACATGCATCTCCTGTCAAAAATACTACCTTGGTCATAATTGAGCCTGTCATGCTCAAATTTTAATTCCTTAATTTTCCTGATATGCTCACTATATAATTTAACAGTGGATGTAAACTCTTATCTATAATGTTGATATTCCATGTGTGATGAAAACCATTGTATTTGTGTGTCTGCCACTCTCTTCATCAAATCACTTTTGACTTCTTGCTCTACTTCCTTAACCTCTCGTAAAATGAGTTTCTTTAAACCAGCTGAAGATCCTAGTAGGTGTAGCTGCCAGCCTTTTAAAAACTTTTCTTTCTCCACTCTGAAAGCAGGCTGTCTCACTAGCCTAAGACAATGGGGCACACAATGTACTGATAGATATACTTCTAGAGTAGCCTGCTGCCATTGCAGCCTCTTGGCTTTAATCGCAGTTCTCTCTAATTCTATAAATGCTTTCTTAATATCATAAGGTACTCTCGCCTACTTAAAGCACAGCTAGAGCGAGAATGAATGAGGGATCCCCTGGTAAAAATAACGGCTGGGTAACTCCAGCTGCAGACCATGATGAATGAGTTTTTTCAGAAAATGGTATGGTTGGCAATGCCGTGGACATTGACAACCATGGAATAGTTAAAATACACAGCTAGTGTTTTTGAAGACATGGCATGAGGGGAGGCAGAGGAAGTGCCAGCACTGGGTGCAGACCAGCGCAAGTCACAGGGAACACAGAGCCAAAAGTGACAGGTGCAGTAGGAGGACCAAGTGCACAACCAGTTCAGACACAGGTATATGCACCTGTGTCCACAGTGCCTGTGCACACACTGAAATGATACAGCATTCTCCCTAACATGGACATAGTCCTACTCACAAGTGAAAGGGAGCCAAAGGGGCTGGTGTATCAACAAACCAGAATGCTTTGCTGCTGTTTTCCATGCATTTGTGCCATTCAAACAATATGCTGAATGGGCAAACAACGTGAACTACAATAGCTCAAGGGAGAAGCAAGTATTGTCCAGGAATACGTTATTTTGGCACATGTCATGTGGCACGTTGACATTAAACCACTTATTCTGTCCAGAATAAGGGGCAGACTAAACAAACAAGAATGGTGAGAACAGGTGACTTGCACCCATTAATATAACATTATATAATTTTGTTTATTGATTAACTGCAGTGTGTTGTGGCATAAATGATTATATTGTGGAAAAATGCTTGGATGTATTGGGAGAAGTATTGATTGCAGAAAAAGGGAGGTCATACTTCCCCTGTACAGATCCCTGGTGAGGCCACACCTGGAGTACTGTGCCCAGTTCTAGGTTTCTCACCTCAGGAAGGATAGGCCTGAGATAGTGCACTGCATGGTAACAAAAACGATTCAGGAGCAGCAGGACATGTCCTATGAGGAGCACCTCAAGGCACTGAACATGTACTCACTGGAGACCAAGAGGGAGAGGGGAGATATGATACAGACCTTCAAATTCCTAAAGGGAATAAACAGGGTGGACTGTGGTACACTATTTAACTTGAATAGCAGCCTACAGTCATGTAGTCATGAGTGAAAGCTAACAGGAGGGTGATTTCTGAGGGATGTGAGGAAATACTATTTTACAGAAATGGCAGTGGAGTCGTAACAGGCTGCAGGCAGAGGTGGTGAGTGCAAAACCCCTTAAGAGATTTTAAACATGGCTGGGACAGAATGAAAGATATTGTGGTTGCTCAGTGTGTCAGAATCAGGGAGAAGAATGAAGGGGTTGGGGATGGCTAGGACCCAGGAGGAGCAGTAGGCCCCAAGGCTAAATAAAAAACACAGGCAGACTGGATGGACCCTTAGTTTTTTTTTGTCATCAGGAGGCAGCTGACTGAGACAGCTAGAACATTTCAACCAGAAGCCTCAGAGTTATCGTCAGGATCAGTATAGGAATGAGGTTTAGCAGGGAGAAAGTCAGTTGCAGGGACTGTGGGTTGCTCTTCTCCAGGGTTATGCTCTGGAGGAGGGGTCACTGCTTCTTCTGCAGGACCTTTGCAGAGCTCCATGCTCAGCTGGTAGCAGCAAGGGAAGTGACATTTCTCCTGCAATTCTTCTGACTCAGCTGGAGCCCACAGCCCACATCACTACTCTCCCAGATGTCCACTGGTCCATGGGTGAAGAGTGGAGTGGAGGAAGGGTGGCAGGGGCAGATGCAATGGGCCCATTTCCAGAAGGTGGGCACAGAGCTTGCACCAAGTCCTGTGTCCACCGCAAAGTTTAAAGCACCTGCACCAAAGTCCTCGGATGCAGCTCTGTGCTATTCCAGAAGGGTGGACAGATTTCCCGCTTTATGGCAGCTTGCGCCAAAGGTTTGGCACAAGTCATATACTAGGGGTACAGCCAGGGATGCAAAGTTAGACCTGCGGGGAGATGGTCTAACTTTGCTGCATTGGGGACTTGCAGCAGTGGCTTCTGGAGTACCAATTTTGATGCAAGTCAGCATTTGCATCAAGAACCCTGCCGCAAGTCCCTGTGGAAATCGCTGCCACTTCTGGAATCGGACCCAAGGAGGTCAACCAACCCCCACACTATCCCAATGGCAAATCGCTTTGCACACCTGAAGAAGACTCAGTTACCTGACTCCACGGGGGTGGGGAGGTGGGAGGACTCTGGCTCAGTCAGGGGAAATGGGAGTGATGAGCTGGTGGCACCCATGGGTGACAGTAAGAAGAAAGCAGCTAGGAGTGTTTAGTGGTCAAGAATTCTATGATCAGGAGAGGGGGTGGTGGATGGGTGGGAGATAGGTGCCTTCCTAGAGCATCAGTCACTGAGTACCTAGACAGAATTGGGAGGATAGCAGAGAGGTTGAGGGAGCTGGGGTTGCTGGTACACTTGGGAACCAACAGTCTGGTGAACCAGCCTGTGGAGCAAGTGATGTAGAACCTTCAGAGGCTGGAGGACAGATTGCAAGCACACTCAGCCTCCCTGACCTTTTCTGAGGTCCTCCCTGTGTGGAGGGGGGGGAGCAAGAGTAAGGAGGGAAGAGGTGGATGAATTAAATGGGTGGTTAAAGGGGTGATATCAGGAGAAAGAGTACCACTTTGTGGGGGGCTGGGCAGACGTCTGGGACAAGAGGCTCTTCAAAGGTAATGGCCTTCATCATACAAGAGAGGAGACCAGCACACTGGGGTCAAAGTTTGATGTCTATATTAGACACTTAAACTGACTGCGGGGGACACTGATATTACAGGAACGGTAAAGGGAGTGAGGGTGGCGGAACCTAGCAAGTGCTCCCCCTATCCTGGGGACTGGTAGCATTAAGGTGGGTAAAAATAAGGATGAGGTTCAAAAAGGAGTGGTGGAAAAGGAAAAGGTGGGGGAAGGTCTAAGGATCTGCAAGCAATAGGAAAAATAAGAAGGTAAATAGAATAGGAAGGAATGTAGGAAAAGAGGATCTGGAGCTAGTTGGAAGGGGGGTCTTTATTTACTTAGTTTTTGTTTACCAGGTAGATGAACTAGACAATACAATACCTATTTTCCATCACGACTCAGGAGAGTACAACAAAAATAACAGCAGCACAGTGGTACAAGACAATCTTACATACATACATCATCAGCAGAAGTCAGACAATACTGTAGCCAAGAAACTTAACAGCAGAGTACATCCAGAATATAACTGAAAATCAAACAAAAAGGCATAAACTAGTAGCAGAACGAAGCATCAGGTAGAAGAACATTCATCAGAGTTCCGTAGAAGCTTACAAAACTCATTCTTGAAAACTTGATGTGCCTGCCAGACCCTAAGGTTAGCCGGAAGTGAGTTCCAGAGCTTAGGGCCAAAGATGGTAAAAGCCTGCTTATCCATATTAGTGGTTCATTTCGGCACCGACAGTCGTGACAGATCATTAGATCTTGGGGAGTAAGCCTGCTCAGTTTTAGTGAACATATCAGCCAAAGCAGAAGGATTATTTTTCTAATAATCTTGTCTGTGGTACACCCAAAGGTGTATATATAACGTGAGGTTGGGGAACGCCATCCTAGGCTCGGGTGAAAAAAGCAGTGGTGAGTCAGCCCAGGCACTGATAAGACAAAGTGGCCAATGTTGTAGCTGGTGTTCCATTTATTTATGATACATTTGCTTGCCTCAGAAAAAGGTATAAACCCATAAGTGAGGCTAGGCAGCAAACACCTTGAGCAATAGCAAGCCTGGCAGCAGAAGTTAAAGCATATCTGATCTTATAGGCAAGTCTAAGCCTTAAATTAACAGACTTGCAGACATTAGATATATGAAGGCCAAAGTCAAGGGCAGGGTGAAGAGTTAAATCAAGGTATTTGAAGGAGTCAGCAGCAGTAACGGGAGAGCCATCAGAGCAGTGGACATTTAAGGCAGGGGTCAAGCCCTTAGCTTTGCTGCGGAACCAAAGAGCATGGAGTGTTTTTTTTTGTTTGTTTTTTAGTTCGGGAGAAGCCTGATTTGAGCTAGGCAAGACTGAACACTCTCAAAATCTGCATTAAGTTGCAAGTTGATGTCTGTAGTGTTCTTACAGCTGGTATATAGCACCATATCATCTGTACAAAGCAAGGTGTGGCAGGAAGCTGTGACCCTGGCAAGTTATTGATAAAGAGGGTTAACACCAGTGGGCCCAGAATGGAGCCTTGAGGAACACCAGTTTTAACGGTGGAGAAGTCAGATTTGGATTGGCTGAATTTGAAAAGCTGCTCTTGATTACTTAGGTAGTTCATAAACCAGGTAGTAGCTGGGGGTGAAAAACCAAGGGCAGATCATTCAGTTTGTTTTCTTTTCCACCTTACCCTACCCTCGGCCATCCACTCCTTTGGACCGGTCAACCTCCTTCAGACTACCACATCGGAGTCTGCCCCTAGAGTGCCAGGCTTCTCCATTTCTCCCCTCTTACTGCCTCTACTATGGAGGAGAGCATGCACAATGAGGTCTGCCCGTGAATTGGTGGCTGGGAGCAAGGCAAGGATAGGTTGTCATCTAGGACCGACGAAGGGTGTTTTACCATTTTTCTGGTGTTCCCTCCCTCTTCCATCCCCTGAGGATGTTGGCTTGGGCAGGCAACGTGCTGAAACAAAGTGCTGTTAAGTGCGGAGTGGTCAGGAGTCTGTCTGGGGAGATGTCCGGATCAATAGGCACATCCAGACTTTCACCATCACCATATTCATCTTCCAACTCTCCTTCCTACTCAAATTCTGGTTCGTAAAATTCTTCCAGGGTATAATCGTGAACCGGGGGAACCGACCGAACCGAGCCCCTGCCAAAAGGTGCCAGATCAGTCGGAACCGGGCGAAGCAATTCCACAATATGAATTGCTTTGGCTATTTCTTCGGCGGTCGGAGTATGAGATTCTGGATCCAAACCAGACGATTTTTCTTTGCATTTTTTTTTTGCCGGAACTGACCCCTTGGGATCAGACCTCCTTTGGCCCGAAGAAGTATCGCCCTGGTCAGAGGGCATTCCTTCTGGTTTGGTCGGAACCGAACCAGGCTGGCCATCCGGGTCAGCAGACTTCTCAGCCTCCCTTTCCCTCAGTCTACCTAATCTCTTTTTAAGGGTAGATTTGGGAAAATGTTTACAAATTTGGCAGTCTGAATTGAGGTGGTCAAACCCCAGACAATAAACACAGGTGGTGTGGGGATTGGCCTTAGCAAAGACCTCCCTACATTCACTGCAGTGTTGAAACCCAGTGGGCCTGGTTTTTTCCTTGGGTTTCTCAGACATGGCCTACCTAACCAAACTTACCCTTTTTTCGGCAACCGCCAGGCAAGACTCCTCTATCGGTTCCTGACCATGTCACGGGTCTTGGGGAAAAAAAACGTGTTAAAACCCTTTTTTTTTTTTTTAGAACCGATACAGACCGGTAACCACACACTAAAGTAAAACACAAAATTTACCTGACTGATTGGTTCAGCCGAACCAATCCACACTTCTTACAAGTTCCACACAGAAAACAGAACAAAACCTATCTAGTACTCACGGTACCACAGACACAGACTTGAACCGACTATGCAGAAACTAAATTTCGGCAGAAATGGACCGAAAACCGACACTTCAACCGACTTCGAACCAAGCTGCAGGAGAAATCTCAGGAGCGACTGTTCAGTGAGGCGAAGCAAAGAATCTGACGGTTGCAGTTCAAAATACAACAGGCAGAGACATCAACCGAGCTCGAGATCAACATTCCATGCCTTGCATAGAAAAGTTAACCCATTGTTCTCTGGGGCAGTTTAAAGGCTGGGGCTAACTGCACTTGTTAGAATACAGCAAGACTTCATGTTGTTTGAAAGAATATACTGGCTTGCACCCTTTCTAAATTCTATATATGCTACAGATCAAGAAACATTAACAACAATACTACTGTATACCTCTGATGAATGGGTCAATAATCAGGATAGCAAAATATTTTCACGCTATCAATAAAATTAAAAAAAAAAAGCTGCTAGGAACTCAAATAGGATAAGTGCAATACAATACACTGCCCTCCAATGTTTGGAATGGAATCAGTTAAAGTGTACCAGCACAGACTATGATATGTTATTTATTTATTTTTTTCTCTTTTTATATCTATGTACATATTTTAACATTTATATACATGTTTGTACTTTATAATTGATGATGGCTATTTACCTAAACAATAAAGTTTGATGATGATAAAAAAATTCTTCAAACAATTGTCATTGCTTGAGCATTTCTTTTTCAAAATTACAAACTTTGCAGTTTTGATGGTTTACCATATAATGGTTTTAATTTTACTATTTTTACGTCTTTAATAATTCACAGCAAAGGTTAGTTAGGTGGTTACTGCTCTCTTCTGGCCTTCAGCTATACAAGTTACAGTAGAATGCTGGGGAGAGCATGACTGCACTGCAGAGTTTAAAATTAAACATTCTTAAGTTCAATCACTGGGGCAACAACTCACAACTGAGATGCTGCATAATGTATGACTCACTAATACACCCTCTAGAAGAAACATCATTACTAAGGTAATTTTTTAATACTTAGGTTTAAGGGCAGTAGCAGGCTTAGAGCCCATTAATAACTGCCCCCACTTCTCAGTGTATGTGGCCAAGCAGGCTGTCATCTTTTATCAAATTGTCCAATTTAGTTTTAAAGGTAAAGACATTTTTAGAATGCACAATGTTCTGAGGTAACAAAATGTCATAGTCTGATCTTGGTACAAAAACATGCTTCTTACTATCCCTTTTAGGGATTTTTCCAATCAGTTGTAGTTTGTGACCTCTTAAATCAAGTTTGGGTATTTTAAACTCTAAGCCCAACTCATTTAACAAATGTTTATTTTGTAAAATTTTAAATAAGAGTAATAAGTCACCCCTAGCTTGTCTTGTCACACAGTGAAAATCACCCTAAATCCCAAAGCTTCTCTCCATAAAGTTTATTTTTGCATTTAGAAATCAGTTTTGTGTACCTATGTTGTTTTTTCAATGAGATCAATATCCTTCCTTTTTATTTTTATTTTATTTAAACAGCAGTTTGGAAAACCTTTGAGCCATAGGCTCATTTACAAAGGTACCTTGTCACAGTAAGACAAACGAAAATACACAGTATAGCAGTACAACACATAAGTATAACAGTAACTTAAGACATAGATACAAACAAGCTGGTACAGGTAGGATTGATGCAAACAATACCAGAGTTATGTTGTCCTTAGCAGCTTAGTAATAAGCTTTGTCATAAGTATTGAGTCGGCTTTGACTAGTGGCAATTACAGCATCGGGTGTTAATAAGGTGGTTACGTAATGAAGTTTTGAAGCACGATATAGTTGGAGCTTCAGAGATGGGGGGGGGGCAGTGTGTTGAACCAGGAGGGGGCCCTAAAGCTGAAGGCTCTTTGGCCGTGAGAGGTCCTAGCTCTAGGGATAACAAGAGAGGTTTTCCCAGAGGTCCGAGTATGAACTAGTGGGACAGAGCGGCGTATGGTGGTGGTCAATCCTGGTGGGGATAGCACAAGGAGGGTCTTTTTTGTATTGTATTGAATCCTTAAATAAGAACTCCAAACCTGAGAACAATAATCCAGGTGTGGATGGATATATGCCCTGTATAATGGCAACAGTGCAGCCTCAGATCTGCTAGAAAAAGCATGTTTCACACAATTAACTAAATCATTTGATTTAATGGCAAATTGTTTACAATGATCACTACTCTTAAGGTTACTAATGATTATTCCTAAATCCATAACCTTATTAACCTATCTGAGTTTAACACCATTGATATAATCTTGAGAAATATTAGTTCAGCCAGAGTGCATAACTATGCATTCATCAGTACTGAATTGTAAACGGTTATTTGCCCAGTCTATTATACTCTGAAGATCTGACAATTATCTTATTCTGTCATGAAGCTGAGTAAGTAAGCCACCCAATTTATTGTGTCATCAGCAAATTTCATTAAACTATTGTTGTTAATTTGTAGATCATATATATAAATGTTAAATAGTAGTGGGTTGTGGACCGACCCTGTGGAACACTAGTTACCCTACCTTCCTCCGATTTAAAACCATTTATCCTTACCATCTGACTCCTGTCTGACAACCAAGCCTGGACCCATTTTATGAGTTGGTTATTGATGCCCAAATTTATAATTTTAGTTATTAATATATCATGGGATACAGTGTCGAAAGGCCATATTAAAATCCAAGTAGATGACATCCATATGCAGTGTCAGTGGCTCAGTAGGTAGCACACTCGCCTCTGAGGCAGGGAGATCAGAGGGCTGTGGGTTCAGTTCCCACATCTGGCACTTGGGTTAATATCCCAGTACTGACACTGTAGTGCAGCAAGAGAGGGGTGCTGCACTTCTGAGGTGCCGTCTTTCGGATGAGATGTTAAACCGAGGTCCCATCTGCCTGGATTGGTGGTAGTTCAGGTGGATGTTAAAGATCCCATGGCACTTATCGAAAAGAGTAGGGGAATTTCCCCGGTGTCCTGGCCAAATTTCCCTCATTCACTAAAAATACCACCAACAACTTAGTCTGGTTCAAGGTCAGTTGGCATTCATCTGTATCCCCCTCCCCCGGGTCGTGCCTGAAAATAGGCAGGATTTGTCTAGTGCACTTACCCGGTCAGCAAAAGCTAAAATAAATAAAAAATATATATATAATTATTATCCACATATCTTTTTCATAGAAAGTAATATGATTAGTGTTGCAGGATCTACCCTTAATAAAGCCATGCTGTGTATAGTCTATATGACCCATTCCAGATATATTTTTTATAATTTTATCCTTTATACCTTACATGATGTTACTGACAATGGATGTTAAACTAAATTGGTCTATAATTACCAGGTATAGACTTGCTACCTTTATTAAACAATAGAATTACCAATGACGTGTGCCAATCCATGAGTACATTGCCTTCATTTAAAGATTTATTACATATAATTGTTAAGATAGGTGCCAGTTCATGACTTAATTCCCTCATTAGTTTAGGGTGTAATCCATCAGGGCCTGTCGACTTATTTAGGTCCAGGGATGAAAGTTTATTGTAAATAATGTTAACATCTATTGGATCCTGCACAACTGTATTCAAAGAAGTATCATAATTAGATGGTACATGACTACTAAATATTGAACAGAAATAGTTATTAAAAAGATTAAACATATTCTGTGGATCACTATAATTAATATTAATCGATAACCAATGGACCTGTTACTCTGAAATTGCTTTTTGCTGAATTAACGTAGGAATAAAAAGCCTTTAGATTATCCCTCGAATGAGTTAGTTTGAATTCCATATTTCTCTTGCCCATCTTTATGGCCTTTTTTCTTCTCGCTCTTCTACCTCAACCTTGATTTGTGCAGATCTGCCTCCATGTTTGCCTTCTGCTGCTCTTCTTCTGCCTTTGCCGAGGTGATCATCATCATCTTGATCTGGTGTAGTTGCTCAGCCACCCTGGTTCCGATTTTAGGCTCACTCACTGTCTGACCACAGTACCATGACAGGCCAGCCTCCTTTGTGACCCCAGTCTCACTGCTGCCCCAGTCACCATTTGTTAGGGTCTCTATGAGGTCTGCCTTTGTTGTCTCCTCATAAGCAAACCCTCTCAGTTGGCACAAATCCTGTAAATCTCTTTCATGTTGAAGCCATAGTACCTACTCACTCAGACAAAAAATGCAGTTTATTAAGTATACTCCTTTACATATCTTAAGAGACTGGACAGGTAATTTTTACTGGTTATCCATTATCTCTGTGTGCTAGGTACTTGTATACTTTTCCATACATTATGCTTCTCCACACCAAGCACTTGGCACCCATTTGTGATGCAACACACACAGTCCTATTTGCTGCCACCAATTTATCACACCACCCAAGATGTTCTAGATGGTTGTGGATAAGTGGTTTGCTTACTTTATCATGCCGCCACTAACTTGATCACAACTGACTCAGGATGATTCTTTCTCATCCCAGCGCAAGCTCTTGCCCTCATCTTGCAAGGCCTCTTGGACATAGGAACCCCCTAGTTGAATCCAGTACATCTTTTCTCTGCATCAGATGGAGGTTTACTCTAATTTGGTAATGCCCTCTCAGGGATGGATAAGGAATAGCCCAGAAAATAGATTACCTTTATTTTTCAAACACTGCAGTCACAGATACATACATTAAAAATAAAATATGTAATATTTACTCAAAATATAAACTAATGGGGAATACACACAAACTAGGAAATTTAAAGTGTACAAGTTTAAACACAAAATAGAAAAAATAACTAAACCTAAGTCTAACCCCAAGCCCTTAGAGGTCTGTCGTACCCACAGAAGCAATTCTCTTCTTGGCAAACAGCAGTAAAGAACTGGCACTTTTTCTGTTACACATAGCCACCCAGTCTTGACTCTGCAATACTAGGGAAGAAGAAAGAGCAAAATTCCTTACTGTCACTGATTAAACAACACGTAATACCAGTTCCAAGGATGCAGTAGGCCTTGTCCAAGACCACTATGTTCTTGCCACACACCCTTGGTTAACTGAGAACTCCCCAAACCTTTCTCTTCCAAGAATTCTATGGTAAGGCACAACTATTAGAGTTTTATTTATTTAGTTTTTGTTGACCGGGTAAGTGCGCTAGACAAATCCTGCCTATTTTCAGGCACGACCCAGGGAAGGGGGATACAGATGAATGCCAACTAACCTTGAACCAGATTAAGCTGTTGGTGGTATATTTTTTTTAGTGAACGAGGGAAATTTGGCCAGGACACCATGGAAATTCCCCTACGCTTTAACATCCACCTGAACTACCATCAATCCAGGTAGATGGTACCTCGGTTTAACGTCTCATCCGAAAGATGGCACCTCATGCTGCACTACAGTGTCAGTATTGGGATATTAACCCAAGTGCCAGATGTGGGAACTGAACTCACAGCCCTCTGATCTCCCGGCCTCAGAGGCGAGTGTGCTACCTACTGAGCCACTGACACTGCTAGTTAATGTCTGTTTGGCTGACATCCATTACTTTACCTCACCCCCTTTGTGAAAGCTAGCTCCAGTCACAGCATGTAGTCATTTGTTTTACTCTACTCTTGCAGACAAGGCAGCAGCATCTCTTAACTATGGTACCACATAGGACTGAAATAGCTCATTAATCAAAAGACCACGAGAAAGAACAATAAGCTACCACAGTCTTTGCAAAGCAGTATTTCCTACACAGCAGGTATTATATAAATTAGAGACCCCCACCACCAAAAAGCCTAAAACATTTTCATCCATTCTGCTTCATGGCTATAATGTATATACACTTTTAGTAGGGTAAAATAATGTAGACTTCCGTCAACACATAAAAACTTTATCAATAGGATTTACTTATACTGATCTGACTCAAACGTTCATTTGAAACAGCTTCTTTCTGTAACAGTTCCACAGCTGGACCTTTCCAAAGAAATTATCTTTTGCTCTAACTTTAGAATGGTGAACTTACTTTTTTTTTTTAAATGAAATCTTGGAGTCGGTTATATGTAGGGGATATGCAATAGGCTGACTTAAAATACGCAATTTATCTTCATGAGCAAATAGGCGAGACCATAGCTCCTGAGTGGCAGAGCTATGAGTGAGTTATAAAAGTCCTGCTCTCTCACAGCTGATAAATAGCATAGTGTCAGTGGCTCAGTAGGTAACACACTCGCCTCTGAGGCCAGGAGATCAGAGGGCTGTGGGTTCAGTTCCCACATCTGGCACTTGGGTTAATATCCCAGTACTGACACTGTAGTGCAACATGAAAGGGGTGCTGCACTGCTGAGGTGCCATATTTCGGATGAGACGTTAAACCGAGGTCCCATCTGCCTTTGATTGGTGGTAGTTCAAGTGGATGTTAAAGATCCCATGGCACTTATCGAAAAAAGTAGGGGAATTTCCCCAGTGTCCTGGCTAAATTTCTCTCATTCACTAAAAATACCACCAACAGCTTAATCTGGTTCAAGGTCAGTTGCATTCATCTGTATCCCTCTCCCCTGGGTCGTGCCTGAAAATAGGCAGGATTTATCTAGTGTACTTACCCGGTCAACAAAAACAAAATAAAAAATAAATAAATATTTTGAGTCTTGGGAGCAATACACAGAGATCCTCTGCACCGGCTGAGATTATGGTGCTCACTCTTAATAGCAACAGTCAATACAGAAAGGAAATAGGCACTCACTCTCCGATGGCTTCAGCAATAACTTGTTAGTTGAAGTAATTAGGCACAAAACATCTTTATTCCATAAAGTGCTGATGTGTGCACAAAAATAAACTGGTAGGTAGGCTCCAGATAGCAGCGACTCAACGTTTCATCGTCACCCAGGACAGCTTTGTCAAGACTACATTGTACCGTAAGTAACTGCTGAAACCATCGGTGAGTGAGTGCCCATTTCCATTCTATATAGCATACTTTGAGTCAGCCCATTAATTTACACGTTAGTTTACATGTTACAGCTTTTAAATCATCTGTTTTAAGATTTATCTATTTCTCTTAGATTTTAATTGCTGGCCTCAGTGCTGCACGTGGCTATTGTGAGGTTATCAGAATTGTGAAATCTGTTCTGTGGCTGGTTCAGTATTCCACCGTGATGTAACCAGCTTTGCTTAATATTAATTATAAAAAGGGCATTATGAATTGACGTCTCTCATTGGCTACTGGCATTCCAGCAGCCCTATATTAATCTTTTATTAGTAGCCATGTAGAGCCACTTCACATGCGGCTATGTAGCAAGTCCCCAAGTCCTAGTTTTCAAAAGAATTCCACTGCAAAATTTGAAACTGTTCTTTACTGCCACCATTTAGTTTCAGCGACCGTGATCACAAAACTGTCAGCTTTTAGCAAACCCGCATTCCCTTGGAAGAGATTTTTTTTTTTATTTAAATAAAAAAATTAAACAAAATAATACACAGTAGCATTTTAGGGGCTTCACGGAAGAAATGAACATGGAAGCTTTCAGAGTAGCATTCAGGGAGGAACACACCTCTCAACCTCTTGCCTCATGAATTGGGCAAGGCTTAAAAAAATCAGGGACAAAGACCCCAAATCAGGGACACATCTTAAAAACTGGTACTATTCTCTCAGAAAGCTGACAGAATAAAGGGATTTGTCTTAAGATGCATTTTCTGAAGAAGAATAAGTCTGTTACTTTAATGTTTGACATTATTTTGTGCTTTTAATCCCCACTGTTCTGTCACAAAAGCATACATTTTATGAGGGACAGAGGAAAATTTTGAGGCAAAATCAGGGACAGTTGAGAGGTATGGGGAGGAACACATGGGAGCATGAGGAGCAGCAGCAATTTCAGCCACTTTTGACTTAATTTTGGGGCTACAGAGGGCCTGCAAGACATTAAATTCACTTGGCTGCGTTTCACTGTCTCCAAGACTCCTTCGGTTAGCATCTCAGTCCACAAGACAGCCTGCAGTGAGACCACTGTGCAGTAGGATAACACCAGCATTTTTCTGATTGCTGCTTCCACAGATGGTAGTGTGCTACCAGTGGGGAAGCGAGCAATCAGGCAGGCGGGCGGGCTGGAGAGACAGCAAGTAAGCAGGTGGTTGGGAGATCAAGTGCAGTTTGGGCAGTAGGGGAGAGCGGCATGGAAGCAGCAATTGCAGACAGAATTTTTGTTTTTTTAAAATGTGTATTTACGGCCATATAAGTGACAGAGCAATCTCGAAGAAGTGTGAGCAGAAGGAGCTGGTGGGTGGGTGAATGAGTGAGTGGGGTGACCAAAGAGCCCTCAATTCACAATGCCCTTTTTATAACCTAGTTTAAAGTCTGCAGTTTACAAGGTTTCTGTTTTAAAATGCAGCACACATGGCAAATAAAACTACTATGCAACTGAGACATGGACAAAACTGGTTGCAATGAGAGTGCCTTTTCCAGACTTCATAGCAACAGTCATACAGGTGGGGGTTACAATTTCAACATCGGGCTTGTTGCTACGCAACATGGAGTCACTGAGAAAGAAAGTGACAGTAATGCTGACTGCAGTTAAGGCGGAAGGACTATTTTGTGTCATCTACCCGAGGATAAAAATAAAACAGAAGGTACATGTGCACAATAATGTTTTACTTTTTATAATAGCAAAAAGATATATCTGAGGGTTATGTTAATGTCCAGTTAATCACACCCTGGGGGCATGTGGGACTCTGCTTCGCCTCATGCCACAGTACACCCCCAGGGATTAACAGGCCATTAGCATAACCCGCAGACATACCTTATTGCTTAATTGTGACACACCTCTAAATGCAATGTATCAAGATACTGTATCTTGCAAAGTATGTCCAAAAATATTGGTTTTATTTTGTTGCATTTCTTACTATACTGTTGTATAAACTGATGTATAACATGGTAGGGCAAATAAATTTACAGAATAAAACAAAGTATTTTAGCTGTCAACATAGCTACTAGTAAACTAACATTAAAAATCATGTTATTATACTAGCAGTTATGTTACTTAACTAGTAGCTATGTTATTTGAGCCTCGTGGATATTCTATGAGGTTGCTAGAAATACGAATGTTATTCAGTGTAGATTGTTGATGTCACTGCTCCCTTGAATTTGTGGCTTCGCTTAGCCACTCATTGCAGGGAAAAATAATAGCAACATTCTACACTGAAACACAATCATATTTTAATCTACTTGATAGAATATTCACTACATATACTGCACCAATAAATTGGTTAAATAAATCATGTTATTACAGGACAAATATTCATTTTCACATGTTATTTTACTTAGAACATGTTCTTTCCACTTAGAATCTGGAGACAGAGCAGAGAACAACGAATCAGAGTTTACAATGTAAAAGATGCTATTTTAAATTAAAATGAGGTAAAACCATAACACAAAATTAACAGCAGTGTGGTATATATCAAATACATAATGGGTTGGAGTAGAATAACACATTTATCTCCACACATCATTAAGACCTTTATAATTAACTTGTGGCTTCACCACTCATGAGTTATGGGTCTTACCACTCACGAGTGGAAACAAATGTGTTATTCCACTGCAGCCCATTATGTAAAATTAAACTTACACCGGTGGAATTTTGGCGAAATTCAGAATTTCGCTTTTGCAAAATTTTAGAATAAACTCTGGCAACTTTCACAGAAATTCCTTCCTAGAATGGTGGAATAAACGTACAAATTGTGGATTATTGTATTAAACTGCAGAAAAAAAATTCCACAGAACTGATCACTGTCAGTTCTGTAGAAAATGAATCCACAATTCATACATTAATTCCACAGTTCAGTGAGTCACTGAACTGCAGAATGAATGTATGAACTGCGGATTAATGTATCAAAGAGGACGGGAAATAAAAAAAGTTTCTACCAACCAGGGTATCCTGTCATTTGTCTTCACACAACATTAGGGGCTGGATATTCAAACTGCGCCCAAAAAGTGCGCAATAGCAGGAGCAAGCACAAGTCCATTGCGCCCACGCAAAATAGACGTGATATTCAAAAAAGGAGCAAGCCAAATTGCGCCAACAGCTAACGTCTGAATATCGCACAACCTGTGCCATAGCGCAACTAGGAAGGGGAAGCTGAGCAGATACGATGCGCTATGGCGCAACAAGGGCTGCCCAGCTGGAGCAGCCCAGAGGCTTACATAGCGCAAGCAGGGAGCCCCCCAGCAGCAGAGCAATGTAACTGCACAACCAGGGAGGTAGGTAGGGGCCCATCACCCATGCTACAGATGGGCACAGGAACACACAGCAGAACTGAAAATGCGCCCCCACACCCGAAGCACAGCACAACTGAGGGAGGGCTGGAATATCCACCGCCCATGGGGACAAGCAAACAAAGCACAGCTGGGCCATGGTGCTCCAGCACACCCACCGGCAAGCTGAGACTGCCACACAAGGAGGCGGACCACCCCATACACACCAGTCTCTCAGTGCACAGCACACCCTGCACTGTGACCCCAAGACACCCCATGAGCAGTGACCACCACTGCAGGAAACCCCATGCATACCACCACCCCACTGTCACACTGCAACCTCGTACCACAGAACCATAAGGCCAGACCCACCATGAGCACCCAGCAGTGGGTGGCAGCACACGGCAATGCAACAACGGCAGACACAGTGCCAACATGCACAATCCCCCTGAGGCACAGCTGAGAGACTGACCATGTGTTGGCACAAGAGGTACCCCACACAGGAAAGGGCGTGCCCCTGACACCACCACCACTGAGACAGCACCCTGCACAGTAGACAAGTGTCACATCCCGACCCACAGCAGCCAGCACAGACACCCAAAGTGGTGCGTGGGCTCATGCAGCACACGGATGCAACACAGTGCAGGGCAAACACACACCCATACCCAGGGAACTAACACAGGGGCGTGGTAGTGTGGCAGCAAGCCCCCAGTGTGGGCCCATGAAAACTATGCACACACAGCCTGTGTCTCCATGGCACAGCGGTGACACCCACCCTGTGCATGAACTGTGGTCCTGTACGCCACCAGCATATGCCTGGAGCACAAGTCACAGACAGTGGTGCACAGCCCCTGCAACACACACAAGCCACAGCATGGAGGTGGGGCAGCAACTGCGGAGGCCACAGTGTCACCCGAGGCAAACATGCACCACACCAGTGACAGGAGGCAACCCAGCATTGTGATGGTCACAGTGGATGACCTGCAGGGACAGCCACCACTGACAAGGCAGCAGACCTCGCAGGCCACAGACATGCAAGGGTGTCAGCTGCACAGGCCAAGGACAGGTTGACAGGGGCACAATGGACACACAGCATGCACCATGGACCACTGCACACAGTAATGCAATGCACAGGGAACACACACACCGCAGACACCGACTGATAGCCACTCCCACACCAGAGACACTTCCCCACGCACACACACACATACCCATGACTGAACCACCTCAGATGCCATGCACATTACTGCAGCTGAGCACCTATAGCCAGTTGCAAATCAGAGACTACCACAGTATTCATATCAAATATTTGTATTCAAAAAACATATAAAAAAACTGCTGACTTTTCCATTAGCAGATTATATCCTCTCACCACTAGAGGGCTATATCTCTATCTCTTTATCTAGTACGTAAGCCATGTGGGCTCTCTCTACCTTTCTCTCGCCTCTCCCCCGCCTCCTTGCCCTGTCCCCCCTCTTCTCTCTCCCTGGTCCTAACCACCCCCGCCACCCTCTACTCTGGTTTCCACTGCTACTCCAGGGGAACTCTCCACTTCCACTCGAGACTTGTGCTTGGTGCACCATTTGGATATTCCTGGTTACTTAACCCGACCGCTACTCTCAACAAGTGTGGCCACCTCTCTACACTGTACCACCTTGCAGTCCATATGGGACACCGCCTGGAACCTTGCAACTTCTACTCCAGGAAACAACGATCAAAACTCTCTCTCAAAGAGCTGTGACTCTGCTCCTTAAAACTCCTACTCCTCCTCCTTCTCATCTCAGGCAGCGCGTCCATCCCAATCCTGGCCCTAGAAGCTCAGGCCACACACAAACTCCAGGTGCCCTTATCCTTGCAACCATTAATATCTGCAGCCTACTACCAAAGCTGGATGCACTCCAAACCTTCATATGCCAACACAACCCTGACATCCTTGCAGTGGTGGAAACTTGGCTGACACCTAAAGTTCCTGACTCAGCAGTAACAATACAGGGCTACAATGTCCACAGGCTGGACCGGATATCCAAAAAAGGCAGTGGTTGCGCAATCTATATCAAAGACTCCCTGTCTTGGCACCCTGTAGCAACTCCATCACTTTCTGCCTCAGCCCAGATTATGCCAATAAAAATCGTCCTAGGTTCCAACCATAAAGCCCTGACTATTGTCTCTGTATACATCCCGTCCAGGGACCCTAAACATGGATTCAATGACGTCCTAAACTTTATCAACTCTCATCCTCCCAAAGCTGAACTTATTCTACTAGGGGATTTCAACATAAACTGGTTGGCATCGAGTGCCAGTGCCTATAAAGACTCCATCTCAGCTGCTAACCTCACGCAAATGGTAAACTCCCCTTACTAGGATTAACTATAAGACTGACACCAGTACCCTCTTGGATTGGGTCCTCACCACTCACCCAACAAGGATTTCTCGTACGACCATTCTCCCAGACTCACTCAGTGACCACTCCCCAGTCATGTGTGCATGGTCTAACAAATTCTTTAAGCCCCCTCCCAAAATTATCGTTAGCAGAGTCCTTCCTCGTGGAAAACTTCCACATCTCAAACAACACTTGCTTTTACAAGACTAGCTACCCATCTATGAAGCAACAGATGTTAACTTGGCTCTTGATCACTTCATCTCAATTTTCAACAAAGCCTGTGACCTCTTTGCCCCTGCTAAAAAAGGCGCAAAACAAAATCTCTCTCTAACCCATGGGTCACCGTGGCTCTTCTCTCACAGCTGAAACTAAGGGATCACCTCTGGGCAGTTGCCAGGGCCACTGGCAAACAACTGGACATCCAAAATTACAAACAAGCACGAAATGCCTGCACAAAAGCCATACGGCTAATGAAATCCACCTATTACAAAGACGCTCTCACCAATACATGGGGAAATGGTCGTGCTTTCTGGGACAATATCAAGGATGTCACAGGGAAGCAGCCAAAAACCTCTCCGGCCATGTTAATGGTTGATGGATCCTCAACCCTTGACCCCAAGGTGATCGCAAACATCTTTAACACGGCTTTTTCAGACCTTAGTGCTGTTCTACCCCATGACTTTTTCGAAAACAGGGCCTACTCCCCAAATACCTCAGCCCCTCAGTCTAACCATCCCCTCTTCTACTTCAGGAAGGTAAGGCTGAATGAAGCTCACCGCTATAGTACTGCAGCTATCTCTAAATCTAGATCTAGTAGCGACACCCTGGACCTTAAGCTTCTGTTGCTCACCCTCAATGAGGTAATTCATCCATTAACAAAAATCCTAAACCTCTCTCTCAGTTGTGGAAAATTCCCAGACCTATGGAAAACAGCCACTGTGACACCCGTCCATAAAAGTGGGGACAAGACGATTCACTCAAATTATCGCCCTACATCCATACTGCCCCACTCTTTAAGGCACTTGAGCGCATCGTGGCTGATCAACTTACCGACCACTTGGATAAATACAATATACCTTGTCCACAACAACGCGGCTTCCGGAAAGGTTACAGCACCACCACAGCCCTTCTTGAGTTCACTGGAGCTTTGCACAAATCCCTTGACAACGGCCTTCTCACAGGGGCGGTTTTCGTTGACCTCTCCAAGGCCTTCGATACAGTACACCATGGACTACTAATACACCAACGACTGAATGCCGGGCTATCACCTGACTCTTCTCTCTGGTTTAAAAGCTACTTAGAAAACCGGTTACAGAGAGTAAAAATTGTGGACACTCTTTCTAACACCCTGCCTGTTCCCTCGGGTGTCCCACAGGGATCCATACTGGGACCACTCCTTTTTGGCCTTTTCTTAAACTCCCTCCCTTACCACTGCTCTGAGCAGATCATACTATATGCCGATGATGCTGTTGTATTCTCCACTCACAAAGATCCTGCAACTCTTCAACACAACCTTCAACTTGGTTTCAGTTCTGTAGAGACATGGTTTCTTAATCATAAACTGGTCCTCAATGACAAGAAAACCAAATCTATGCTGTTCTGCAGCTCTCATAACCCACACAAGCTACACCACTTGGCTATCTCCACCACCCAGGGGAACACTCTAGATCAGGTGGGGTCCTTCAAATACTTAGGGATACAGCTTGACCCTAATCTCTCCTATGGACTTCATGTAGTTAATGTAGCTAGAGCTACTAATACACGGCTTGGTCTCCTCTACAAACACAGACCACACCTCACACCAGAAGCTTTGAAGGTTGCAGTACTGAGCTCTGTGATCTCTGTAATAGACTATGGTCTCATCATTTATGGCTCGGCCACAACCACAACCCTTAGATGCCTCTCAACTGCTTTAAATAAAGCATGTTGGCTCATCACTGGTGCTCACCGTCTCACCCACACGTGTGACCTGTACACTCAGATCAGCTGGCTCCAAGTATCAAACAGCATAAAGTTTCTCACCTGCTCCATGGTGAAAAAAATCTACCTTGGCCTTGCACCTCCTGGGGTCTCAACTCTGTTACAACACCGAATTAACAAATGGTGCCTTAGGAGATCCACGCAACAGCTACTGAAAGTCCCCCACTGTCACACTTCACAGGGACAACGCTCTTTTGCTTATCGAGCGCCACTCTGGTTCAATGGCCTCAGCCCAACCATCTCCTCTGCTCCAACTATTGGTATGTTTAAAACTAGGCTCCGGGACTATCTCACTACCAACAGCTCCTGTGACTGCCCAACTTAACCTTGTTTCTCCACTTCCCTTTCTACTCTAGTTGTCTCCCACCCTCCCCTCCTCACTGGATTCTACCCTCACATCTTCATATACCCAATGCTGCACTTTTCACCCTCTCACCACCCTTCCTACATTCTTTCTCCACCCCTACCCTATTCCCTCTCCCTATGACTCTGGCACTTCTTATCTGTTTTCTCTGACAAATGCTGCTGGCTGCCTTGTTGCAATGCTACCCTTGAACTGTATTAATCTGTACTCTGTTTGCAATGTCCACATTGTTGTAATGCCTGTCTTGATGTTCCCCATAATTTGTATTTCTCTGACATGAAACCTTTGTAAAAGAGCCATGGCTCAAAGGTATTTGTAATCCTAGACTTGATAGATAAATAAAAATAACTATATACAACTATGTACAAACGGGGGAGGGACATAAACAAGGTGGGGGTGGGAAAGGGGCAGGGGTGAGCATATGGGAGAGGGTAGGTGGGGTGTGAGGGTTGATCAAAGGGGGGTAGTTGCAGGCAGGTCGTGCAGATGTCAGTGTCCAGCCTGGTCTTCTTCTGCCTGGGCCGCCTCCTCCTCCTGACCCCATGCCGCTGTAAGTCCCTCAATATGGACAGGGACTCTTGCGCCACCTGCAGCAGCTCCTGGACAGCCTGCTGGATCCGCAGGAGTATCCATACACCTAGGTCGAGGGATCAGAGTCAATAGGTGTGACTATCCATCCACCTGCAGCCCACCCATTATGCATGGCATACAGCCATGTGCCACACTCCTGTGATGGTGTGTGCCAACCCACAGTGACCGTGTCCACAAGACATGCCCAACCAGGCAGCAACAGCCATGTGTACCACTGCACACACCCACCGTCCATGTCCAGCACAGCACAACCAAGGCCGTACAGTAACGTGGCTATGCGGTGTGCAGGCAGTGCCACAGCCATGTGCCCAGTGCACGCATGGACCACCACTGACGCACTCCCAGACATGCAGTGCCACTGGACAGTGCCGTCATATGTCGCATGCATGGCAATGGTGGCCATGCCCTGCTTCCCACCCTGTCACACAGCATGCAATAGCAATCATGGTGTCATGGCACTCACCCTCATCAGGACATTGTTGGCGTTGGGGTTGGTCCCCGACACGCCCGTGTGCAGCATCCTCTTCCCTCTGCTGCTGCTTCACCATCCGCCTCCGCTTGGCCACGCTTGTGGGAGACAAAAGGAGAGAAACACATCAGTACAAACCTAAAGCAAAGTCCCCTGCCCCAATGTGTGTGCCACCCACCCAGCCAGACCACCCACCCCATACCCTGTAAACACTGCCACAGCCAACCCTAGACTATCCTCCCCTATGTGCTGGACACATAAGACAGTGTTACCCATATGGACGATACAGTGTGTAGGCATTATCACCCATCTGGACGAGGCACCACACCCCTCTCCTGGCCTTGCCTTTGACCCATGAGCCAAGATAGCTCTGGCTCCTCCTTCAGGTCCCGTACCAGTGCCTGCACTGTTCAGCCGTTCTCCTGCGGCCAGTGGCCACCTCCAGGTTAGTGGCCACCTCTTGCCAAACCTGGGTCCTGGCCCTGTCCAGTGCCTCCTTGCCAAAGAGTGGGCCATAGTGTGTCTCCAAAATGGCCACAAGGTTGGCCAGCTCAAGGGCACTCCATTGAGGGGCTCTCCTGCGTGCCATGTCCACCGCTATAGTAGGCAATATGGCGCTCTGCAGCGCGGCACCCCATGTGGAACTGTTGCGCAGTACAGTGCCGCCGTACCCTATTGCGCTGTTACCGAACAGCGCGACAGAGGTGCAGCCACGCCAGATGTATAGCGCCAAGGGGGCAAAGGTCGGGCACAGGGTCATGGGTCTTTGGCGCAAGGCCATGCACAGCGCCATCGGACGTCTTTGCATCTCGCGCAATTGGTTGCCTGTGTGCCATCGCCACAGTGAACTATTGCGCAGTTGTGCCACAGCGCCATGTAGTGACCCTCAACATAGCACCACTGGTACAATGGTGGCCGTGCCCTGAATTGCCTACCGCGCACAGCACGTCATCAGCGCGGCAGACGCCTGCATAAGCTACCTGGGCATGCGCAGTGCAGTGTACTACGCATGCCACAGAACTGTACCATTGGCTCAGCATGTTCAACACAATTGCGCAACGCGCAAAAGCGCGATATTCAGAAGTCATATGCTAATCATCCGATCAGCCATGCAATGGTGCAGCAGCACGATTTGCATTTCATTAAAGTTGCTCCTCACCTAATTTGCATGGATTGCGCTATAAAACTGCGACACTGTTCTGCAGTGGCGGTATTCGGTTACTGCAGTTTATTGGTGAGTTGCATGCTGTGTGGTGTTCTGGACTGTGGTATCAGGGACTTGCTTTGTACTGCACAATCACAGGTAACCACTGTCATCCATACAGGCTGAATAATGACCGAGCGAGGTCTGGGTGAGGAGGACAATGATGGTGGGCGGAAGAGGAGGCCCAATTTCACCAAGGCCGAGATGGAGGCACTCTTCGAGGCCTACATCGATCAGAAGCCACTGCTCAGTGGACGGCAGGGCACCCCTCAGGCCTGTGCTGCTGCATGGGAGGGGGTGGCACGTGCCGTCAACCTGCATGGCAGCCACCAGCGCTCCGTACAGGAGTGTAAGAAGAAGATGGGTACCAACAGGAGGAGGGTGAAGGAGAAGGTGGCTGCCATCAGGGCGGCACGTGTTGCAACAGGCGGGGCCCAGCCGGAGGTGGTGCAGCTGACACCGGCAGAGGACAGGCTCGCTGCAAGCATGCAGCACAGTGCCATTGAGGGCGTTCCAGAAGGTGGCTTCCAGACAGGTGGTAGCCCATCACTGCATGGTACATCATGGTCTGTCGGGGGGAGGGTAGATCACATGCACTAACGTGACCTTACTCTGTTACAGATCCTGCGCGTCTGCAGGGGTCAGCGGTGGAGGGTCTGTCCACTGCGGACAGTCATCTGGAGTTGGAGGAGGGACCATCCACCTCTGCAGGTATCCGGCGAGCATTGCAACAGTGGGTCCGCCTGGCTGTCAACACTGATGTCGTTGAGACAGGTGTGGGGGAGGCCCTTCCTGTGTCTCAGTGTTCTGGCATCTGCCAGCACGCTGTGGCACAGACCTGCACCAGTGATGATGACACGACCGTTATGGGGTAACATGTGTGTGTCATGGAATGGACACACAGCAGGCCAGCTCACGCCCATGGACCTGGCTGGTTCCAACGTGTGTGCCAGCACAGTCCCAGGCTGTGCCTGTCAGCACCAGTGGGGCAGCACCAGTGGCTGGTCAGGACAGTGGCACTGTTGCGGCCACAGCGGTGGAACAACCGATCCCTTGGGCACAGCAGGCGGAGGAGGAGCAGCAGCAGCAGTCGCCCACCGGGACTGGGGGTTCAGGGTTCAGCAGTGGCATCTGTGCACCACCTGTGGACTTGCCCATACCTGGTCCTGGTGAGCAGCACCCACCCTCAAGGGGTGCTGAACATCAGGCCCTTTCGCCCTGAGGATGGGATGCGGGTGGCAGGCGACCTCTTTGGCGAGCACACCCGCCTACTGCAGGCATCAGTACAGCAGCAGATGCGGCTTGCAACGTCCATGGAGGCACTGTGTGTGGCTCTGGAGTGGGTCGAGGAGTGACACAGCAGGGACACTGACAGGATCCTGTCACAGATTGTCCAGTTGCGGGAGGATGTGACCGCTGCCATTGACAGGCAAACACAGGCGCTGGTCGCTGTCATGGCCACAATGGGCACACAGTCAGGTGCCCACGTGTCGCTCACACTGTGCAGTTTGCTATCCACTCCCCATTCCTGGCGTCATGCGACACCCACCCTGTCGACGCCGGGTTCAGCTGTGGGCATCCCGAGCATTCCTGGTGTAGGTATGTTCAGTGTGCTGCAGACCCCTGTGCGGGCACGGTCACGTTCGTGCAGTGGAACCCCTGGTGGACCATCGGTGCCACACCATGAGGCACGTGGTCAGCCTGCCAGTGCTGCTGGGTCTCGGCGGGGCTGCCCATGCATCCGAGGCAGACATGGCACTGTGCCGCAAGACTGACCTGTCTCCCAGCGAAGGCACTGTCTGGTGCTGCCCTGTGTGCATTGTGTGTTTTGGTGGGCAGTGCACCGGTGGGTGCCCGGCCCTGCACGCAGACACACGGTCCACCTGCACACCCTCCCGACTGCTGTCCACAGGTCCGTGTGCATGATGCCTGCATTGCGCTATACACCAAAGTGTGATGGTGCCCAGCATCTGACACACGCACATATACACAGTCAGTGGACGTGGTGGCCTGTGGACATGTGTGTTGCTAGTGTTTTTGTTCCGGCTCTGTTTTGCACCTGACCCCTGTGCACTTTGTGCCTATTGTGTGTGCGTGTGTGTCTGTCCATGTGGCATGTTACTGTTCACCCCTCCCTGGTTGTATGTGTGTGCTTCTGTGCCCTGCCACATCCCTTGCTAGCATGCACCCCTGGTGTGTTTCCATGTGTGTGTGTATGTGGGTTGTGCCCTAGCCACTGGTGGTTGCACATGGCCCCATGACTTCTGTGTTGGCTGAAGTGCTCCTCTGTGATGGTGTCCCGGTGCAGCTGTGCCAGCCGGATCAGTCGGGGGTCCCGTCGGCCAAGGGGGGGCTGCCCATCCCCATTGTCACCGGCGCTCCCGTCGCTGTCCCCTTCTTTGACCTGTATGGCTATCCCATAGTCTTTTGCCATGTAGTGCAGGATGCAACAGGCCTGGAAATATCCCACAGGCCTTTGAGGGGCTATACTGTAGGGCACCGCCAGAGGTGTCCAGGCAATGGAAACGCGCCTTCAGCATCCCGAACACCCGCTCAATGACGTTGCGTGTGGTGGCATGTGCCTCACTGAAGTGTTGCTGCGATGGGGTCGTGGGCCGCCGGCAGGGTGTGAGCAGCCAGGGACGGAGTGTGTATCCACTGTCACCTGTGTGGAGATAGTGGAGGTTAGTGTCTTGTTCAGGCTCAGACTGCCCCAAACCCTGCGGGCCACACCCATGGCACCTCTGGCTTACCCCCCCCCTGCCCATGATTTGTCAGTTCTACATACATACTCACCCACTAGATGACCTGTGGGGATGTCCCCACTCTCGAATCGATGGCACAGTGCCGACTGGTGCCAGATGAAGGAATCATGTGCTCCCCCAGGCTGCATGGCACAGACATTGATGATGCGTAAACTGGCATCACACACCACCTAGCAGTTGACACTGGCATATCCCTTCCGATTCATGTAGGCGGCCCCATCGTGGCCAGGTGATGTGCGAATGGCCACATGGGTGCAGTCTAGCACCTCCAGCACACCAGGCATATGTGCTACCCTGTGGAACTCCTGTATGTTTGCTGTGTGCTCCGCCGCGGTGCTGGGGAAATGGATGTACTCCGCAGCACGTGGCAGCAGTATGCTGAGGAATTGGGTGAGGATGCGTGACGTGGCAGACTGTGCTATGCCTGTGGTATCCCCTGTTGGTCTCTGGAAGGTACCCGTGGTGAGCAAGCACATGCAGGCTGTTACCTTTGTCTCCACTGACAGAGCATGACTCAGTCGTGTGGGTGCCTGCATCACATCACTGCACAGCTCACAGAGCCGCCTCAGTATTGCCCTGTTCAGGCAGTACTGGCACACAATCTCAACATCTGTGTACAGCTCAAAGCTGGTGCGGGCTCGGTACTGCCTGTTGGAGGCATACCGCCGACGGGCCCTTCCACGGCCACATCCCCCTGCAGCATGCCTTCTCACCCCCCCTCATTATGGCATCCATGTGGAAGGTGGTACTGTCCATGTCCCTGGCTTGTGTCCCCCCAAGCTGATGTTGCTTTGTTCCCCCCGCTGTCCTGACTGCTACCTCTCCTGCACCGGGTACACCTACTGGCCTCTGCACTCTGTGGCCCCACACACCTTCCCTTGCTCCTCTTCTGTGTTGTGGTTTCCCTGGCCTTCCCTCTTTCTCCCTGTTTCTCTGTGCCTGTCTCCGACACATGTGGCTTCCCTGTAGCATTCTTGCGCCTCTTCCTTGCTTTTTATTTTGGCTAATTTCCGCTATGGCGCAACTTCCGCCTGCTCCACTGTTGCGCATTGCACAAGTCTTTGAACATCACACTGCACACTTTATGCATGGTTCTACCCCCTCCGGTTGCACATGCCTTCATTATCATTGCGCTGTTGCTCAGCATGTTTTCAGTGGCGCAACTGCCTCCTGCTGAATATCGCAGAATGGCGCATTTTCTGACTTGCGCTGGCGCAACCCTTTTGAATATCCAGCCGATTTTTAATGATAAAACACAGTGAAATGTTACCTTATATTTATTTTTGAGTAGATTGTGACAATGTGGCAGTTTATGAAGCTTCTAAGCACAGTTTTCACATCAACGAGGAGTGTCAGCCAATCCTGATGTGATGTACCTGTTTGTGCTCTGGCGCAACCACTGTCCTCACGCAGAGTTGTCTAAAACACCCAAGCTTCAGGAAGTGCCACATGAGCTCAACTGTAGTCTCTGTGTAGTTTGTGATCAATGGATCGAGAGTGTGTGTGGAGAGGGAGAATGAGTCCCTTACCTGGGATAGAGCTGTGGAGAAGCAGAGATGGAAGAACATGTTCCTGATAAGGAGAAGTCATCGGGTCCTGCTGTCCTGTCCACTCCCGAGTCATAGGATTCCATTTCATTGATGCTGGCTGTCCGTGGTGGGAGTGCCTTTGAGCCGAGCCCAAATCGGGAGAGCGAGCTGTGTGGGACTGTGTACACAGGTGTTTTATGACTTGCTGGTAGCTGGACTCTCCTTGGCCACTTTAGGAGCCATCAGATTCAATTCTGTCAAATGTGTGCAAGGTGGGAATTCCTATTAAAACTTACATAAACTATGAATATAACCTAGGTACCACTGTATTAGTAAAAATTTGTGCATAGTAGTTCTATCTATATAAGCATATAGATACACTGCAAAATGAGTGTTCAGCTTATAGAGTATGGAGACTGCATCTGTCTAGGAGTATTACTGCAATCAGAACTTTGTATAAGGTTAGGTGATAGTTTTTAACTTTTTTAAGTTTTATTTTACAATCTTAAGGCCCATAACTGGGTTCTCCTGGAAATACAAACACTACTTGCAAGTAAGACAGAGAAGAGCTGCTACAAAATCTGGGCAATGTCTATTGACAAAATGTCCCAAAAGAAATACTCTTTTACATACGAACATACGAAGAAGCCAGCAGAAGACGGCCATTTGGTCTAGCAAGTCTGCTTGTATTGCAGGGTCCACAGCTTGAGCTAATGTCCCTGCCCTCCCGCTCCACTCCTCTCATCCTCCCTACCCATGATCCTTACCTTCCCCCTTTACCTATTCCAGCCTCTCTTTAAGCTGCCCACTGTCTTCAACGAGATGACATCTTCTGGCAGCACATTCCAAGTGTCCACCACCCTCTCTGTAAAGAAGTGCTTCCTGACCTCCCCCTAAACCTCCCATCCTCCAGCTTAAGACTGTGCCCCCTTGTGTTATGGTTGCCACTCAGCTTAAAGAGACTCTCCTTATTTATCTAGTACTTGAAGGTCCCAATCATGTCCCATCTCTCTCTCTCTCCCCCCGTCTTCCAGGGAGTACATGTTCAGTGCCCTCAACCTCTCCCCGTATGCCTTACCCTGCTGACCCATTATCAACGTTCATGTACCAAAATTCACTCTGCACTTAATAGTTACAGGATGAATGTCAGAAACATTCTCATTTGCAACAGTACTTGTGTTGTATACACAATCTGGTGTATATGTAATCTTATGTATGTAGGGAGAACGATAAGACCAGTTAAACAGAGAGTGCAGGAACATCTCAAATATAAAAGCTGGCCTTATTAATAAGCCTTTGGGGAAGCATTTTTTTGAAAAGCAGAATAACAACATGGAAGGCATTAGATTCATGGCAATAGAAAAAGTTGATAGAAATGAGAGAGGAGGAGACCGATTGAATACCCTTCTCCAAAGAGAGAGTTTCTGGATATTCACCCTGGATACTGTACAACCAAAAGGCTTGAACTCGGAATGAGACCTAATGCCTTTTCTAAGAAAACAGAGGTACACTCTTCACAAACACTGTGCAAAAGAAAAGTACTCCACTTAAATGGGGCTAAGTAAGTTAATTTGGTGGATCCCCATGTTAGAAGAAACTATTATAGAAAAAAATGGAAAAGAATAAGCTAGGATGAACAAAAATGGATGTGATTACCAAAATTGACTTATCTACTCCATAAATAATTTAGGATTACCCACATGGATACTGTAGAACAGGGAAAGGATCTCAAATCCAGACAGACACAAATGATAAACAATAAAGTGTAAGGAAGAAGATATTAGAAGTTACCAAGCAACGCTCTAGAGAAATATTGAAGTCATAAAAAAAAAAATACCAAAAAGTGTTTGGATCTCATTAATCATTATTAAAAAATGCTATGGCTCAATGGCCATTATTGATTAAAAAAGTTAAAGTGTAATACAGAATATTGTCAGTAACAGAGACAAAATATAGCTTTACATTGCACATCTATTTTATTTTCATTATTTAAGTATGTTTGGTATTAAAAAAGTAAAGTAATGAAAAAAGTTTTAAAAAATTAATTTAAATGGGTAAAAGGTTCAAATCCCTCCAGAGCCACTTGAAATGGAAAAAAATGCCATAGATTTAAATGAACACCAGGGGGCCTCCAGGTGTTCATAATTAAGCTGACTATTTAAGGCGTGTGTAACTGAACACTAATCACCCCCTGAGGAAGACCACACCCTGGTCGAAACGCCAGGGTTTGTTCAGTTGTGAAGGCACCGAGATAAGTTGTGGTTGATGCTGAATAGCTGGAAATGCTGTAAATGCTGGGTGAAATGAATGAAAGAAATGTTGAACACAACTTATAATCATCCACAATAAAAATAAAATTTGTGGGAACATAACTAACTCTCTGGGTAATTATTGCGCTATTGAGTGCAGAGTGAATTTTGGTATATGTAATGCTAAGAGAGTTAGCTACCCCCTCTCTGCAACTGGTGAACGGCCGAGCACGTAGATTCAAGTGGACTGAATTTTGCCACTATCAACTTTGTAGCCCTTCTCTGGACATTCTCCAGCAAGTTAATGTCCTTTTTGAGGTGTGGGCACCAGTACTGAACTCCATACTCTAGATGTGGCCTTGCCAGTGACCTGTACAAGGGCAGTATAACCTCCTCTCTCCTACTACTGATCCCCCTAGATATGCATCCCAGCATCTTGTTTGCCTTTGCTGCTGCTTTCCTGCACTGCATGGAATGCTTCTGGTCACTAATGATCATCACTCCCAGGTCCTTCTCCGATGCAGGTACTCGGACTCCACCCAGGTAGTACTCTTTCCTGGGATTCTTGGCTCCAATATGCATAACTTTGCATTTCTTGGCATTGAAGCCAAGCTGCCAGATCCTGGACCACCTCCCCAGCTTTTCCAGATCTTCCTGTAGGTCCAGTATCCCTTCAGCTGTGTCCAGTCTCCCGCACAGCTTGGTGTCATCTGCGAATAGGCACATTTTGCCCTTGATGCCATCCCCAATGTCACTGATGAAGACACTGAACAACACCGCCCTAGCACCGGAACCCTCAAGGGACCCCACTGGTTACCTCTTGGTGCCAGATAACTTTTCCCCCACAACCACCCTCTGGGTTCTGTCCATCAGCCAGTTTTCCATCCATCTGGCCATCTTTCCCCCAGCCCCAAGATCCACCAACTTCCTGATCAACCTTTTGTGGGGCACAGAGTCAAAGGCCTTGCTGAAATTAAGATAGAGGATGTCTACTGCTTGGCCCCTGTCTACTGCCTTAGTGAGAGAGTCAAATAAGTCAGATTCGTTTGACATGATCTCCCCCCCCCATGAACCCATGCTGCCTCGCATCCTGGAGACCATGCTCCTCCAGATATTCCACCAGCCTTTCCTTCAGTATAGTCTCCATGAGCTTGCCCACAATGGAGGTCAGACTGACTGGTCCGTAATTCCCAGCTTCATCCCTGGGACCGCTTTTGTGGAGGGGCACTACACGTGCTGTTCTCCAGTCCTGCGGTACCACGCCTGACTTTAGTGAACTATGAAATAGGTCTGCCAGTGGCCCTGTCAGCTCCTCAAGTACCCTTGGATGTACTCTGTCCGGGCCTGGTGATTTGTCCACCTTCAACGCCAGCAGCCCCTCCCTCACTACATCTATATTCTCCCCAACCCCCGCTCCTCTTTTCCCTCCTGAAGGCACTGGTCCACCCTTCTCCCTGGTGAAGACAGAACAGAAGTGATCATTTAGTGTATCTGCTTTTCCCTCAGTATCCTCCACCCTTCTTAAGCCTAACAATCCCTTCCTTCCTTCTTGTCCCTTTTTTCACTTATATAGTGAAAGAAAGCCTTCTCCTCCTTCTTAATTCCTTCAACTATCTGCAGCTCCTTCTGTGCCTTTGCTTGCCGGACTTCCTTACCTGCCTCACTAGCCAAGCGTAGGTAATTTTCCCTATCCACCTCTCTCTTGGTCTTCCTGAATTTTCTATAGGCCAACCTCTTTTCCCTTACTGCTTGGGCAACCCCAGAACTGAACCAGCTGGGCACTTCGGCCCTTGTGTTTTTCCACCTGAGCCTAATGCACCTATCTGTGGCAACCAGTATTCCTTCCTTAATGATGGATTGTTCATTTTTTCCTTACAAAAAGTAGCAACTCGGAGTATATCTGCCCCTGATGCTTCCATTTGCATGAATACAATGAATCGGCTACAGTTCAAGGAGTTCATATACACACTCCTGCATGGGTTTTCAGGAATGTGGGTTAGCATTAAAGGGACACTGGCAACCAGTTTTGCATCATATTATTTCTAGTTTAAAACCCACATTATTATTGCTTACCTTCTCCAAAATTCACTGATGTAGCCGGTTGTTTTATCTGCTTGATTTCTTAAGATGTCTTCTGACCTCCAATCCCCGCTGCACCCTAAACAATCTCCCTACACTTACGCACCCCCCTCTCTCATATGCCTGTATCAGTTTGTATCTTCAATCCCTTCTACTTTTGAAATTCTTCTACTTCGATGTCGAGACTTAATTTTGCTGCATTATAATATGCGTATAATTGTGTCCATGTACTCCACTATTTGTAAAGATATTCCCTGTTTTTTTCACTGTATCTAACCTAGCTACTATGTCTAGCCATACTGTTTCTTGTGTTAAGTAACCCTGGACTATGTAAACCAATTCCAATGTTTTTTTATTGTCTTTTTTTATGAATTTTCTATGTGGAACCTTTGTAAAAGAGCCTATGGCTCAAAGGTGTTAATTCTGAATTCCCAATAAATAAAATAATAATAATAATAAAAAAAAATAGAACTTAAATGCATGGCAATAGTGAAATTATATCCAACTTTGTTTTGTTTCAAATCTTTAAACTACTCCTATTGCAAACTTTGTGACTATTAAGAATACTCTCAAACAGTACAGCCACTCATGATGCAGTAGTCTCCTCTCCTCACACTGCATCATGAGTGGCTAGAGTGTAGGGGTGTTCCCAAGTCCAGGAAAGATGCAGCGAGAGTTGATCTAGGAAGGTAAACAAACATGTTTTTGTGTGGTAACACCAGTATGGTGGGCAGTCTGTTTTTCACTTTTAAAAAGAAAAAAAGAATCAGAATCAAACAATCAGCAATCTGTACAGAATGTCAGTAATCATAAAATGTGTTTTTTAAGCTACGGCAGTTTGAGGCCTAAGGGGGAAGGGGAGGTGGCAGTGTCCCTTTAAGAAGATGGGCTTATATTGGCAAAATTAGTCCACGTGGTCAAATACCTAAAATTCAAACCAAATATATGAATATATCATAAGTAAGTCAGCTAATGAATATTCTAATTATGAAAAGCTAAGCTTTGAATTGGCTTATTGTGCTCAAACAGTAAAAACAAATGTGATTTAAGGTGTAAGCCTAAAGCAAAAAGACGCATTTGTTTGACAGGGCTAACAAAACAGTAGTAACGTGGAATCACATACCTGGACCAATTTGTTTTTACTGTTTGCGCTGCTGCTTTGTGGTATAGTAAAAAAGCAAGTACAAGCTGCACTGTGAGCGTTGTTTGTGGAGCTGCTACAGTAAGCAAATGCCAAGCTATAGCCAAGTTCACTTGAGAGGTGTTAACCTGCCCGCTATGGCGGTTTTGTTCGCGGGATAAATTCCCATTGATTTGCATCCAATTACAGTAACCAGTCTTTAAATAATTTTTTTTTGTCGTTTTTATTTGTCTGAGTTCTGTGTCCTGGTTGTGTGTGTGTGTGTGTGTGTGTGTGTGTTAAGACGGGTGATAGTTAAGTTGCAACTGGCTTTCCAGTATTTTCCACACTATCTGGTAATCAGAGTGAGTGTCCAATCTCAACAGTTATTTAATTTTTATATTTATCAATTAAATACATATTCTTCTACCCTTTCCCTAGGGAAAATAAGGAGATCTATTCTAATTTGGGTTTGAGTATAGTGACGGTAGATAATATTGCTCTTGAACAAGTCCAATGTTATAAATATTTAGGGATGTATATGGACAGATCATTGAATTGGGTTTCCCATATAGAAGATACAATTAAAAAAGTTAACTGTCGTTTGGGTGCACTTTATAGAATTAGGAATTGTATGGATGTTAATGTAAGGAAACAGGTAGCTATGGCTACCTTGATTCCTTTGTTAGATTTTGGGGATATTATCTATACAGGGGCAACTTCAACCCAGTTGGCCAGATTAGATGTTTCCTTTAATAAGATAGCTAGATTTATTTTGGATATCCCTAAGAGAACTCATAGAAGAGAGTTGTATCAATCTTTGAATTGGATGAGTCCTAAAGATAGGTTATTTCATGTTTTGATATATATGGTTAACTCAGTTAGGGGTAGGGTACCAGAATACATTACTGATGAATTCCAGATTAGGATAATTAGAGGAGGGTTACATTCTGCTGAGGGTATGGAATTTGTTTTGCCCAGAAGGAGGACGGATTTGGGTAGAGAACATTTTTTCTATTTGGGTCCTAACCTATGGAATTCACTTCCAACTTACTTGAGGCCAATTAGTTCCAGCCCTAACTTGGGTGAAATAAAAAGTTGGTTCAAATCTGAAGCTGTTAAAAGGTTAAATGATGAGTAATTATGTATGTCTCGCCTTATAATAGTATATATAACTGCACTTTATGTATGTGTATTTTGTTGATTATGTTGTATGGATGTTAGTGTTATTGTAAATAATTTTGTTATTGTTCTTTTTTTTGTGTTTTTTTATGATTATGTTAATAATGTATGTATTAAGGACCTCACTGGAAATGAGCTTGTCTCAGTTGAGCCTCCTATTCTTTTGCTTGTCAATCGAATAAAAATTTTACTACTACTACTTTATAACCCATAAATAGCTCTTACACTCATTCATATGCAAGTACAATTAGTCAGCTGTAGCACTGTTAATTTTGACCCATACACTTTCATTTAGCTACAAAATACAAGCACACACAGTTACAAAAAGTTTTGAATTGAACAAGATATCTGTGTTTTGTAATTTGCCCATGACATTTTTTTTTTTTGAGATTTCTTCTAATTGATTAATTTTTAATCTGTGTCATTTTTTCTTCTTCTTTCCGGTTTTCACAGTTTCCTGCATAAAAACTGATTTGGTATCTTACTTAGATTGAACAGGTACCAATACTGATTATGTATTAGCAGTATGTACTGAAACTAATCTAGTACATCAGACAGGTATGCACAGAGTGTCCCTGCTTATACTATGTGTCTGTAACGGTACTGGCCTTACTCCCTCATACTTCTGAGCTGAGCGAACTTCAGTTTCTTGCACCTGATGGACCCCGGACTACAGTGCTACACATCACCAGATAGCCTGCACAGCTCGGGGGGACAGCGAGGTCCTGAGACAGCCTTAAAGTTAATCCTTCTCTCCAATTTACTGCTGGACGTTGAAAGGGGGTGTTTGCCCGTCGACACTGTGCGTCGACTGCCCCTCCTTCCAGCGACCCTCCCACCCAAGGCCGGCTCTCCTCTTATTGCTCCCCAAGGATCACGTGACCACTCGTTTTTTACTAAATGCCTGTTCTCATTATTAGGTTATACTGGGTGGCCACTAGGAGTCGCCACTACTCTCTATCCTATTTTCTCTGCTCCCAAATCGCTCTAGCCCATTTCCGCGCTCCTCTTTCCCCCTTAACCGGCTCTATATACTAGATGGCCCCTGCAATTTCAGGTAATACAACCAATGTTCCCCTTGCGAGTTTTGAACCCTGTACCTTTGGCACCAACAGTCCGTGTCACTACCCGAGCCATCAGGGCAGTACAGCTTTCCTCACTCACTTCTCTCTCTTAGCTACTGTAAGCACCCCCCCCAGTGGCCCAAAAGTCCCTGACTCTGACATGGTGACCTCTGTCTCTCGCACCCCACTTTTGTCGATGCTGTTTCTCTGTATACTCAGCACAGCTAATTCACCCTCCGCACACTAGCCATAAAAGACTGCCCAGATTGCCCTCCACTACCCTATGGATGCCACTCCCCCCACCCACACCCTTATTTCTCCGCATCTAGTGCACCAACCGCCCATTTCCCCCCATGCTCCCCACTACCTGGCCTCCCCTCACCTTTGACCCTACTATGCCACACTATTCTTCTCCTTCATGACCTCCTACTCCTGTCTTTGACCCCTATTCCCCCAGACTTGGGCAGCGGGGTAAAAGACCCTGCAAAGCACTCAAGCTAGCAGCTCTAAGAGCATTTCTACTCCTCCTCCTACTCTCAGGGAATATACACCCCAACCCAGGCCCTACACCTACCCCAACTGCAAAGCAGACCGTCGCAGGTGAGCTCCGTATTGCACCCATTGACATCTGCAGCCTGTTAAAAAAAACTTGACAATCTGCAGGTCTGGGTAGCCAGCAACGACCACGACATTATCCCTGTAGTTGAAACTTGGCTAAACTTTGGCTAAACAAAATTTCCCTAACTCTGCATTCTCCCTCACAGGGTACACGATATACCGGGCTGATAGACTAGGTAAGCATGGGGAAGGGGGTTGTGCCATCTACCTTACAAGGGCACATCCTCCTTTCCCCTGAACTGGTGCTCGGTGATCAAGCCCTATCAAAGAAAGTAATTGACAATTCTGCAAGGGCACCTTTATTCATCACATCAGTATACATTCCTCCCTGGAACCAAAAAAACTCTCTTCCAGTCAATCCTTGCCCATCTCTTCCATCTACCAGACAAGGCTGAAATCATTGCCCTGGGCGATTTCGACATAAACTGGTCCTCCGACACTACTGCCCCCCCCCCAAAAGATGCGGCAGCTGCCATTGACCTCACACAGATAATTCCCGCTCCCACCCACCACAACCCTAGAACTGGCACCTCGACCCTCCTTGACCTTGTATTTACCAACCGTCCCGAAAAATTCATAAAAGTGTATTACCTAACACCCTTAGTGACCACTCCCTTGTTCTGTGCCAATGGTCCTACATGGGATAGAAAACCTCCACCCAAAATTGTCCACCAGCGCTGTCTCAAACCCTGTAAACTAAGGCACCCCAAACAACACCTAACTAACTGGGATTGGTCTCCTATAACTAATGCTCCGGATATAGACTCTGTCTTTCTTGGAGTTTTTCATCCAGTCCTTTAACTCAGCCTGTGACCTTTTTGCTCCCCTTAGCAGACATGTCATTAAGGGCACTTACACCCCCTGGATCTCTCAATCTCTACCAGACCAAATGCGTGACAGGGATATTCTCTGGCACACTGCTCCGGAATCTGGAAAGCCAGCTGATAGGCAGCGCTATCAGGCGGCCAGGAACAATCGCACCTGGAGCATCTGCGAGGCTAAAGCTGAACACTACCGGACTGCTCTCACCTCCTCCTAGGGATCAGGGCGCAAGTTCTGGGACAACCTGAAAGAGCTTAATGGTAAAACTGTAACTGCCCCGCCCTCTAAAATGTGCGTAAATGGGTGCATCTCCACTGGCCCTGGACTCATTGTGAACTCACTGAACTCCATGTTCTCTGATCTCAGCAGTGTGCTCCCACCTAACTTCTTTGCCCCCATCCCCCTCCGTCCCCTCCCATGCACCTCCCTTCCACTCTAGAACTATTTCACTGTGGGATGCCATTCCCTACCTGCAAAAAGCGCTAAGCAAGTCCAGGTTTAGCAGCGATTCCCTGGATCTTAAATTACTAAGATTAACTCTCAATGAGGTACTCTATCCCCTCACAACTCTCCTGAACCGCTCCCTCTCCTTGCGTCAATTCCCAACAAAGTGGAAAACTGCACTCATCACACCTATCCACAAGAGTGGAGATCGTACCGTTCCTGGAAATAATTGCCCCATATCAATACTCCCACCTCTCAAAAGCCCTAGAAAAAAATCATCACCACACAACTCTCTGACCACCTTACCAAGTACAACCTGCTTTGCAGTGAACAACATGGCTTTTGCAAAACCCACAGTACCACCAATGACATATTAGAATTTACTAATGCAATACATATGTCTCCAGATGTGGGGCACCTCGCTGAAGCAATATTTATAGACTTGTCAAAAGCTTCTGACACTGGTCACCACTCTCTGCTTCTGTCCTCCCTTACCCAACTGGGTCTCTTGCAGGACACTATAGGCTGGTGCGCCAATTACCTAACAGCAGCAAGTACGGATAACCCATACCCTGTCCTCCCCCTCCCAGTCACCTCAGGGGTTGGTTCTAGGACCCCTACTATTTAGTTTATTTCTCAACACCCTACCCAGTGCCTGCTCTGGTAAACTCCTTTTCTATGCAGATGATGCAGTACTTTTTAGCACCCACCTGGATCCCCCCCCAAAAAAAACAGGCCTTCCAAAAATCCTTCAACGAAACTGAGTCTTGGTTCTTTAACCACAGGGTTGTCCTAAACTATAAAAAAATAAAATCAATGTTGTTTGCCCATGCCCAGAATAAACACAGTAGCTACGCCCTGCTCATACTTAACTCCTGCCATAAAACCCTGGAGCAGGTCAGCTCCTTCAAATACCTTGGGGTCACCTTGGACTCAGGACTCACGTACCACGAACATGTCTGGCACCTAATTACAGCATCGCTACAAACATTGTCTCCCTCTGGCTGCCCTGCAATTAGCAATCTCCTCTTCTATTTTGTCCCTAATCGACTACGGAATGCTGATCTATGGTGCTGCAGACAACACTGCTCTCCACAGGATCAGAATGTCCCTGAACAAGGCCTGTCGTCTGGCTGTGACCGACTGACCCACACCTGCACCCTCTATAGCCTGACCAATTGGCTGAACTCTGACAGGAGACTGAAATACCAGACCTGCCTACCGGTGAAAAAAATCTCTGCCGGCCTTAACTCCCCCCCCCCTCCTGGTCTCACACCGTTTCTTCAACCTACCCAAACCACCAAGCACACTCGCGGCTCTAAGAAATCTCCCTACCATGTTCCACTCTGCAAGACAACATTGGGACAAAGAACCTTTCGCTACAGGGCACATCTCCGGTTAAACACGCTCCCCAAAACCTTACTGTTGGAAACCAAACTTAGCCATTTCAAATCCTGTCTTCGGGATCATATCCGGCAGGAAGCTGCCTGTGACTATTACTGATCTCTCCCCCCCACTACTCAGTAAGGCCCCATGACAAAGGACTTCTGCATATACGCTAGTTCTGCGCTATTTAACCTATAAGAGCAGTATTTCTATACTAGAAGCATAGGACCTGCTTTGTCCTACTGTAGCCTATGTCCATGCTGCTCTGTTCTTGTTACCAATTTTGTATCGTAATTTCAGTGTTTGCCTGCAAAATTCCTTTGATTGCCTCTATTTGCTATGTTACCTTCCTTATTCTTAGTTTTGACCCAACTATTTCAGTCTCTGTTAACTTTGTATCTCTCTATTCACTCTGATGTAGAGCCTTTGTAAAGGAGTCTCTGACTCAAAGGGTTTAATTCCGATATGTTCAATAAATAAATAAACAGCCTGCTTCAGCTGTTGAACATAGTCGTGCCACAATATTGTCAATTTTTGCAACTGAAGGTTCTCTTTCACTTTGATGGCACCCCTCCCATTGTTTATTTATTTAGTTTTTGTTGACCGGGTAAGTGCACTAGACAAATCCTGCCTATTTTCAGGCACGACCTGGGGGAGGGGGGATGCAGATGAATGCCAACTGACCTTGAACCAGATTAAGCTATTGGTGGTATTTTTTTTTTTTTTTTTTAGTGAATGAGGGAAATTTGCCTACTCTTTTCGATAAGTGCCATGGGATCTTTAGCATCCACCTGAACTACCACCAATCCAGGCAGATGGGACCTCGGTTTAACATCTCATCCAAAAGACTGGCTGACTGGAAATCCCATTTTTCCTCAAACACTCATGTTCTCTCTTACCTCTACATCCTTCCGGTTCACATCACTAAACTCCGATGCCTTATTTTAGCACCGTATTCTCCCTTCATTTCTCTTACACCCATTCACTACCTGATGCAGATTGCATTTACATACGTTTGCACGCGGGGGGCGGGGATGTCGCTGGTGCTGGTTAGGAAACCTTTCCATTCCAGTTACAGTGAAAGAACTTGTAATTTAGCTCCCACTGTGTATGCATACTCTTAACTTATTCTAATGCCAGCATCTAACAGTAAATACCTTCTCATATGGATGGGACTCAATACATGATGGTGTCACGTTACAAATGACTTTTTTTTTTTATATACAGGGAAAGGATCACATGTATGACATGGGTATTGGACGGAGATGTGCAAGTCATGTAAAAGGACCTCTGCTGCACACTCTCCGGGCAACGGAGCTGAGCTAAGACATATGCAAATTTAAAACAAATATATATCATTAGGCCTGGATATAACTGCATAATATACTTTAACAAAATTAAAACGAATGCTGTATGTGATTTATTGCCATAATGCAAAATAGCTGACACAGATTTTTTTTAAATTAGTGATGTCATAAGGAAGAGAGTATGTGTTTTTCTATCATGCAATGTTAGAAACTATGCTTTGTTTTTCATGCCTTTTTTCCCCACTGTGCACAGAACTGCACAATCTTTCTTGCCATCAATTTGATCTGGCCGTTAAAATTCAGATGGCATCCTCGAGATGGATAGATAGAGGGTAGGGGAGAGGATTGCACTGTTCTTCATTTGGGTTAGGCACAGTTTATATGTTATTGCTTATGGTCACTACGCAGAACTGATCACTGAAATGCAGGATAATTAAATGCATTGCAGAATAATCCATGAAATTGCAGAATAAAATTCCTTAGAACTCAAAGTTCATGTACCTTATTCCACAGTTCAGCCCCATAGTTCCATAGAACAGGGCAAAAATCCACCAAACACATTTGGAAGATTCCGATCTCGCCAGTGGCGGAAGTACGGAAAATTTCACAAAAGCAGAATTCACTTCTGCCCTACTCAGCCCTTATGTATTCCCTCCATATCATGTTGCTGAAACTTCCACATGCAAGCAATAAGACACAACGAGGTGTGGATTATGGCCCGATAAGAGCACACCCCAGGTGAGTTATAAGGCATGAGGCGCTTACGCCAAGTGCCTTCAGCACCTGGGAAGTGCTTTATCAAGCCATAACCCACACCTAGGAGTGTCTTATTGCGCTTATAAAACGGGCCCATAAGTAATTATTTAAAAAAAAAAAGTCAGAAATATAAAAATGGAGGTTTCAATAGGTCAAATAGTAAAAAATATCCCCCATTACAATAACTGTTTATTGCCAGCAGAGGTCTTCCTATGAATTCCTGAGGCAGAAAGTAAAGACAATCAAATAGAGTATGTAAGCCCCCCCCCCCCACCTGCATAAGCTGTATACATTTAACATTTTTCTTTTTTTTTCTCACATTTATTACTTTGTTTATGCATGTGAGGAGTGACTGGCTGCTGACTTAATTTTACTTATAGCCAGTGTTTGTGGCTTCGGGTGCATTATAGTGTTTCTTCTTCCCCCGCGCCAAGATCGACATATCTTTTCTTTTATCTTTGTCTCTTTCAGTTCGGCTGTTTGTTTTTTTGCTACGGAGTGCCACTTGACTGACATAGAGTGTGTCCCTTTACAGCCACCATAAGGAGCCATTTCCTAACTTGCGGTGCCATTGGAGATATTTTTTATTTTTGTTTTAATTTACTTGTTTTGGTCTGTTGTTTCATTGGGGGGAGGGGAGCCTATAGAGAAAGATATAACGGAGGAGTGGCTCTGTGAAGAGGATGGGTGTGGAGATCGTGCTCGTGCTTCAGCCTGGACTGCAGCAGGTTACTTTGATTTTGAAGCGATTTATACCGGTGGTATAATGTGGGGACTTACAGTAAATGTGTGTGTCTGCAGGGAGTAGGGGGTTTCATATCAGCTTCTGGCATTACTGAACAGTTATGTGTTGCTCCCACCTGTGTCCCGCTGCAGTATTGCCATTAATAGAAACATAGACTTTGATGGCAGATAAGGACCACTTGGCCCACCCAGTCTGCCCATTTCCCTACCTACTGGATAAGCTGCAGATTCTAGTTAACCAACAGCCTACTTCCTGCCAGCCCCCCACTACAATTGCCTTGTGTCTGTCCCATGCATGTTTGAATTCCCCCACTGTTTTAGCCCCAACAACCTCCCCAGGAAGGCAGTTCCATGCATCCACCACTCTCTCCGTGAAAAAAGATTTCCTCACATTACCCCTGAGCCGTCACCCCTCTGTCTTTAAATTGTGCCCCCTTGTTCTTACACATCTCTTTTTCTGAAAGAAGCTACCCTCCTGGACTTTGTCGATTCCCTTGAGGTACTTGAATGTTTCTATCATGTCCTCCCTGATTGATTGTTAGCTGAGGAGCTGCAGCAGGACAGCAGTGGCACGGATTGATTTCCCCATGTACTGAGTCTTAGTTGGCACAAGTAGTGCCTGTTGTAACATTATGTCCTGACAAAGACACAGTTGGAAAGGGCTTCCAGCCCATCAGTATTCAAGACTGTTTTTGCTCATTTTATAAACTGACATATTAAACTGTAAAACAGCTTAAAAAATATATTTTTATAGAAACAATTTCTCTTAACTTTGCAAACTTTGGTTCCACTTCAGCCTCTTTTTATAAGAAACTGTGCAATGTGTAACCTCCTACACATCTTCAACCAAAACCTTTAATCACATCACACATTTCACTCTCCCATTCTGACCAGTCCCTAATCAGAGGACATGCCTATGAAAGCAATGCAAATGATAAAAGAGGAGGAGATAAATATATAAAAAATATGAAATATAACATGAATTGTGCCCATATACACAGAAGATGTGCAATGGTTTAATATCCAATTTATTTTTAAATGTTAGGGGACAAGACCATAACTCATGAGTGGCAGACCCATGAGTGAGTTATGAACGTACTGCACCCCCGCAAGTGAAGATTAACTATGCATTTTGAGTCAGGCCATCGTGTATCTGATTTACAGTATACAACATCAGTTTACTAGTTAGAGCTTTTAAATCAGCTGTGTGTAGATGCAAATGAATCTCTCTGGGTTGCACTTCGTCAGTGCTATTGTCATGTCTTAAAGCTGCTCGCTGATTAGTTCAGTGGTCCCTCGTGATATACTCAACCTTCAAGATATTGACTGTGATATTCTATACTTGCAAAAGAACATATCGTGTGCGCTAGGTGCCAAATAACTGTTACCTTACACAGGTTATTTTCACACCAGTTGTATTACAACATTTTCCTTGAGTCGTCAGTAGCTCTTTTCAACAAAACTCATAAACCAAGGCTGTACTTCATACTAAATTTTTTCTGGTAAATTTGTGAGCAAAACTGATTTTAAAGGATATTATATGCAGAACTAATCATTTTAAAATACTATCCCTCAATAATGCAAAGCTCTTAAAGAGCAGCTTCTTAGCTGCTTAGTTGCCGCACCCCACAACATATGCAATACCTCATCTGCCCCAGAGCTGAGTGCATAAATAATTCCTTTTGTTTCTGTCCATGTATGAAGTTATAACACTCGTAAATTCATTTAGCTGAAAAACAGCCACTTCCTCAACCTGACATGCCCCCATGTAGGTGCACACAGCCCCGTTTTGTGATGTCAGAAAACAAAGGCTGCACGTGCGCACCCCTCGATTTCAATGGGGGCAAATTTTCCATACATTTGAACATTTATAGTCGAGATTTTAATAAATCAAAATGACCGCTCAATTAACAAGGACCCTGTTAGTTGAGCAGTCACTCTGACGTATTAAAACCTCAACTATAAATGTTAATAAAATGCATGGAAAAGTCACCCCCATTGAAATCAATGGGGTGCGCACGTTTTCTGACATCACAAAATGGGGCTGCGTGGGGGCGTGTTGAGGAAGTGAATCCGTTTTTTACCAAGATGTCCATTTTAGAATTTACGAGCATTATAACTTCTTACATGGGCAGAACAAAAGGAATTATTTATGTCAATCAACTCTGGGGCAGGTGAGGTATTGCATATGTTCGGGGGAAGCGGCAACTAGGAAGCTGCTCTTTAATGTAAAAAGGTCCATCACTACTACCGAAACTTCATCAGGACATGACTCCAACTCCACATTTCCATTATAGTCAGCCATACAAACATATCTCTGTGTGTTCCAAGCTCACGCTGAAGGTTTGAAAGTGTACTTCCTGAAAATATACACTAGGACAATTATGCGTGTAAATGGACTGGGCCCAGCACTTTAAATATACACAAAAATTTATTGCATTATACATTGCTAAAAATATCTGTGTTGTTTGCCTAGACAACCTAATTACACAAAATTCATAAAGGAATTAATCAGTTTTCTTGGGCCTTTTATTACCCAGAACATTCACTGCTGCAAATATGTGCATGCTAAAATCTTCACAGGCAAAAAGCACGTTTGTGTCTTATTTCTTAGTGTGGGCTTCAAGTAAATCTTTAGCTTCATTGAGTTTGGCAGCAAGATATGGAGACCCACCTGGAAAAGGAACAAAATACAAGTCAAAGTTAAAAAGAATCCAGCGGTAGGTTAAAATATTTTATGTTAGATGATTTCATTGCACACTTCAGTTTTGTTTTAATTAAGAGGTTAGGGTCATCACTGCAAACTGCTACGCTATGCTCCTGACGAAGCACTTAAATTCTGAATTGGCCTCTCCAGCAACGTCCAGCATGTTGCTCCAAATATGTCTGCTGTACTGCTGCAGTACAATAGAAACAGGTTGTACATTTCCATGCAAATTCCTTCATGTATAGAGCCACTGTAATCTTATAATTTGGTAGAGCAAACCTGTAATTTCTCAGTCCACTTGTTAAGGACCGCAACTGTGGAGTCCTTAGATAGATCCCTGAGAATGGCATATGGCTGCCCTACCAACTGGGTGACTATTTCATCCTGCTGCTGATACTGGGTGTGAACTGACGGTGTCAGTGGGGTGTTGGGCAGTTGCCTATAAAGTAGAGGTAAAGTCAACACATGTGCTCTAAACTGCAGGTACCTGAAGCGGTCCATACTAGGAAGCCTGTACCTGTCCTTCCAGGGACTGGAATGGTTGCATCCAATTTTTGTCCAGGACTGGTGCAGATAAATCAGGCCCCTCCTAGCCCATAGTTTCAGAAATGGATTGATGAAGTTAAGAGGGTTACTCTAGTCCTGCCTTGGAGCCATTATTAGAGGGCTACGGCCCTCAAATGAATCACGCAGTAATGAGAATAAATTTGTTAAAAGGGAGATATTCTGAAGGGGATGCATACAGAACAGCATCTAGGTCATGAAGATCATTCAGTACAAACTCAGTATTTTTCCTAGTGGGCTTCGGATGTTATTGAGGTCCAGAGGCAAATTAGATGCAACTACGGTGCCTGAGCACACAGTTTAAAGTTGATAAAGTTCATACCACCTTTTGCCACAGAGAGCCGCAAAAAGGAACAAGCGAATCCTAGGCCTGCCTCTGTTCCAGAGGAAGCGAGTGAGCAGCTTATTCCAATACTGGAAGTAACTGCTGCCTGGCATGAGCGTCTGCAAGAAATAAAGAAAAAATTCTTGGTAGTATGTTTTGGCGAATGGCCTCCACTCGATTCAAAAAGCATAGATGGAGCTTCGCCCAGGTTTGTAGGTCATCAGCAATGGCAAAGGTCAGGGATTTGAAATTAAGAATGTCCAGATGTTCTGGCTTCTTCATAAGCTGCACCCCAAGGTATTTAAAGGGATCCTCTGTTCCAGTGAATGTTAAGCCTAGATTTCAAGGCAAGAACTGGAATATAGTAATAAGACCTCAGTTTTAGTCTTATTAAGATTATACCCTGCTGCTATTTCATACTGCTCAAGTATGTCACAAGCTGCGGGCAGAGACCACTGGGTTGGTCACAGTCAGCAGGATGTCATCTGTGAACAGGGCTATTTTACAGTCCCTGACGCCCAGGGGTGGGCTGCCAATGGATCAATAGTGAGAGTGAGAGGGGCAGCCCTGCCAGGCACCTCTTCCCAACTCAAACACAGCTAAGAGAGAACTGTTTACCCTAATACAGGCCCAGGGATTATCATGAATTTTGTAAAGCATCATTGTAAAAGTCCAAGAGAAGCCACAGGCCTCCAGTGTTGACCAAAGAAAAGCAACTTTTGAATGGTGTTCTGATCCTTTCATCACCATTCCAAATTCTCTGAGGCAACATCCCAGGCTGGGGAGGACGCAGTTTTTGTATGGCATTACTGTTGGACTCATGCTGTTAGAAAGGTGTGCACTGTTTACCAGGTAGCTGCTTACAGATCTCCAGTAGGGGTGTACACTTCAGTACTGCCACAGTGGCAGACACAGCTCTAGTGGGATGTGCCCTTAGGCTTTTGGGTGGCTGCTTTGCAGCATTTTCATAGCAAAACTGTATGCAAGATAGAGTCCAAAGAGAGAGATGGTATTCTTAGCTGCTGGTTTGCCTTTACCTACTGTATCATAAATGACAAACAGCCACGTGCTGTCAGTTCTGAGCACCATGGTTCTATCAAAGTAGAAACTCAAAGCCCTCTTCACATTCAGGTTGTTCAGCTTCTCTTCAGCTGCACTGGAATTACGTTTTGTAAAATATACAAGCAAATGTTATAGACTAATTCATGTGAAAAGCAGAAGTCACTTTTGGTAGAAATTCCACATGTGGTCTAAGCACCACTTTTTCCATAAGAATAACTACAAAATTAGGATCTGTACAGAGGGCCTGCACTTCACCGACCCTTCTGGCAGAAGTAATAGCAACTAATAACACTGTCACCAATATCAGATATTTGAGCTCTGCTGAGGAATATAAACTCAAATGGGGGTTCCATCAACTGTAAAAGAAACAGGTTTAGATCCCATAAAGGAACTAGACCCCTCACATGATACAAATAGTTGAACCCTTGGAAAAACCTTTTGAACACTCTGTGAAGTAAATGTTTTTGTGTGCTGACTTGAACGATGAAACAATTGCCCAAGTGCACTTTTAAAGGGGATGGTTTTAGCCCCTAGGACTGTAAATGCACTTGGTAGTCCAAAACCATCAATAACCCACAGCCACCGCAGTGACGTACTAGGAAGCACAATATATGCTGAACCATTTCCATCTATGTTTTTCTGGTTGCTGGCTTTCTGACCATATTTAAAATGTCCAGCACCTGATTTGACAGGTTTATGTTAGAGTACTCTAGCTCTTCAAGTAACATGCTCTGAAATGAATTGTTCTGATATCTCGGTGAGTCACTCTGTCCTGGGATAGTCAGGAGATCCGGCCTCAGAGACAAGAGTTATAGTATTTTCTGTGACACTGTCAACAGCAGTGAGTACAACTATAAGAATAACTGTTGCACTCTTAATTTCAACAGGACCCTCAGGATCAATGGAAATGGAGGAAGTACTTACAGAAACTAGCCCTTCCAGGGACAGGAGACAGCATCCCATGGGACTGTCTCAACTGAAGGGGTATGGCAACTAAACTGGGGAGCTTTCTGTTCTACCAAGAGGCAAACAGGCCCACTTCTGGCCCACCCCATCTCTGTCACAAGTTTAATACTTGTTGGTTCAGAGACCATTTGTGGCTCACCAGACTAATCCTGCTCAGTGAATCTACTAGTATATTATCCTTGGCCTGCCAGGTGTACTGCAGATATCGTCACATTCAGCAAGGATGCAGAGGTCCATATCTTCATTGACTTGCTACATAGTTTTGATGATCTGGTACCTCTGTGTGTGTGTATGTAATACACTGCAGTTTTATCGCCTGTCTGTCAGGTCTGTTTTATCCTGCAACAGTGAGTAGACAGACAACATGGACAGGAGCACAGCCCTCAGCTTTAGCAGGAATATGTGCTCCTGGGTTTCCTGTGGATCCCAGAATCCTTTTAATGTTATGGCCTCTAGATTCTCCCCATGCCAGGAGGGAGGCATCTGTGGTTAGGATCCTTGTAGGTGAGCACTGAAGGGAATACCCTCTCTGATGTTCCTGACCTTTCACCACTGTAATGCTAATACCAAGTTGTAAGACTGGTACTTGCTGCTTCAGTGGTGCACTTCGTTGGTGTCTGTGCCTTCTGAGGTGGTACTGGACATCTCTCATTTGCAGCCTTGCCTATGGCACTACTGCTATGGTAGAGACCATGTGGCCTAGGATTTGTAAGAATTTCTGTGCTGTTTTTTGTGACCTGCCAGGAATGTTTTTTTTCCAGTTCTGCACCTATGATATACCGGCAGAACCCCATTCTTTGCAGTGTACACTTTGCAGTCTTGACTGAGCTCACTGCTTCCTCTTGCATTTTCCCACATATCAGCCATTCATCTAAGTAGGGAAACACCATTACCGTCTGCCTGTGGCAATGTGATGCCACTTGTGACAGGCACTTTGTGATGACTCTGGTTGCTGAGGTCAGACCAAAAGGCATGGCTGTAAACTGGCAGTAGGGCAAGGCCTATCCTAAGCCTCGGGTACTTTTTGTGGCTTGTTCTGATCAGGATATGAAAGTAGGCATCCTTCAGATACAATGACCCTACCCAATCCCCTCCATCTGTAGTGCTACCATTCTGAACCTTTCTTTCTTCAAGTGACTGTTCAGGAATCTAAGGTCTAAAATACCACTCCCCATTTTTTCTTGAGAGTGGGTAGGTATCTGGAGAGGAGTTCTTTTCCCAGCTGAGAAACAGGAATCCTTTCCACTGTCATAAGCTGCAAAATCTTTTCCTTTTCAAAATCTAATAGGATTTTTAGCTCTGAATTTGAGCCGGAATACGATTTGGCTTAATCTTGGACACTATATTTTTACAGACCGAAGTGTTAAGCCCTGTCCCACTACCTCTAGGATCATTTGTCTGTGGTAAGTCAGTCCCCCCCCCCCATACCTGAAGACAGTAAGACAGGCACTCTGCTACTGGCAACAAATCTATGGCAGCATGGGCAGAACTGTTAGGGGTTGGGCTAAACCTGGGCTGGAGAAGCTGAGGCATGCTTCTGTCTTTTCTCTCTCCTACCTCTGCGTCTCCTTGTGCCCCTCTAAACAGGATATTCATGGTGCACACAGGGTATGCTGCAATAAGCTCTTCCCATACCTCCCCTTCTATAAGGGCCTATCGAAAGTGGTGGACTTTTTTTTTTTTTTTTTTTTAATTCTTAAAAGTGGCTTTTTATTCATTAACTTGTTTCATGTATGCCTCTATTTTGTTTCCTAATAAAGAGGGCCCTTCAAATGGAAAAAATCAATTGCTTTATTCCTTGTGTCCCAAGTTAATCCGGTTTACCCGAGCCATATGTGAACAAATAAATCTATGTTATATTTCAACAGGATAAGATTACTAGGCATGAAGAAAAAATTACTCACCTTAGTAATTATGTTTCTTCTAATGGAGTCTTGCTGTATTCTGACTAATGCAGTTAGCCCCAGCACTCAAACTGCCCTGGAAAGAGGAGGGTTAATTTTCTATGCAGGGCATAGAATGCTGAGCTCGAGCTCTGTTCAAACCTCTGTCTGCTTCACTTAGAAGCACAACCGTCAGATTCTTACGAGCTAATATTAACTACTGCGTGGAAATTGTAAAATGTTTACTACCCAAATGGCAACCAAATATTTTGGATCCCCAAAAGACTCAAGTCAAGAAATCCAAAATCAAAAACCAGGTGGTGAACAACTTAAGACTGTTAAATTAATAATATAACCCACTCCCCATCTCTAAAAGAAGGGAGTGCCCAAATGCACCCCTGGGGTGTAACACTGCACCTGCAAGCCCACTTCCCAAAAGCAGGTTCTGAGAGGGGAGGCAGGAAGGGAGGTCAGAATACAGCAAGACTCCATTAGAAGAAACATAATTACTAAGGTGAGAAATTTTTTCTTCAAACCACATGAAGTCTTGCTGTATTCTGACTATTGCAGACTACCAAGCAGTACCTCCATGGAGGAGGGAATCGAACCTACCTTGGAAATAGGCTCTGCAGTATTACTGTACCACACGGAGCATCACTCCTAGCCTGGATGTCCAGGGAGCAATGTCTGGTAAATGTATGGACTGTTTTCCAGGTAGCTGCTTTACATATCTCTAGCAAAGAAATATCCCTGGCCGCAGCCAGGGACGCAGCTGTACCTCTAGTCAAACGAGCCCTCAGACCTGAGGGAGATATTTTGCCTAGCTTCTCATAGGAGAACTGAATACAAGAGACAATCCACCTGGCAATAGTTATCTTAGTGGCAGGTTTGCCCTTCCCCACTTCCCTATAAGTGAGAAACAACTGGAGGGAGTCAAACCTGTGAGCCTTAGTACGCTCAATGTAGTAACTAAGGGCTCTTTTAACATCCAAACTGTGTAAACTTCTTTCTCCTGAAGAAGAATGATCAGTGAGAGACATAGATTGGTTCAGATGAAAATCTGAAACCACTTTAGGTAAAACCTCCTGTTAGTTCTAAGGACCACCTTATCTCTATGGAATGAGATAAAATCAGGCTCCACTGACAGAGCTTGCAATTCACTGATACGCCTGGCAGAGGTAATAGCTACCAGGAACACAGTTTTCCAAGTCAAGTACTTAAGCTCTGCTGAAGACAAAGGCTCAAAAGAGGGTTGCATAAGCTGAGCAATGCAAACATTAAGATACCAAGCAGGGGTAGGATCCCTAAAGGGGGGATTGGTATGAAGCAATCCCTTGAAAAATTTACAGAATATACGGTGAGATGACAGTGAGGAAGGCTTTCCCACTGACAGAAAAGCAGAAACAGTTGACAAATGTACTTTGAGAGTAGCTGGTCTGAGGCCTAGGTCATTAAGATGAACCATATAATCTAGAACTGTAGACAATTCAGCAGTGTCTGGGGATATATGCTTCTTGGAACACCAAATGCTGAATCTTTTCCATTTGGAGCTATAAGTTTTTCTGGTAGGACGCTTTAAGAATATCCAGAACCACTTGGGACAGATGCAAATATGCATACTCTAACTCTTCAAATGCCATGTCTTGAGATTGAGAGACCGAAGATTGGGGTACCAAATCCTCCCCTGAGAGGAGGTTAACAGGTTGTAATTCCTGGGAAGAGACAGGGGAAGATGGACTGCTAGGGACAGCAACAGGGGGTACCAAGGCTGCCTGGCCCAGTCTGGAGCACTCAGAATCACTTTGCAGGGTTGTGACCTTATCTTGACCAGAAATTTGAACAGTAGAGGAAAAGGAGGGAAGACGTATAGAAATGTCCCTTCCCAGTTCAAGATCAGAGGATCCAGAGGGACTGAGCCCAAGACTGGGGGTCTGCAACAAAACAGAGGAAGTTGGTGATTGTCTGGGGCTGTGAAGAGATCCATCTCTGGAGTGCCCCACCTTGAAAAAAATCACTTTCAACACCGGAGGGTCCAGGGACCATTCGTGATGGCCCTGGGAGATCCTGCTCAATGCATCTGCTAGCACATTGTCCTTCCCTGGAAGGTGGACTGCTATCAGAGAGGTCTACAAAGAATAAGCTAGGGACCACAATTTCATTGCTTCCATGCACACGGCCGTGAACCGAGTGCCTCCCTGCTTGATGATGTACCACATGGTGGTGGTGGTGTCTGTCCTGACCTGAACCACTTTGTTCTGCACTGATGGTGGTGGTGGTGTCTGTCCTGACCTGAACCACCTTGTTCTGCACTGACTGAGAGAAAGCTTGCAAGGCCAGAGAAACCGCCCTGAGTTCCAAGAGATTGATATGAAGAAGGGATTCCTGAGGGGACCACAGTCCCTGGGCTGTGAGAGCCCCCAGATGGGCTCCCCACCCCAATAGAGAAGCATCCGTGGTTAAGACCACAAAGTGAGACTGAGTGACGAATGGGACTCCTTGTCTGAGGTTGCCCTGATCCTGCCACCATTGGAAAGCCTGGATCACAGTCTGAGTCACTGGAATTAGTTTGGTTAGAGAATCTTTCTTCTGAGACCAAAAGGCCCTCAGGTGAAACCGAATGTCCCTCATCTGAAATCTGGCCCCTTGGACCACTGCTGCAGAAGCTGCCATGTGGCCCAGAAGCTGAAGGAAGTGCCTTGCTGGCCGAGAGACCAGAATGTGGAATGAAGAAGCCAGCTCTACAATAGCCCTTGCCTTTCCAGGGGAAGAAAAGCTCTTGCTTTGACTGTATCCAACTCTGCACCTATGAAGGTGAGGAGCTGTACAGGCTTGAGAAGTGACTTGGGAAGACTGAGAAGGAATCCTAGGGAAGTGAGCACTTGCTGAGTCACTAGCAGGTCTGACTTGACTTGGTCTGGGGACTGACCCACAATGAGCCAGTCGTCCAGGTATGGAAATATTCTTCCTTCTTAAAAAGGCCACTACTACTGCTAGGCATTTTGAGAATACCCTTGGAGCCGATGTCAGGCCAAAGGGCATTGCTTTGAACTGATAATGGCCTGAAGGCCATTCGACCCCGAGGTGCTTTCTGTGGGAGCACCTGATGGGAATGTGAAAGTAGACATCTTTTAAGTCCAGGGAGACTAGCCAGTCCCCTGGCCTTAGAGAGGGAAAGATTATTCCCAGAGTCACCATTCTGAATTTTGGTTTTAAAAGATGTTTGTTCAGGTATCTTAAGTCTAGGATGGGTTGCCACTCCCCTGTCTTTTGTGAGGTAAGGAAGTACCTGGAGTACAGACCTTTGCCCCTGTGCAATGTAGGAACTCTCTCTACAGCCTTTAGAGCCAGTAGAGATGAAACCTCTGCCTCTACGGCAATGGTTTCGGAGATGCTTGCAGGTGGAAAAGATTTGGCCAGCTTTGGAAATTTCTTGAAGCTGTGAACCAGCCCCTGGCTTACCACCTCCAGGACCCACTTGTCTGAGGTAACAGACATCCAGTCCTGGACGAAGTAAGCCAGCCTGCATCCTACAGGAATGGGGGAGTCAACCCGGGCTGACACATCAGGGTGTCTGCTTGGGAGGAGCCCTATGTATAGGGGTGGATGCAGCCCTGCTCTTCCCCCTTCTGCCTCTCCCTCTGAAGAACCCCCTCAGAGGAAAAGGAGAAGAGGCCTGTGCTTGGCAGAAAGGCCTACGAAAAGGCCTGCCCCTGCCCCTAGCTTGCTGCCTTTGAGGAGTTGCCTGCCTTTCCTTAGCCTGTGCACTCCTATAGGTGGTCCTATAATCATTCATCTTTTTCATGTAATTTTCTGTCTGCTCCCCAAACAGAGAATTACCCGCCACAGGGAAATCCATGGCCTTAGCCTGGGTGTCCTGTGAGAGACTAGTTCATCTGAGCCAAGCCATTCTCCGAAGAGCCACAGATATAGCCATGACTCTAAATGACACATCACTGGAGTCCACAGCAGCATGGAACTGTACCTTAGATGCCTCAATCCCATCAGCAGCCACCCCCTCCAGCTCCGAGGCTAGCTGGGGGAAGGTCTGCTTAGCCAGTGCCAGTACAGTGTCCCACCTGGACTTCTGGTACCTAGCTGCACAGGCCATGTAATTATCCTGCCTGAGTCCCAAGGCGGATGCCATGTACTGTTTCTTTACCATGGCATCCAGCTTCCTAGAGTCTTTATCTGGGGGGTGTGAAGCCAAGGGTATATTAGCCTTATCACAGGCTGCAGCCTGCACAACCCCAACATGGCTGCACTGTTGATACAAGTACTCTGTACTTGAACATGATAAGGTGTACCTTTTGTCCATCCTTCTGTCGACAGGAGGTACAGAATTTGGAGTTTTTGTGTTTGTTTCCCAAAAGACTTATGAAGTGGAACAGAGAGTCTCTTGGACTCTGGGATGTCCATCATCTCCACATAATCAGGTTCCTCTTGTTCCTCCACAGGGAGCTGGAGGGTTTCTGCCACTTTCCTGTAAAATATGTAGTGGGAAGGGGACTCAGAAAGCCTAGGCAGGGAAACACCAGAAGGCCTGTCTGGGGAGATGTCTGGTTCAATGTGCTCATCCAGACTTTCCCCACCATCGTCATCATCATAAGCTTCATCCCCCTCCAAATCCGGTTCATAAAAATCTTCAGAGGCATAACCTTGAATTGGAGGAACCGACAGAACCGAGCGCCTGCCAGAAGGCGCAGGATCAGACGGAACCGGGCAAAGCAATTCTACAATCCTTATCGCTTTGGCAATCTCTTCAGCAGTCAGAAAACGGGTCTCTGGATCCGAACCGGCCAATTTTTATTTTCTTTTTGTAGGAACCGATCCCTCAGGATCGGCCTTCCTCTTGCTCGAAGAAGTATCACCCTGGTCAGATGGCACTCCCTCAGGTTCGGTCGGAACCGAACCAGGCTGGCCATCTGGCTCAGCTGACTTCACGTTCCTTATCCTAAGCCTACCTAATCTTTTTCCAGGGTAGACTTAGGAAATTTTTTAGATTTGGCAGTCTGAATCGAGGTGGTCAAACCCCAGACACAAACACAGGGTGGGATCAGCCTTAACAAAGACCTCCCCACACACACTGCAGTGTTAAAACCCAGTGGGCCCGGGTTTTTCTTTTGGGTTTCTCAGACATAGCCATCCTAACCAAAAACTTACCCTTTTTATGGCAAACAACCAGGCAAGACACCCTTATCGGTTTCTAACCGTGTCACAGGTACTGGAAAAAAAAACACAAGAAAAGGTGTTTTTTTTTTTTTTTTTAAATCGATAAGGACCGGTAACCACACTCTAAGTTTAGAAACAAAGACCGAATATGTAATTCAGTAAACGACCGGTTCAGCCGAACCGGTCAACAATCAATTTTACAATTTCTACAAGTTTACTATGTCTAGTTCACTACCTAGTACTTACTGTACAACAGACAGATATTAGAATCGAAACTTGCGAAAAAGTAATCAGTAAAAACCGAAGACTTTAACTGACTTTCCAACTGCGAGCAAAGGAGAAATCTCCGGAGCGACCGTTCAGTTAGGTGGAGTAAAGAGTCTGACGGTTGTGCTTCTAAGTGCAGCAGACAGAGGTCTGAAGCGAGCTCAAGCTCAACGTTCTATGCTCTGCATAGAAAATGAACCCTCTTCTTTCTGGGGCAGTTTGAATGCTGGGGCTAACTGCAATAGTCAGAATACAGCAAGACTTCACGTGGTTTGAACCAAGTTTTTTGTTGACCAGGAAAGGAGGACTAGACAATTCTGCCTATTTTCAGCCTCATCCCGGGGAAGTGGGATACAGATGGATGTCAACTGACATTGAACCAGATTAAGCTGTTGGTGGTATTTTTTTGGTGAATAGGGGAAATTTGACCAGGACACCATGGAAATTCCCCTGCTCTTTTCGAGAAGTGCCATGGGATCTTTAACATCCAGCTGAACTACCACCAGAACAGGCAGATGGGACCTCGGTGTAACGTCTCATCTGAAAGATGGCACATGAGGAGTGTAGTGCCCTCCCCACCATGCTGCACTACAGTGTCAGTAGTGGTATTTAATCCAAGTGCCTGGTGTGGGGATGCACGTCAAAAGTTTCAAACAATATAATGCTAATTAACAGAATAACAGCAATACAGTACCACATTTTTTAAAAATAGAAAAATAGTAAACAGCTTCAAATACAACTACATTGGTAAGGAATCCATTCTACAACTGCAGCTTTAAAACTAGAACAAGTGGGCAACTGCCACAAGTGAGGCAGTAACAGACTCCACAGGGATGCAGCCATGTGACGAAAAACGAATCCGCCAAACCCTGACCATATTCTCAGTACTTTCAGGCTTCTGCAAGATATCTTTCTTAAGGAATACTGACAGTCTGAATAAATTAACTGTTCTGACAAGTACTTTGGAGCTAGACTATTTATAACACTCCTATAAAAAAAAAGTATGCCAAACTATCTCTTCTAACCATACCTCTCAGCACTGAAATTCATAGTACTGGCCTAAAAATTCAAAGCAAATGGCTAGAATGTGTAGCACTTATAATATGTCTACAAACAGTGGGCTCATATATATATATATATATATATATATATATATATATATATATATATATATATATATATATATATATATATATATATATAAGGAATGTTTGTATCAAGTTAGTTCAACAATGTAATAGTTTGTGTGTCCAGAAATAACTCTAACATTATTAAGAACTTCAGTAAACCTTTGTGGAACAATGGTAAATCTGGGTGTAAAAATTGTAGAAATTCACAGCAGTTGAGAGATATGCTTCTGACTGAAAGAGGTCCAGATGAGTCCAAGATGCGACAGTGATAGATTTCACTTGTAAGGTTACCATCTGTCTGGTTTTAGACCGGATAATCCAGATCTTAGGGTCGTTATCCAGTCATCCGATTTTGATTAGATGTAGTCCTGTTTTAAGCAATTTTGAGTGCTAACATATGCTTAAAACTGATTTTATCAAAGCATTCACTGTTTTGGCTGCATGTCCATGTTACAAAAAAGTTCTGATGTCATAAAAACCTTTGTCTGTAGAACTAGTCAGCATGGGGGGTGTTAAGTATACCCATTAAGACCATTAGCAGTACATCAACCTAATCCTTTCCACTCTGAATTTTAAGTATGGTCTTTTACTGCTGTGATAGGAAACACTTTTTATACCTTGATGTGCTCCCTGTGTTCCTTTTTGTTTGCCCTGTATTCTGATTTGTTTCAGACTCATTTTTGTTAAATTAATAATCTAATTTGTATTGCCTTTGTCACTACATTGATTCCCTCTCATCTGAGTCCTGAGCACCCACTGCTCTCATTTTTCATACTAACTGGACATCTCATGATACCAGGTACGCCATTACAGACCTTTCAGATGAACAGCATGTAATGGTGTGTTTTAACATTGTGGAATGTCTTAGAAATGTGAAAAGAAAGAGCAGGGAATACAACGCACAATTAAGGGTACCACAGACACTGATAATTAGTTCATCAGAAAATGGTCAAAGCATATCAGAATAAATGACTGACATGGAAAGGAAATGGAAGCTTGTTTAACAGAAGTTAGAACAATGAGCTTGGTACATCCAGCAAACCTGAGTTTGATTCCCACAGCCTCCACATGCACAATGTGTATTCCGAAATCTTTCAATTAACCTCCCTGTGCTCCCAAGTCACCCCTGTAAATGTGCCTTGTGCCCAGACAGCTTTACCTGGTCACCAAAGAATAGAAATAAAAAATAACAGTATAAAGATTATTTCCTATCACTCTGAATGTCTTCTCTGAAATTACGAATGGCTTTGGAAGATGGGTCATATGCTTATTAGTCATAAAAAGAAGCGGCGCCACAGGCAGAGTATGAGGTGTGCTTTAATATTTGGTTATCGCCCCATTTATAGGTGCCAGCCCTATTCACTTAAAGGGCCTGTACTGCCCTGTACAAATCTGGCTACTCTATAATACATCCTACTTAACTTCTGAGATCAGTTGTACTTACAACACCATAGATCACACTGCCATAGTCAATCTGCAGAACAATGGCTGTGATGGTTTTCTTTCTGGTTTTAATAGTTAAGCAATGCGTGTGCTTCTTTAGGGCCCCTTTTTTTCAGAGACCTTGAAGCACATTTTGTTTATGCGATCCATGATTCTTCATGGTCCACCCAGACACCCAAAATGTTATGGATAGAAACCTGTTCAGTTTCAGAACCAACCGTCTAACGTGCCAATACCAAGAGCTATTACTGAAGGCTTCAGAATATTTGTAGCAGGTTTAAAGGAGATCTACGGGCAGAGGAGAAGCCCCGACCACTGCAGAGATCAGGGCTTCATCTGACAGATTCCACCCCCAATGTTAAATTACTTTTTTTTTTTTTAAACTGAATGCTCATAAAACTGTCCGAACCTCCAGTGCAGCCAGCATGTTTAGGTATGGTGCTCCCCCCCCAACCCCGCGGAGATCGTCCTACAAACATTGCAATATAATAAGGCGCCTTTGCCCTTTCCTTACTGGTGCCCTTATGTACGGAGATTTAATAATCTCTGTATCTTGGATGCCTTGCCCTAGTTTTACAGAATTTGCCTAAATGCCACATGTATGACTGGCCTGCAGGGGGATCTGTGAGGTGAAGCCCCGATCTGTGCAGCAGTCAGGTTTCTCCGACAGTATGTCTTATTTAAATAACATTAATTTGGCATTTTAAGCATTTACAACAGAAGCCACTTAAATGGGACAGTTGCATGGCAGACATACTATTGTGTTTAAGTGACAGTCCTAATTACAAGAAGGGGGCCTTTTTCATAAAAAACAGAAAGTGATTACAATGCACCTAGGGAGAAAAGGTAGTTAACTTTCGTAGGTAGTGATTACAGCTCTTTTTTCTGAGACTGTTGATTGTAAAGTTATACAGTCTGGTCCTGTTCCTTTATAGAATCAAACTAAACAAATAGTTTAAGAAGTAGAACTTGCCTTCATTTAGCAAGGAAGAGACAGAGGGAGATCTGTTCTTTTGTTTGCAGCCATTCTGAGGTGTGCTGCTGCGTGTCAGCAGAATGTTAGCTGCACTCACTTAAGTAGCACTGTTAAGTAAGTGCTCATGGGACTTGAACACCCAAATTAAATGTCTAGTCCATCACAATTAAAGGGACCACAGCTGCACAGAATAACACTGGGAAAAAACTGGTGCCAAGGGGAGCATCCCAATAAAGCAGACATCTCCTTTAAGGACATTCTGATTAAGTTACTTACACTATATTAGTAACTTATTGTCAACAAGCCATTTTTGAAGGACTGTAAAACCCTGCTGAAGCCTAGAGTAAGTTTCTTCTTGATCACAAGTATGAGTTGAAACTACAGTATTGTCTGCGCACATTTTCAGGAATAAATGAATACCAAATTAGGCAAGTTGTCAATAAAGATTATAAATAACAGGGGACCTAAAATTGGACCCCTGTGGTACACCCTCTGGAACTGCATTACTTTAGAGAATGCTCCATTTATGCAAACTAATTAGGAATGGCCTCCTAGGCAAGACCTAAACCATGATAAGAGTATCAGCACTGACTCCATACCTAACGAATTTTGCAACAGCAGAGAGTGGTACACTGTACCAAAGGCCTTGATTGGATCCATTAACACTGCCCCATATACACATTGCTCCCAAGTGCCCAGATGACAGTGTTCATGAAGACCACCAAGCCCACTGAGGCACAGTGTAATGGTCTGAAGTTGGACTGCTGGGGGAAATCAACTTATAAGTGAAAATATGAGTAAAACCAAAAGCTGCAATACTAGAGAAAGCAGAGGTGTCAGTTCAAACAATGCTGATAGTGTGCTAATTTTTATGTTTACGTTCCAAAATATAAATCCAAGCACTAACAATAAGCTAATGTAGTGAATACAAATGGTGTGTAATTGCTAACACCAAACTGCCAGAGACATTGCCAGCCAGCCCTGGCGCTTCACCTCGACAGAATCTTCATTACTGGGTGTGGCTTGGAAAATACATCACTGATTTAAATACACAAATGTCTGTGTTGTCATACATAGAAACGAGACTCAAAAACACTCGAAGCGAAAGTAATGCGTTTAAAATCAGATACCAGGTACAATTAAATAAAACGATTTAAAAGGATTTGATCGCTGTGTTCCAGACAGTAATACCATGTTTTTATAAGCACATTTCAGGCAATATTAAAGGGACACTGTCAACCCCCCTTAGGCCTCAAAGTGTGCCTAGTTTAAAAAAAAAAAAAACACATTTCATGATTGTTCACACTCTATGGAGACTGTTGATGCAGCTGGAAGTTTGATTCAGATCCTTTTTTTCTTTTAAAAAGTGAAAAACTGAGTGCCCACCATACTGTTACCACACCAAAACATGTTTGTGTACATTTCTTGACCACTGCATCCTTCCTGGACTCAGGAGCACTCCCAGCAAAATCTAGCCACCCATTATGCAGCGGGAATAGAGGAGACCATGGTATCATGAATGGCTACACTTTTTGAGGGTATTTCTAATGTTCTGAAAGTAGGTAGTAAGAGTACTTCAAGGATTTGAAGCAACACAAGGCTGGGTGTACCTATACATTACCATGCATTTCAGCTCTAATAAGCAAGGAGGCAGCTAAAACAACCAGCAACATCAATGAACTTTAGAGAAGGTAAGCAGTCATAAAATGCAGGTTTTTATTTAAATATGATGACAAAAAGGTTGACAGTGTCCCTTTAAGTAAAAAGGTGTTTACAGTCTTAATCAGGGAACTAGGTCAAACCTGTTGGCTGCACCATGCTGAATGCTATGCAAGAGGTATCACCTGAGGTCGTTTGAGGTTCCTCTGCCCCTAGTAGCTTCTTTCTTGCTTTCTGCCTCTTGCTGGAAAGTGATTCAGTTTCTTCTCAACTGAATTGGCTGTGGGTCCCATTTGTAGAGGCTGATTCAGTGTCTTGCATATTCTATGGAGCTTCAGTGGTGATTAAGTGCATTTTCAGCAGTAAACTGCTCTCTGCTGATATTCTGGGTATCACCAGCTCATTCAGAAGAGGTCTCCTAGCTGAACTCCTGCTTTCCAATACCCACTGCACTGAAAATCAGCACCCACGATCTGCAGCTCCCACAGCTCACTTAAATGAACAACTCCAAGAAAGTTTTGGTGCTTTGATTCCAACGGTGCAGGGCCGGTGCTGCAGGTAAGGGCAGCCAACCCCAAACATGCAAAAGAAACCAAAAGCTGCAGCATTCGAGAAAGCAAAGGTGTCGGTCCACACAATGCCGACAGTGTGCTGATTTTATTTTATGCTCAAGTTCCACAATGTAAATCCAAGCACTAACAGCAAGCTAATGCAGTGAACACAATTGGCATGCACTTGCTAACGCCAAACAGCCAAAGAAGTTGTCAGCTAGCCAAGGCCCATTCACTGAGTCTTTGTCAGGGGGTGTGGCTTAGAAAGCACATCACTGATTTAAATATACAAATGTCTGTGATGTCACACATAGAAACAAAGAATCAAAAACACTCTAAGTGAAACAAACTAAAATGTTTAAATGCAGATACCTAATACAGTACAACAATTAAAGGATACCTAAACCCCTCAGGTGACATATCAAGTAAAAAAAAAAAAAGGCTTCATAGCCTTGTAAAGTAGAAGCTGTTCGCCAAAACTGTATTTAATTAACATAAATACAGTTCCACAGCATTTGAAAAACGTAATAAAGGCCCTCTTCTTTTAAAAAGCCCACTCTGACTCATCCCTAAGATGGCTGCCAATGTGCAGCATGATGACATCAGTGGAGTGAGAGCTCTAGCAGCGCTTCTTCAGTACTGTACACAGTTTGTACTACACTGATCTCAACTTAATTTCATGCAGATTTTAATAACACCGATCAAAAACATGACAACTTTTCTGCATGAAATTAATGGGATTTTGCCACTGAGTGTTGTCATATATGTGCTGAAGAAATGGCTCCATATGAACTGGGACACCAGCATCCACATGTATGTCAAGCTCGCAGCCTCACACTCAATATTACCCTTAGTCCATCAACATCAACACTCCCCAAACAATTTGGAAATCGGAACCAGCTAATATTATAGTGAATGATCAGCAAAGCAAGCCTTTACATAATGTGGACCCAGCAGCCACCTGCCCCCAACTCTCAGATGTCCGACAGGAGCGTTCCCCCTTTCGATATCAGATTCCCTGACAAAAGGAAGCACAGCCCTGGCATTGAAGAAAAAAAAAAAAAAGTAAAACAAACCCTTAAACACCAAGTGCTTCCTCTTCGCAGAAATGATACCCATTTGGTCACTGAGGGAAAGACTAACTGTAGTCTTCAACTGTAGAGAATAGTTTAAAAAAAAGGGGGGAATCATGCATATCCCAGCGTTAAGTGTACAGGTTCATCATTTCTCATGGTCTTCAGGCTGCTCCCTCTGGTCGACACCTGATTTGCATCAGCAAAGTGCATGGAACAAGTAGAAAATCCAGACATGTGGCTCCTGCAAAAGTTCCAGATCTCCCAGACCAACAGGCCTGCAGGACAGCCAGACAGGAGAGAGAGCAAACAGGGACCAGTCGAGAATTAACTGAAGCGGAAGGAGCAGTCTGAATACTAGAGATGTTGCAGAGTTTCACTTCGCCGGTGAAGTTCTGGTGAAGCTGCGAACTTCACATTCCCAAAAAGGTTTGCGAATTGCCCACTTCCCTACTTTGCCACTTTTTATTTTTTTCCTGGGGAAACAGCACATGTTCAGAAAAAGTAAAGGTGAAGCTGCAACTTTGCCAGCGAATTTGCATAACTTCTGAAAAAAGTGCCACTTCACCCGCCAAAAACTGCGCATCTGGCAAACTTCTCAAATTATTTCGCAGAGCGAAGTTTGCCAACTTCACGCTTCTCTACTGAATACTGTGAGAATCTGTGATCTTGTGCACTGATGCTGGGACCTGCATGATTTTTTTTTTTTTTTTTTTTAAACCATTCTTTACAACCGAGTCCACAGTCAATCTATGCCACACTGACCAGACCTGTATAATTTCTGCAAAGTGGGAAAGACTCAGTGTTTATGGGTTGGTTTCACCCCCCCCCCCCCAAAAGGCCAGTGTTATGCTGCCTTGTGTCAGCCGGCAGCCTGAAGTCGAAGGGGGGGAGGAACTCCTTTTAAATATCTGGGAGTTGAGGTGCGTGGCTGCCTGGTCTGCACCATGGAAGGGCTTGCTTTGTGACCATTCACCATAATATTAGCCAGCTCCAATTTCCAAATGTTATGGAGGGGTTGATGTTGATGGACAAAGGGTAACTTCAGGTATGAGGCTTTGATCTTGACATGCCTGTAGTAGACACTGGAGTCCCGGCTCTCAAGAAGCCAATTCTTTAGCATATCTGGGGCAACACTCAGAAGTAAAACAGCAATAATTTTCTGCACATATTAATACAAACACATCAAAACCATAGCTAACGTGTATACTAATAAAAATAATATACAAATTAAGTCATGCTTTTAATGGTGTTATTGAAATCTGCATGAAACTAAGTTGAGATCAGTGTAGTACAAACTGTGGACAGTACTAAAGAAGCGCTGCTAGAGCTCTCACTCCACTGATGTCATCACGCTGCACGTTGGTAGCCATCTTGGGGACGAATCAGAGTGGACTTTTTAAAAGGATGGCTTTTGTTTACATTTTTCAAATGCTACAAAACTATATCTATGTTAACTACAGTTTAAGCATCGATGTAAACAGCACTTTCATTAAAAGGCTAAGAAGCCCCCCCTGATGTGTCAACTGAGGGATTTAGGTATCCTTCAAGTACAATTTAAAAGGATTTTCAGGCCAAAAAATGTGCTCCCAGGTCGCTCCTGTAAAAAAGCTTTCAGCTTAGTGTGCTATACCTGGTTAAACAACTAAATAAAAAAAATAAATAAAGTGTTAACCAAATGGACTAAATAATCAGTGGGAACTAAAACCTTTTCTTTAAATTTTCTTTGTACTATGTGTCATAAGATTAATGTTCATCTCAGAATCAGAATTGTATATTTTGGCTTTAATAAAGTATTGTTTAGATTGTGATATACCAGTGTATTATTTGTAAAAAGAAACATATATACTGTAAATAGAAAAAAAAAACCTCTACATTCCCAGATCTATGGGTGGGTTATCTCTTCCAAATGTATAATGGTATTATTTTGCAGCTAATGTGGCGGCCATACACACCTCGTTCCATGGTGACCAGCAAGATAAGTCAGCTCAGATATTAACTTTCTCTAGCCCTTACACTAATGTTAAACAAGTCCTATATGCAGGACCACAAAGAAAACAGTTAACAGATCTCAGACTATGTACGCTTACAGTATGTAAAATTGGGGACCAAATCAGAAAACTTACACAGATGCCCAATAAATTCTCGTTGCATTCCCCAATATACCCGAATGGCTATTTTGCTCTATCACTTTCTGACTATACATATAAAATAAGGCAGAGTAAGGGGACAGTTGAAATAAGTCACCTACAGTATTTAATGAGCATAGTCTTACAGACTTCAATACCATAAAAAAAATATTCTTTACCAAAATCTCATTTATTCTGGTATCTACAAATTAGAGATTATGGTCCCCATATTCAAAAGTCCCAGGCTGCATCACGGAAGTGCCTGCGCCACGCAACTGAGATGCGCCGCACAAAATAACGGTATATTTAAAACTTGCGTCACAAGATGCGATCATGCATATCCGGCTGAATAACCTGAACATGTGCGATCACAAAGTGGGAGATGTGCGGCGGGTAACCTGGGACCTGTGCAGACCATAGGGAAATGTGTTATGCAAAGCCACTTGTGCGGTGTGCAAAATTGCAATATTCAGTCACGATTTCACTCTCATCCCTTCCTTTCTTGACTTATTCCTCCCTTCTTCCTCTCACCTCCATCACTTCCAGTATTCCTCCTACAATACTTTATTCTTTCCCTTATCAGCACTAAAATGTTCAATCTGACTCATGTTTTCTTCTCTATAGCAAACTTTAGGTAGTCTTTGGTCTGTGCTGCTCCTCCCTTATATTTATTTTTTCTCTACACCGGTGTGTTGCATCTGCAAATTGCTCTGTATACTATTGTCAAATAATTTGTACATGTATTGAAATGTTTTCCTGTAATTGTATAACCATTGTCAACTATTTCTGTACTTTTATTGAAATGTCTCCCTGTACGGTTGCAATGTACCCTCCCGGGTTGTGCCTGAAAATAGTCATTGCTATGGCTAGTGCACCTATCCGGTAAACAAAAACTAAATAAAATATGCAAATGGCCTCACTGAACATGCCGAGCCCATTTTCCACATGCAGAGCTCATTACTGGAATGTATTCAGGACAGTTGCATATCCAAGGCATGCGCAGTTCCAGCTTTGCAGGACTGTCACACCACTCCACAAAGGTGAACAGGAGGTACTGCAGCCTAGTAGGCAGGTGTAATGGAATGTTTGTGTGTGGGTGGGTGGACTGCATTAGCCTGGGTACAGTGCTATTACCAACAGCCATGTACAGGGTTGGACTGGGGTACAGGGGACCCACCTGGACAGTGGCCACTGGGGCCCACCTGGACAAGCAACAGGGGATGGCACAGGGTGATACAGTCTGATCGGTATACTACATGCATGTGATACACCAGCTCTACATGCAGCGTACAGTCACCTGTAGTGCCCACACACCCCCGTATGACAGGAGCATGGTGATAACTGCAAGGAATGGCAATGTGCAGAAGGTGGCCAGGTACCTGAGTGGGTGGGTCCCACCTGTGTGCACCTATGGTGTACCACTGTGGGTGTGTGCCACAAGTCAGTCCCTGACCCATGCCATGCTGCCACTAGTACCACCAGGCTACCCGAGCACCACTGCCCCAAATGTCACTCTGGGTGCATGCCACATGGGTGCAGGCCATGGCCCCTGGTACAGGTGCTGCAGTGTGGCCATCTGCTCCGCTGGTGTGCCTGAGGGGCACCCGACAGCAATGTCATGTGGCAGCTGGGTGTACACGTCCTGGGAGTGGTGTGGGGGATGGCTCTCCGGGCAGTGCCCATGGTGTGCTGGCACCTGTGGCTTTGGGTACATCCATCCTGGCATGACTGCTGTGTATGGGTGCCTGGAGCACATCCTGGTGCACCTCCGAGGGCTGTCTCAGGGTCACCTGTCTGCAGTTCTGCAGCCTGCCTGTGGGTGGCTAGCCGATTTAGGCCATCCCCTGACATGCCTAACTTTGCTTGGAGCATTTATGAGATGCGCAGCAGATGCCCTGCACATTTTGGCTGAATGTATGGATGCGCACCATATTCATGTACCTGCCCCCTTGTTTGCATTGCATACATTATATCTGTGCAATCGTGCATTCAGAAATGCACGACACATCTTTCCCTTTCAAATATCGCAGTTCCATGCAGTTTCTGGGATGTGCCGCCCATCTCTATTTTGGGCCAAACATCTCCTTTGAAAATGTGTATATATATATATATATATATAAATATATATATATATATATATATATATCTCAGCACCACCAGGATATGACAATTTAGTAAAGATATACATGAATCCAGACAAAAAAAAATCATATCCAAAATTTATCTCTTTTTGGTGATCTACTTAGGGGACAAGTTAACCCCGTTGAAATTAAAACTGGAAGAAAAATTAGCTAAAAAAAAAAAAAAATTCACAGCTAGGAAATGGGTGCATATCTTGGACATAACAAACAAGGCATAATGTCAACAAGGCTCCAAAAAATATATTACAACAGAATTCATAGGACATACTATACGCCAAATAAATTAAGTCTGCGAGACCATAACTACCCAAATTTATGTCCCAGGTGCACAGGCATCGGTATACTGGAGGACATGATAGTAAACTACCCAACATTGGATTTATTCTAGCATTAAGTTCTTACCACTTTATCAATAACTACAGGGGCAGATCTTAAACAAACTGGATTACGACCTGCCATGGGGAATGTATTGACAAACTTTCCATTCACAAACAAAGACTATAAGAGTAGGATTCATTATTGCATTTAAATGTATATTACTAAAATGTGAAGATCCTACATCCTGAATTATCTCAGCTGGTTACATTTTATGATTTCAATACATAGATTAGAGACAGTCCATTATATCTTCAGGAATGAAATAAAACTGTATAATAAAATATGGCTCCCATTTAGCCAGACGATTAAGTCACAAACAGTTTTAAGCTACCTGAGTTAAGTAACAGAACATAAGATGCCAATAAACCGGTGATAAAGGCCAAACTTGTATAGAGGGCATGTTAAAATAATTCAAGACCCTACACATTCACATTCGTCTGTATAGTAACGTGAAATCCTTATAGCATCAATTGATACAGAAACGAATATCTATGCACTGAGTACAGAGATTATGTATTGTAACATTCACAGTTAAAACTTTGTATGTGTACGATTTATGTTGACTGTATTACTGCTATCCTTAATTGTAACTGTAATATGATAAAAACATATACGCCTTTTTACAATCTGAGTGATATCTGACCAGTAAGTTCACGTGGACCCCCTTCCAATAATCAATTATAATTTGAATGTCTCAGAAGGTGGGAAATAGGGTGGTTGCATGACAGATCCATATTATTCTCTCTTCTACCTCTTGCAAAGCATCCAGCATAGTGCAGGTGTGACATCACATACATTTGTGTATATAAATCAGTGATGTCTTTTCCAAGCCACACCCACTGATGAAGATTCTGATGAATCGAAGCGCCGGGGCTAGCTGGCAACATCTCTGGCTGTTTGGTGTTAGCAATTACACATCATTTGTGTTTACTGCATTGGCTTGCTGCTAGTGTTTGGATTTATATTGCAGAACCTGAGCATAAAATAAAATCAGCACACTATCAGCACTGTTTGGACTGATACCTCTGCTTTCTTGAGTACTGCAACTTTTGATTTGTTTTAAATGTTTGGGGTTGGCCGCCTTCACCTGCAGCACCAGCACTGCACTGATGGAATCATAGCAACAAAACTTTCTTGGAGCTTGGGTTCAGGAACGGACCAGGGTTGCTGGAGGGCCGGCCGGGGAGAAGGATAGGAGCGTCCTAGCGACTGCCTCCTTCTCTCTCGGGAGGGGAAGTGTCCGAGCACTGGTGACCTCTGGCGGAGGCCAGAGTCACACCGCTCTGACACTCGCATACTCAGGGGCGGGGCGGACGCTGGCGTCGTGCGACCCGCCTCCCCAAGGAAAAAGCTGAAAAATAGCTGCGGCCGCGCTAGTGAGCTGCACACGGCTGGTTGCTCCCGAACCAGCCTCCGACCCTAGTCCGAGGACTGCGGCATGTGTAGGGGAAGTGCCCAGCCCGCGGGGGGCAAGCCACGGGTATCGGAGAGCTCGAGGCTGATGCGGGGAGTGGAAGCCCGTGGCCTGTGACCGGGCCGAGAAACACCAGGCGGCCAGCAGCTTGCAAAAAAAAAAAAAAAAAAACTTTCTTGGAGCTAAAAGATAAGAATAAAATTGTTTCATTTTTCAAAATCTTTGAAATTAAGAACAGAGCTACAGATCTGTAATTATTTACCATACTGGCATCCCGGCCCTTAAAAAAGTACAGTTACGTAAGAACTTACCATAACAGTAGATCTTCGAGAGAGGCTCTTGCAGTAGGTAATTACATATAGGACTGATGCCGGCCAGCGTCAGGACCCAACGGAATAATTTCTAGCTAGCAGTCTCTGGCGGGGGACCACCCCCACATCAGGTGACCGACGTCATGCGGCGTCAGTATAAAGTTTAGTTTAGTTTAGTTTATTGTTATAGGAATTACTACCTTTGAGCCAGAGGCTCTTTTACAAAGATTCCATGTCAATTAGGCACAGTACAAAAGGTTACATAGATAACACAACAATTTGTGTTGTGTCAAGAGCAAGAAAACATACAAATACATATCAAATCACTTGTGCAAAAGGACATGAGATATCAATAATCACATTATTATTACAAGAAAGAGGTCATGCCAGATTAGGAGAAACAAATTGGGAAAAGTCCAGAACAGAGAGGTAAGTGAAAGGTGCGGGAGCAGACAATAGCAGGAGAAAAGGTTTCCAAACATGTCTTTGTCAAATAACGGAACAGGGTGGGTAGTGAGAAAATAGGAGGTTTAATCAGGGCAGTCACAGCAGCTGGAGGTGGCAAGGTGAGAGAAAAGCCCTGATTTGAAAATACCTAGAGAGGTGGAGGCAGTAATATGAGTGCTAAGGGCATTTAGCCAGCTGGGGGCACGATAGGCAAATGATCTTTGTCCCTGAGAAGTCCGGCATCGGGGGACTTGGAGAAGCTGGTGTTCTGTTCTGGCAAAACGGGTGCTAGCGCTCGGGCATAACAGGTCTTGGATACAGGGTGGAGTGAGGCCCAGAGTGGATTTTTTGCCATCAGGCAGGTAAGGTACTTTATCCGGTTTGAGAGTTGCAACCAACCTGAGTCAGCATAGAGTTCACATGTGTGGGTACGTCGATGTGCACCAGTGAGCAGCCGACAGGCCTTATTTAGGGATGTTGTAATGCGACTAAGTGCTGTAGTAGTGGCAGATCCGTATATAACTAAGCCATAGTCAACGACTGAGATGATAGAGGATTGGATGGCAATCTTCAGTGCAGAATGGGTAGGAAACTGTCGGTTCCGATACAGAATCCCAATTCACTGATTAATAGTTTTTGCTGTACTATCAATGTGAGTTGCAAAGGTTAGGCCTTGATCAAAGTTGATTCCAAGATATTTGAAAATTGGCACTTGTTCAAGGGTATTTCCCAGGTATGTATTAATGGTGAGTGGGACTTGCCGTTTCTTGTTTTAGGGTTAGAGAAGAGCATGGATTTAGTTTTTTTTGTGGTTTAGAACCAGCTTATGTTGAAGGAACCACATCTCAACTTTGGAAAAGCATGCTGAAGGTTGAGGCGTAAGAGGTTTGGATCTTTATGAGTGGCAAGAATCACGGCATCGTCGGCATAGAGGATTATTTGTTAAGGGCAGGATTTGGGGAGGGAGTTTAGGAAAAGGCTGAAAAGGAGGGGGCCCAGGATGGATCCCTGGGGAACTCCTGAGCGAACCGGTTTTGAGTCTGAGAGAACTCCAGCTACTTTTACAGATTGAGAGCGCTGAGCAAGGTAATTTTTTACCCAGTCACCAGGACCCTGCGAGAGCCCTAGGGATAGTAGCTGTTTGATAAGTAGGCCATGGTGAACTGTATCAAATGCCTTGGTTAAGTCAATATAGACTGCTCCAGTTAGGTTTCCTTTGTCCATGGCATTGTGGATTGCTCCTGAGAATTCAAGTAGGGCAGTCGATGTGCTGTGCCCTTTCCTAAATCTATGCTGCTGAGTGCATAGGATGTTGTGCTTTTCCAGGTAGTCTGAAAGTTGGTCCGCCACCAAGCGTTCAAGGGCCTTAGAGAGAGGTGGTAGTATTGATATCGGGCGATAGTTACCAGGCAGTGACTTATCACCACTTTTGTGCACCAGAGTGACAACTGCAGCCTTCCATTTCCTAGGGAATTGGCTGTAGCAGAGGGAGAGATTGAAAATTTTTGTGAGGAGGAGCAGTACTTCCTCGAGAGTGAGGGACAGAAGTTTAAGGTCAATAGTGTCGCTGCTTGCTCGGGACTTAGAAATGGCCTTCTTTACATATTTGTAGACTTCATGTGCCTTTATTAGTTTGAAATGGAAGGGTGGTTTGGTTGGAGAGGCAGTAGTAGAAGTAGAAATTGGAGGGTCAGCATCAGTGAAGAAATCAGATGAGAGGACACCACTAAGGTCCGTGAAGGTATCATTTAGGGTGTTTGCAATGACCACTGGGTCTAATGTAGTGGTTCCATCCACATTCATTATTGCAGGAGAGGATTTGGACTGCTGACCCATGATATTCTTTATGTTGTACCAGAAGGATTTCCCTTCACCCCAGGAGTTGGAGAGGGCATTCTTGAAGTAGGAGCTCTTCATCAAGCGGATCTGTTTAGTACAGTGGCTGCGAGCCTGTTTATACTTTTGAATGTCCGACAGAGTGCCAGTAGCTCTTGCAGTGGCCCAGAGGTGATCCCTACTTTTGAGTTGTGTCAATAGCTTTGCCGTGAGCCAGGGATTTGTGAGTGCTTTGATTTTGCGCTTTTTTACTGGTGCGTAGGTGTCACAGACAGTGTTGAAAGTAGTAATAAAGTAATCAAGGGCTACGTCAACATCTTGAGTTTTGTAAATCAAGGACCAGTCTATCTGCCTAAGACAGGTCTTGAGATGAGTAATGTTGCCATAAGGTAGGACTCTGCTATAGATGTTTTTTGGAGGCGGCTTACGAAACTTATTTGTCCAGGTACATATTATTGGAGAGTGATCACTGAGCGAGTCAGGGGAACACTTACATTGGTTATAATGGGTAGGGTGGCTGGTAAGGATCCAGTCAATGAGGGTGCTAGTCCCTGATTTGTAGTTTTCCTGGTAGGGGAGTTTACCACTTGTGTTAAATTTGCTGCTAGGATAGCATCTTTGTTTGACCCTGCATCAGGAGCAAGCCAATTTATATTAAAGTCCCCAAGGAGAAGGAGTTCGATATCAGAAGGTTGTGTACTTACGAACTCGAGGACAGCCTGTAGGCCGGAATCAGGATCTTTTGGCGGGATATAGACAGCAGCAGTCGTGAGAACTTTGTTTTGGGCACCAAGTAGTATCTTGATAGGGAGGAGTTGCACTGAGGTTTCTGTGGTGGGTAAGAACCAGGGAGACAGGTGAGGTAGTCCTTTATGTAGATTGCACACCACCACCTTTTCAGGAGTCCTATCCAGCCTGAATATCTTGTAGCCTTGTATAGAGATGGCATGATCCGAGTATTAGGTGTCAGCCAAGTTTCGATGATGGCAAGGATATCCGGGTTGTGTTGGCTGGCAAAGATTTGAAGGGAGGCCAGTTTTGGGAGGAGACTGCAGATGTTTAAGGTAGCAATTTTGAGCCCCCCCTCCATTTGGCAGGCTTTGTTGTACTGTAGGAGACAGGGCTAGGATTTGAGTGGACACTTCCTGATATCAAGAGGAGGAGGAGGAGTAGGAGTTTAAGAGACAGTTGCTGTACTTTGTAGTCAATAGAATTACACTTCTGAGGCTTATGCAGCTTGGACCAGTGCAGGCGTCTAGGGATCCAGAGCAAGGAGGTTGTTAGTAATAGAGGATGATATGCCCATTTATCCTTGTTGTAGCTTGTCAGTTGCACCCAGTCACTTGCAGATAGGTACCTGGTGGTTAAGTCAAAAGCCAAAAGAATGATCAGCAGCTGAGGTCCAGAGTCACTGAAATGTTAAAATTCCTGAAGGTGATTAACTGTGCCTGCACATATGCAGGATGTGAAATCCCTTTGTCTGTATGCTTCTGTGTCATTCAAACAGGTTGCTGAAAAGCCCACATACAGATCATGGAGCAGGTCAGGCGAAAAGTGGATTCCAGCAGGACCCAGAGTCACCAAGTTTGTCAGATGTAGTTGCTTCACTTATGTTTTGCTTGGGATAGCTTCCAAAAGTTGATTTTAAAATGAAAATAAAGATACCTGATGATGATTTTTGCAGAAATCCAGTCCAGGAGACTTTCACGGATGTAGTGAGCAAGAATGGTATAGTTACCACAAGCAGAAAAACATGTAAATCCACAAAAACTAAGCTACAGACACAGACAAACACAAGCAACCACCACACAGACCCAGGGAATTTGCATCGCCCGCCTTCAGTTCTTTCCACCAAAGGCCAAAAGGCAAAGAGAGAGAGCGAATATTTCCTTCCTGGAAAAGGAGCTGAAAAACTTGGGGATGGAGGGTGGGAAGGTATTACCCTGCAAGAGCTCTAGAAGATCTACTGTTATGGTAAGTTCTTACGTAGCAGTGACTATCTTACTTCGAGTGCTCTTGCAGTAGGTAATTACATATAGGACTGAGTCCCAAGCAGTCTGGAACAAGGAGAAGCAAACGGGGGAGGAAGCTACTCAGAAGTAGACCCTCTGGTTGTGAAGGCCTTAGGAAAGGAGGCCTTGCAAAACAGCCAGCCCGAAACCTGCTCTACGGCGAGAGGCACTGTCCAAACTGTAATGTTTCGTAAAGGTATGGAGACAAGTCCAAGTGGCAGCTGCACAAATGTCAGCCACTGACACGTTCTTGAAACAAGTTGCAGAGGCAGCGACCCCTCTGGTGGAGTGGCCACTAACTTGACCCGGCAGGGTCTTGTTGTACTTGTCATAACAGAAAGTGATACAATGAGCCAACCATTTCGACAGGCATTGCTTAGAAACTGCATTGTCTTCTCTTTTATGGGCAAGAGGGACGAACAGTTGATCAGTCTTTCTGAGATCCTTCGTTCTGTTGGTGTAGTATCTCAGAATTCTGTGAACATCCAAAGTATGCAGGAGGTACTCTCCTTGGTTGGAGTGCTGCGTAAAAAAGGCAGGCAACTCTATGGATTGATTCAGCGGCGATTCTGCTACCACATTAGGGAGAAACTTGGGGTTGGTACGCAGAGCCACACGTTCCTTGTGAAAAATCAAATACGGGATTTTACACATCAGGGCCTGAAGCTTGGAAATTCGTCGAGCAGAAGTAATGGCCACTAAGAAGAGAGTCTTTCAAGAAAGGAAATTTAGGCCCACTAAGGCTGCCGGCTCAAAAGGAGGCAGAGTAAGTTTCTCTAAAATGAAATTCAGATCTCAAGGAGGGGCAGGAACCCGGATGGGGGTCGTAAGTGAAGGACCCCTCTCAAAAAGGTCTTAGAGACCTCCAGCTGAGCAAACGTTCTGTCTGCAAAGTGGACATGATAGGCCGAAATGGCTGCCATGTGAACCTTTAAGGATGAATGGCTGAGACCCAGATCGAAAAGGTGTCGCAGGTAATCCAGAAGTCGGTCGGCAGAGCACGAAAAGGGCTCAACATCATTGGAGACAGCCCAAATAGAGAGCCGCTTCCATTTCATGGCATAAGTAGACTTGGTTGAGGGTTTCCTGGCCTCCACCAGAATCTCAGCTACTCGAGGTGGGGGGGGGGGGGACCTCGAATCGGGCCTGAGCTACATCTGCGGGAGCCACGCGTGCAACTGAAGGGACTTGAGGCCTGGATGGACCAGGGTCCCCTGATCCTGGGTCAGCAAAAATAGTGACAGAGGAAGAGGAAGTTCCTCTGAGTACTGTTGCAGAAGAGAGAACCAAACTTGCCTGGGCCAGAAAAGAGCGATCAGAATTATTCGAGCTCCTCCCGAACTGAGTTTCTGCAAGACCCTCGTAAGCAGTGGAACTGGGGGAAGGCATAGACGAATCTGCCCTTCCAGTCTAGAGACAGAGTCTCTCTCCAAAAAATAACACACCCTGGAGTAAGCGTGCAGAAGACGGGAAGTTTTGTGTTTTGTGGGGAAGCGAACAGGTCTACCTGTGGAGTTCCCCAGCGTAGGAAGATGTTGTCTACGACCCCCTGATCCAGTTCCCATTCATGAGCTAGAGCAGATGACCAGCTTAGCCTGTCTGCCAGCGTGTTCTCGATCCCCGGGACATGAGATGCAGTGAGGTGAAGGTTGTGCTGTACTGCCCAATCCCAGACTCGCATTGCCTCTCGGCAAAGGGGGTAGGAACGAGTTTCTCCCTGTTTGTTGATGTACCAGACCACACACATGTTGTCCGTCTGTACAGCTAGGTGACCTGGAGACAGATACAGATGCAGAGCCTGAAGAGCATACAGTACTGCCCTTAGTTCCAGCACATTGATGTGGAGGGACTTCTCGAGCTTGGACCAGGAGCCCTGGTTCCTGTGAGGACCGAGATGGGCTCCCCAACCCTTGCCGGAGGCGACCGTAGTAAACGTCTGTGAGTGGGGAGGGAGACAGAAGGGAACTCCCCGGCAGAGGTTCTCCTGAACCATCTGCCACTGCAAGTCCCAAGCCATGGGAGTGGAGAACAGGACAAGCTGATCTAGGCATCCACCAGCTGATCCCATTGAGACTGAAGTGTCCACTGAGAAATTCTCATGTGGAGCCAAGCACGAGGGACTGTTGGAATCGTAGCCGCCATTAGCCCAAGGGGGCGAAGGACTGACCTGGGCCTGAAGAGTGGCTGCCCTGTCCGGTGGCAGGAAGGCCCTGCCAGAGGTCATGTCCAGGATCGCCTCCGATAAACTGGAGCCTCTGGGACGGGATCAGATGGGACTTGGCTTGGTTGATGGTAATACCCAGGCAGGCAAAGACCTGCTGGGTAAGGGAAAAGAAGCGCAGGAGTTCCTCCCTGGACAGGGCCGCCAGGAGCCAATCATCCAGGTACTGGAAAACCTGCACCCCTTGGGTAAGCAGGTAGGCCGCTACCACCGAAAGACATTTGGTGAGTACTCGGCGCGCCGAGGAAAGACCAAATGGGAGGGCCTTGAACTGGTAGTGGTCCCCTTGGAATGCAAAACGCAGGTATTTGCAATGGGAAGGGCGTACAGGGATATGCAGGTAGGCATCCTGCATATCCAAAGCACACAGCCACAGTCCCAGCCGAAGAAGGGGCAGGAGGCGCTGCAGCGAGAGCATCCTGAACCTCTTGTACTCCACGAACAAGTTCAGGGAGCTGAGGTAGAGAATCGGCCTCACATCCCCCGTTTTCTTCGGGACCAGGAAGAAATGGGAATAGTATCCCATTCCCTGAAGAGGAATGGGGACAGGTTCTATCGCCTCCTTCAGCAAAAGTGCTAAGATCTCTTCCTGGATCAGAAGATGATGTTCCTGAGAGTACGACAACCTTTGGGGGAAGGTGTCGAGGGGGTTTCTGAAGAAACTCTATTGAGTGTCCTTCTGCGATCAGCTGGAGCACCCAGGAATCTGAAGTTATCCTCTCCCAACCCGGGAGGTGGAGGGAAAACCTCCCTCCTACCGGTTCCTCCGGAAGGCCCAGAAGCTGTGGGAAAGCAAATGAGTTAGGTGGTGTAGGGCAGCGTTGCGGCTGAAGCACCTGCTGCTTTAGCGGCCTGCCTTTTGCTGACTCTGCCTGCGAAAGGGACGGCGCTGCGTTTGATGGGGATGACACATGGAGTCCACAGACTTCAGTGCAGTCCCCTCTTCTGCAGATCGGTGATAATGTCCTTGACATCACCACCGAACAGCACCGAACCCCGCAAGGGTGCTTCCTGAATAGCGGACTGCACTTCTGGGACCCACGCTGACACACGGAGCCAGGCATGACGCCATAAGCCTACGGCGAAAGCGGAGCTCCTATCAGCAGTGTCCACTGCATCGTAAGTAGCACGAAGCATGTGCTGACTGGCCGAACGTGCAGAGTAGACACGGTCAGTCACTTCTTGTTTGACTTGAGAGTCCGGAACGGAGTTCAATTTGGATTCCACGTCACTAAGAATCACCTTCTGGTAATCCCCCATGTGACTGACATAATTTAGGGCCCTAATACCCAGAGTGGAAGAAGCACAGATCTTCTTCCCGTACTGGTCCAGAAGATGGGATTCTTTGTCAGGTGGAGACGAACTCAGATGTTTCAGGTTAGCTGTCTGGCCATGAGCGGCGCTAATCATGACCGAATCAGCTCGAGGGTGAGAATCTAAAAAGTCAATACCCTCAGGGCCTGATATAGCCTGTTTGACTTCTGAGGAAGCGGGCCTAAAGCAGGCGGTTGCTTCCAAATAGTGGAAACAAGGTTGGCATGAGGCTAAATCCAGGGTGGTACCAATGTAGGATCTGTCTCGGGCAGGTCCAGATGTTCAGTGAGTTTCTTACACTGTGGATCCGGCTCCAAGGAATGCCACTTATGAACCTCCTGGATTTTGCGTAGCAACTCCGTAAAGGAAGGATCCTCCGGAGGAGTCCTAGGCCTGGGCTTAGACGGAGAGCGTGGCTCATCTTCCGGCTCGGAACAACTGTCGGAGTAGTCAGAGGAGGAAGAGGATGAAGAGGAAGACTCCCTCTCCTGGCGAGGGGGAGGAACGGACCCCTTGGAAGGTCCTTGGGGAAGCGTATCCTGCCCCGCCCGAGAACCAGAGGTCTTGCCCCTGGTGTCCGGAGGTGGGAAGGGAGTCTGTAGTCGAGGACGTACGGGAGCCGGAATTGGCACACTCGTCGTGAGACAACTCTCCACCTCTCTGGTGAGCTGAGCCTTGGCCTCAGCGCACCAGGAGGCCAGAGTCTTCTTCAAGTCTACCGGCGGCTGAGGGGGCGGTGGTGGAGGAGGAGGATACAGGTATTGATTGTACCCGTAAGGCGCATATCCATAACCCGACGGCGGAAACCCGGCGGCGGGTATTGAGGCACCAGGTACTGCGGCATTGGATAGGCCAGCATCGGGTACTGGGGCGTCGGATACTGTGGAGCAGGGTAAGACGGTGTCAGATATGACGGCGTCGGATACCTGGGAGCCGGGGGGTGGGTGTCTGCTGGAGAAGGGGGATTAAAAATGGTCACTGGGAGAGGCACTTATAGCTTTATTATCAATTTCTATCTGCTGCCAATGGACCTTATACTTTGGATGTGACCAGAGCAGGGCTATCTTCATATGGGCTGCTAGCCAATAGTCATGTAGACTGGGGCAAGCCTCACCCCCCCACTGCCTGGGTAGAAATAAAGATTTTCTTGAAACCCTCAGGTGAGAATGTGCCCAAAGGAAGGACATCATTTTCTTCTACCATCCCATCAAATCTCTCTGGGGTATTGGGCAGGGTACTGCCTGGAATAAGTAAAGGAACCTACACAATATATTTGTTTTAAGGGTTTGCAACCTCGAATAAAAGGGAAGGGGCAAGAGAGACCATCTTTGTAAGTCAGCCCAGACTGCCTTCAGGAGAGGCGCGTAGTTATCCCTGTAGAAGTTGGCTGGCAACTTACCTAGCCGAACTCCCAAGTACCTAATATTGGTTCAGTCCCACTTCATTGGATATTTAGCTTGCAATTCAGGAGGTATCTGGGCAATCAGTGCCAAGACCTCTGTTTTGGACCAGTTTAATTTATATCCTGAAAGTCGGGGAAAAAGCTTCTATCTGAGAAAAAACCTCAGTGAGTGAGTTTTCAGGGTCTGTCAGATATAATAAAATATCATCCGCATACAATGCAATTTTGTGACAGGTATTGCCCCAACTCACCCCGTGTATCCCCGTGTTCAATGTTATGCTCTGAGCCAAAGGCTCAATATAAAGGGAAAAGAGGAGAGGTGACAAGGGGCAACCTTACCTAGTACCCCTAGTGAGCCTGAAAGGCTGAGACATATAGTCATTCGTTCTTACATACGCCACTGGGTTGGCATACATCTTGGCTATAATTTGTCAGAAAAGTTTGGGGAATCTGAAGCCGGCCAGGGAGCCCTGAAGAAATTCCCAGGAAACCCAGTCAAAAGCTTTTTCTGCATCCAAGCTCATAATGCATGCTGGCTGGTTTGTATCTTGCAAGTATTCAATGATGTTAATCGACCTCCTAACATTATCCATTGTTTGTCTACCGGGAACGAAGCCCGCCTGGTCCCCTTGAATGAGTCCAGGAAGGATTCGCTCCAATCTCCTGGCTAATATGCTTGCCATGATCTTATAATCAGTACTCAAAATAGAAATAGGGCGATAAGATGCAGTTAGTGGTGTCCATGGTCAGCTTCAATATCGCTGATATGATTGCCTGCGACCAAGAGGGTGGCATCTTGACCTCATCAGTGCGCAATAGTTATATGCCCTGCAAATCGGCAACCTCCTTAAATTGCTTGAAAAATTCACTAGGCAGGCTATCCAACCAGGGCACTTGCCTGTTTTAAGCCTCCTGATTTCTGCTAGGATTTCTTCTGTAAAGGGCTGACTCAAAGCCTCTCTGACCCTGTGAGATATGCGGGAGCTTCAGTGGACTTAAAAAATCCTGTAATTTCTGTCACTAGGCAGATTTACCAGATGGAGCAGATTACCCATGGACTAAATCAATTAAAAGAGAAGTTCACAGATAGGTGGTCCCGCTGGTTAGTATACTATATGAGGTATGATGACACCTTCATACCTTGAGGTGGTTGAATAGGCCTGAAAAGTGATTTAGCGTACATGACAGAAATGGCCACTACCCTTGAAGTGAGAGTGGGCAACAGCTGGACTACCTGAAGTCAATACCTGTCCCGATACAGTCCTGCGGGCTGACAGCTCTCGAGAGAGTGGGGAGGGCTGATTGATTTGTAGGCCTCACGTGGGCGGGATGCCCGCAGGTTAAGGTGGCCCCGGAAAAGGATAACCAGAAGGATGTTAAGGTAAATGAGATTCGATATCCCCCTTATGAATTAATTAATGGAAATTAGCGAGATCAGATATCTATGTATAAATCTCAAATCAATTCATTGTAAACCAATAACCCTGTCACTGTTTTATGTATGTTTGTCTGTCGTAATTTGGAAAATCTAAATAAAAATGAGATTTACAAAAAAAAAAAAAAAATCCTGTAATTCCTCTTTAGTGGGAGTAGGCCCATTACTATACATTTTTTCATAATACAGTCAAACCCGCTTAGACGCATAGGCATGGAATGTTGTGGTATTATGTGTTTAAGCAGGCTATGTTATTAGGCGAATTTAGCTTCCCAGCCCATCCCCGAGATGTGTTATGCCTCCCAACTCCACTCGGTCCATCCAGTCTGCATATCGAAATAAGCTGCGAATTTATGACAGTGCAAACAGTATTAGGCTAGTAACTGTGCCTGTCTCACTTTTACTGTGATCTGCCGTGTTATTCAGCTATCTTCTATAGTCTTCCATTCTACGATCTGTGTTCTACGATCCATGGTTAGCGGTGTGGAGAGCTACCTGACCCCCAGCCACACTTCCAGGACCGTGATCACGCTAGATCGTGACACCAGTACCTAGGTTACCTGGATGTAACCTAGTAGTGCTGTTAGCATGATTAACATTCTTAGCAGCTTGTAAACCTTTATTTTTTTATTTTGTTTTTATGTTTGTTTGTTTTTTGTGGCAGTGGAGAGGGAGGGGTACGGGTATGTCTTTGTGTATTTTTTTTTTCTTGTGCTTCCACTTTCTTCAGGATGGACTGGGGGTGCTTGATGTGCATTACTGTACTTTTGTGATTGAGAGGAAGGGATGTGCACTTAAAAACCACAATCTTTATTAACGTTTTCTTTTTAAAATGTCTTAAAATGCTCTGTTAGTATGGACTGACGTGAATTATCGCGTACTGCATTGCAGCATACACTTTCCAGGGCATAGAATGCCTTGTAGTCATCTTCACCACTGGCATTCTGTTCTATGTATCTGCGAACTGAGCAGGCAGTCATAAACCTCTCGTGCTGTAAGCAGTGGCAGTGATGGCTCTTCTTCACCGTTCTCTTCATCATTGGCATCACCTTCGATTACTGATGCAGCTATCTCCTGATCAGTCAACATACCAGAACAAGGCAGGTCATCATCAGCTGAAACAAATTTCTCAAAAACATCCTGCGGAATGTTCTCTGGGGCATGCACAATGTCACTAATCTCAGGCTCCACTTCCAGATCCCTCACAAAGCCGGCCTTGGTAAAACAGTTTCTTATGGTGTCAACCTTTATGTCTGACCATGCTTGTCCCAGCATATGAATGGCATCTAGGATTGCAAACTTTTTTGCAAGATCCTTCGCTGACACTGCTGTCCCGCTATCGAATTCATGGATTACTGAAGCCAATATTTGTTTTCTGTACAGACATTTCACATTTCGGATTATTCCCTGATCCATTGGCTGGATCAGGGAGGTTGTGTTAGGAGGGAGAAAAATAATTTTAACATGGGAGAGGTCAATCTGAGGATGTGTGTTACAGCTGTCTATAAGAAGGGTGGCATGTTTTCTACACCGACGCATGTCTTTATTAAACTCCTTAGCCCATTCTTTAAAATGCTCTGAAGTCATCCATGCGTTATGGTTAGCCCGGTATGACACAGGTAACCTTTGCACAATTACTCCTTTGAAGCATTGTGGGTTTTTACTTTTCTCAATTACAAGCAGCTTTGTTTTATGGGAACCATTCATGTTTGCGCACACTAAAGTGGTGAGCCTGTCTTTAGCTTTTTTCCCTCCCGAAATGCTGTCTGCCTTAAAAGATTAATGTTCCATCTGGAGTGGCTCTGTAATAAATCCCCGTTTCGTCAGCATTGTATATGCAGTCCGGGGTGTAGTCTGACAACAAAGTGGACAACACATTGTGATTCCAGCTTTCTGCTGATGTCTGTTCAGCATCTTTTTTCTCGCTGTATAAACGCTTAAACACAATGTCATGTCTCGCCTTAAAGCGACCGAGCCAGCCATTGCTCAGCTTGAAATCTTGCTCACCCATTGCTAATGCTAGATTTCTCACTTTCTCTTGAAGCAACGGACCAGAAACTAGCACATCCGAACCCCTGGCATGTTCAAACCATCAAAAAAGTGCATCAACTTCCTGATCCTTCCCCTCCCTCTTTTTTGCTTAAGATTGCCATTTGTCTGGAACTCGGTCGCGATCTGAATTTTGTTTTTTTACAACACGGCACATCTGAGTCTGGGACATACCAAATTGCCTTGCCACATCAGTTTGCAAAGTCACAGGGCTACATAACAAATTCAAGGCTCTTACTTTATCTGTTAGTGAAAGCTCCATTCTTTTCTTAGGAGTCTTTACCATTGTGTAGTGATTATGAAGACAGCAGTGTGTGAATGTGACACAATGGCAGAGGTTGCAATTAACGTAATTAGCACCTATTTAATGTGAAACTGGGCTACTGAAACTGGCGCTTTGATGTAAATGCTATCAGGGATAATTAAATGACCTATTCTCAGCTGAGTAAGCAGGGGCTAAATGGAGTAATCATGGGCTCACATAGAAAAAATTATGCGTTTAAATGGGCGGGCTGAATGCTTTAAAGCAAGCATGTTTTAATAGGGAACATTGATTAGGAATCGGGGATCGAAAATTTTATGCAAATAAGCGTTTATTTGTACAATCGGATATACAACCTTTGAGCCAGGGGCTTGTTTACAAAGGTACCTCATCACAGAGAGGACATACAGTGGAATCAGTTACAGAAGATACTGGACACTGAGTGACAGAGTTACACGGTTGAAATTCATACAATAAGTAGTTAAACATTTCATGGTGCAAACATTAGCACATGCAGATACATCAGAGGGCAAGGTACCGGAGGGAGATTATTAGGGGTTGGGGGGGTGATGTGGCAGCTCAGCCCAGCATGCTTCGTCAGGTGCAAAAGATGGTAGCAGAGCGCCGACTGGAGACAGGTGCAACTGCAAGCATTAAATAGTTGGTTATGAAGGTCGGCTTTGAAGGCGCCGATTTTGGGAGCACTGGAGATGGATGCAGGAAGGGAGTTAAACCAGGATTTACAAGCGGTATGCAATTAACTCGGTTTGCCTATATTTTTTTTAAAGGCTTTGGCTATTCCTTCAATATTATATTACAGTGTATGTTTTATAGGATCCCTCACTTTGGGGATAGTGGCTCTAACCCTGAATTGGCGTAGCCTACTAGTGAATAGTTTAAGCGCTCTAGGCCCCCCTCATAGAATCTCTGTTTAAAATAAATTAACCGTTGCTCTACCGGATAGTCTAGGATTTTTAGAAATTCTGCTTTCATCTTTATCAGCTGCTTCCCCCTACTTCTATCTACCTTCTGCTGTTGTTGCCTCTCTAAGTCCCTTATTTGCTCTTGTAGGTCCTTTTGTCTCTGTTCTCTCAGTTTCTTTACTCTAGCCGAGATATCTGAACTTTCCCCTGACAATGGCTTTTACTGTGTCCCATAAGATCCCCGGGGAAACGTCCGGGTGCTGATTCAATTGCACTGCCTGCTCTATTGTTTGTGAGATAATATCTTGGGTTTCTTCATTCTATAAGAGGGAGACATTAAGCCTCCAGAAGGTGGAATGCTTCGTTGGGCCCACCGCAAGTTTCAAGTATATGGGGAATGGTCTGAGAGAGCCCCAGCTCAGCAACTCCTTAGGTGTAAGACTGTAATCCAGTCTGGAAAAAGTCTGGTGAGGGTGTGAAAAGAAGGTGTATTGTCTGGTACTGTTGTTCAGATAGCACCAGATATCAATCAAACCAAGTTTCCCTAGTAGTTTAGTTACCTTTCTAGACACTCCCCTCTCCCCCTTACTAACTTGTGCTGGGGAGTCAAGTGTGGGATTAAGTTTTAAATTTGAATCCCCTCCTATCATCAAATGACCCTCTGCCCAGGCCATGATCCTAAGAAAAAAGTCCAGAAAAAAAGGAAAATTCTGTGCCAGGAGGGGCATATGAGGAGACCTATGTAATCAAGGAGCCATTGAAGTGGTCCTTAATCCCTACAAATCTGTCCTCTTTGTCCACCAGGGTGTCCTTAGGTTCAAAATGGGTGGTATGGGGGATTAGTATGGCGGTCCCTCTCCTATGACCTTTCCCATATTCAGATGAGGTGATTTTCTTATAGCCAAATTTCAAAAGTTTCCCATGCTCTACCTTACTCATATGAGTTTCTTGTAGCAGGATAAAGGCTGCCCCTGTTTTTTGTAAATGGGACATAGTTCGGGTCCTTTTAATAGGATTAGCTAATCCATTTACATTATAGGATAGAACCAGCAAATCTGACTTATCCATGGTCTCCAACTGTAATCCCCAGACTGAATATTACTCTAATATCACTAATGTGCTCATTGTCTCTAAAGGTCTCCCTAAATCCATAGTCCGACATGACAGTAAATCTTTCTCCCTTAAAAAACATACAACAGAAAAAAACATTTTCTAAGTTTCTGCAAACTTGCAACAACTGTTAACAACATTTGGCTTCCAAGAGTGGAGATCTCTGTTTGCCTGGTAGCCCACCCTAGGATAAGGGCAGGTCACCCAGCTCGGGAGATGAAGAAGGAACTCCTTGCTACTAAAACAGTAGCTCTCCCAATGAGCCTACGATGGTTACAAATGACGTTTAGCTGAAAATCAGCGTATATGTGACGTCTAATGTTTAGCTGGGTTGAGCAATTCAACCTTGGTGTGGGCGCATCTGTAGATAGGATGCTCTCACTGCAGTGTCTATCAACGATCAAACTCCTTTACATGACCAGTCCCTTCCCCCCCAGCCCAGATTAACTCTTAAAGGCATAAAACACCAAAACATCTTTGGTATACTGGTCAAACAATATAAGAATAAACATGTATTAACATCGAAGTCTGGTTTAGCCCCTGCCTCAAAGTGAAGACTGGTGGGAATCGAGAATATTATTAGGCAACCTCAAGAATCCCTTGTTTTTAAAGTCCCAGACTCTGCCAGTCCTACGCAAATTTCAGGCAACAAAAGTGGTCGGAGCTAGGCATACTCGTTAGTTAGATCCTAAAACAAAGTCAAGCACTGCAATCACAATCTGTAATCTGGCTCACCACCAACGAGTGAAGATGACAGGCAAAACAGGGGCCGATTCAATCTTGTGTGTCTGCAGTGCGAGATTTCTTGCTTTCTTGTGCTTTCAGGAAGGCTGATCGAATCGCAGCTAAGGGCACCAATGATGATATAAAGGGGCCACGACCTCTTTTCTTCTTGCTCAGTGCTATGAGCCAATCAGAAGGGCCCGGTATGTCATGCTGGGAATCGGGAGTCCTGAGGGGCAGCAGCTGGTGCTTCCAAAAGGCCTCTTTCGACCAGGGCCTTCCTCGCCTCTTCAGGTGACTCAAATTTTAACTCCTTTGGGCCAGAAGATCCTTAGGCGGGCAGGGTAAGGGGTGTTGAACCAGACATTTTTAGCTCATAGGATTTTCAGAATGTTCACATACTGTAGCCTTTGCTTTTTGTACCTCAGGAGGATAATCGTGATCAAAGTACAGCCTACTTTCGAGGTATTTCACTTCTTTCTGCTGCAATGCCTTCATCAGAATTTTTTCCTTTACCCTGTAACTACTGAACTTGATAATGATGGAACGGGGTTTGGCATCCGGAGGGGGCTTCAGTTGTAGCGCCCGGTGTGCACGTTCTATGCTGAGCTGGTACCCCGGGGGCAGTTACAGGATGTCAGATAGCAAGTCCGTTATAAATTCTGGCATGCGGCCAGTCTCCAACCCCTCTGGCAGCCTATGTATATGTATATTCTTCCGCCTGGAACGACCCTCCAGATCAGTACATTTTTGTTGTAGCTTCTCTGTATGTTGAAGAAGGACCTGCATTACTAGGCCCATTTTCATAGTGTCATCCTCTGTGATGCCGACTCGATCCTCGACCTCAACTGCTCTCTTTTCAAGGCCAATTAAATTCTGGTTTAGCTGCTTAAACTCAGACCTATTCTCTGCCCGCATTTCTTTTAGCTCCTGGAACAGCTTTTCGAAGCGTGAGCATGTAAGATGGTGGTGTTTCTCGTCCATGTGGGGCAAGCTTGCGGGGAAGGGCTCTGACTACTTTCTCTGACTGGTGGCTGCAATCCAGGCGCATCAGGGCTCCGCAAAGCCGCTTTCATCTTGGATCTGCTCCAGCTGTCCTTACTAGGTTTTGTACTTGCCATCTTAGTACTTTTGGTGTTGATATAGCTTTGATTTTTTAAGTTAAGGGCTCTTGGGTAGGGGAACTCTCTCTAGTGTGCTGCTGCTAGTTCCGTGATGTCATGAGAGGTCAAGCTGTTATCTTATTGCTTTGCTGAACCTGCGCCAGAGATCCTCCAGCTTTAATGGATTGCAAAGCATCCAGCGATCACTGCTCCTGTCGCTGCATTTCTTTTCTCTGTTGCTCTCCTGTCGCTGCATCTCTTCTCTATTTCTCTGTCTCTGTTATATAGCCCACTATTTGAAAAAGGCAGTCAGTCTTTCAGGTTCTGTCACTGCTTGTTATTCTTCCATCACTGGTGCTGGCTGTACAGTCTCAGCTTGGACTTCTGTCTCTGCTAGTTTGGCTGCCATTCTTCTGGTAATCACTCCTGGGCTTAGAGAATGCATGGCATAAATCTCACTTAGTCTGACACAATCTGTCATCGAGGCACAGGTCAGGAAGCATAGGAAGACCAGGAGTAGTAGTAAAATTTGCAAGTAACGTTTTATTATGTGACAGTAAAAAAAAAAAAAAAAATGAAAATTGTTCAGTATAACTATTTACAAAAACAAGTCCACCATCTGAGGGTTTCTTTCTGGCTTCCAAGAAGTCTCTCCCCAGCAAACGATTGCTGTTCTTTTTATAACCGGTCTTTGCCTGACAATTAACAACTTCATTCTGAGCTCGTTAAGGAGTCATCCTTTTTTTTTTTTTTACAAAATGTATGAGTTCTTGTCAGTTTCTTTACAGAGCATACTTGTAAATACAGCAGTTTCCCAAGCTGGCTTACTGCCGACAGCTCTGCAAAAGAGTTTGCAAACAAGCCTAACAGGAGCTCAAACCGCATCTCAGGTTAACCCCCTAAATTCCAAATAACTTTTTGCAAGCATTTCAGCAGTATAACTATATACAGTTTCAAACAAAGGGATCCCAGTTTCACATAAATAATCACATATATTTTTATAATTGCAAATACACAAGGGGGAAGAAGAGACAGAAACAGCAAGTGAAGGCAGAGAAACAGCAAGAGGCGGAGAATCGTGAGACCGTCAGAGTGATCAGTTCCCAAGTCTCACATGAACATTTGGTTACGCAACCAGACAAAAGACAGAAAAGGAGAGGATAGAACAGATCCTTGCATTTAACTCTTTCTGCACAAACAAATGGGACAGGGCCTTCCTCAACCCTGTCATGCTGGCCCAGGATATTCTTACTGCTATTTTTTTTTTCCAATTGTTTAACCAGGAGAGACACACTAAGCTGAAAACTTGTTTAAAGGTGCGACCTGAGAACACAGAGAAGTTAAGTGACTTGCTCAGGGTCACACAGTATGGAAGTGTGGGCTATGGGATTCAAATCCAGGTCTCCAGATTTGCAGCTCAGAGCCTTAAACAACTGTGCTATACTGCCTCCAATTAATTCCCAATAATTCCAAATAATTAATTCCCAGTAGTGGTGCAGTACATTATCCCATGGATAAAGATCATGGGGACTAGGTCCCGAACTGGATATTCTTTCTGAGGAGTAAGAAATTGCTGAGACTAATAATCTCCCCTAACACTGTGACCTCACTGAAAAGGAGACCCTGTCAGAGAGATGATTTTCCAACGCTTACATTATAGGAGGCAGTATAGCGCAGTGGTTTAAGGCTCTGAGCTGCAAACCAGGAGAGCTGAGTTTGAATCCCACAGCCCCCACTTGCATACTGTGTGAACCTGAGCAAGTGACAACTTCCTTGTGCTCCCAGGTCACACCTGTAAACAAGCTTTCAGCTTAGTGTCTCCTGGTTAAAAAAAAACAAAAAAAAACCAACTTACATGAATAAAGCAACAAAAAAATTCTGATATGTACCAATTCCTAAAAGTTCGTAAGTGCTTGTGCTTCTCAGTATAAGGAAAAAATGAAGAATTTCATCATTTATAACAGAAGAGTGAATTAAGTTTTTACTATTTACTCTTGCATGTATCTCCCATTTTGATAGATTTACTTACCTCTGTCCGGGTGATTCAAAACCATAATTCTCCTGTGGGCTTCCCTGATCTTTGCTTTATTGGCTGTAGGGCTAGGAAAGAAGACAGAACATTGTGCATCTGAATACTGCTTTCAAATATTCCTGCCCAGAGATTAGCCTTCGGGCAAGTATCAAATTCCTAATGCTTCCATAGAACATGACCCAAACCAAAAAATACTGTCAATCTCCAAAGACACAATTTTGACCTTTTCTACTAAAACAATGGCTTGTCAATGTCTGTGCAAAAAGAACAGTTACATACTCATCGTAGCAGATCTTCGAGAGCATCTCTTTCATCAGGTCACACCTTTGAAACTACACCCGCGTCAGCACTAGGAGCACACGGAAATTTCTGCAAGCCAGGGGCCACCCGTAACAACGTCATGCGTCAGCATCCACATAAACGTGGGTTGCCCTATCTCTCCTCAGTTCCCCATTGGAGATTATACTCTGAGGACCACTCTGTGGGGAACCAGGAGACAAGGGCAGCATCCAGCATACCAGGTGACAATGAGTGCTGGGGAAAAAAAAAAAGAAAGACAATGCAGGAATTCCGGTGTCCTACCTCTGATGGGGAAGAGGGTGGGTCGGCATGGCTTGATGAAAGAGATTCTCTCGAAGATCTACTGTTACGGTAAGTACGTAACTGATCTATCTTCTTCGAGGATATCTCTTTAATCAGGCCACACCTTTGAAATGAGTCCCACCACAGTACCAAAACGGTGACTGTGTGCATGGAGCCATATAAGCTCATGACAGCAGGCCCTGTAAGACAGCCAGGCCAAAACCTGTTTGTCTGCAAGAGACAATGCCCAGACTTTAATGTTTAATGAAGGTGTGAACAGTGCTCCATGCAGCAGCTACCCACATTTCAGCAGTTGAAACACTGCAGAAACAAGCAACAGAAGTGGCCATACCTCTTGTAGAATGACCATGAACCACTCCAGGAAGCTCCTTACTGTACTTCCTATATACAATGTGCCAACCATTTGGATAGGCACTGTTTAGATACAGGTGTGCCTGCTTTCCCAGGGGTGAATGAAACTAAATGCTCAGAGGACCATCTGCAGTCCTTGGTGTGATTCACATATCTGAGGATTCTATGTACATCTAAACTATGGAGTAATGCTTCCCCTGGATTGGAATACTCCAAGTAGTAGACTGGAAGGTGGATGGTTTGATTCAAAGTGAATTTGGACACCACCTTTGGTAAGATTTGTATGTAAAGACACTCCGTCTTTCAGGAAAAACAAATAAGGAAGCGCACACATTAGAGCCTGCAACTCTGGAATACTTTCAGCAGAAGTGACTGCAACTAAAAATAACGCTTTCCATGAAAGGAAGTGTAGGCCACAGCCCGTGACTGGCTAAAAAGTAGCCAAAGTAAGCTTTTCTAACAAACTTTAGGTCACAAGCTGGGACTGGATTCCTTATGGGAGGTTTTGTATGTGATATGCCTCTCAAAAATGTACAGGCTACCTCTAATTGGGCAACAGTATGACCATCCACAGAGGCAAGAAAAGCTGAAATAGCTGTAATGCATCCTTTCACTAAAAAAAAAAAAAAAAAAAAAAATGGTACTCACCAGCATTATATAGAAGGACTCCACCAGATTAATTTGAAATGTTTATTACACAAAATAAAGGAAACACTGTGTGGTACATTCGCGACGCATTTCAGAACCCCATGGTTCCTTTCTCAAAAGCTTTTGAGAAAGAACCATGGGTTCTGAAATGCATCAAGCATGTACTACACAGTGTTTTTTTTATTTTTGGTAATAAACGTTTCAAATTAATTTATCTGGTGGAGTCCTTCTATATAATGCTGGTGGGTGCCCAATTACTTTTTTTAAGTGAAAGGAACTGTCTTTGATCTTTACCACCACCATCCCAGTGCACACGTTTTCCGACTTTCTGTAGCTGCTAAATGCACCCTGAGTGAGGAATACTGAAGAAGAGTCTGACAGGGACAGCAAGTATTCCAGGTCTGCAATGACCTGACCAGATAAAAAGATCCAGTTGCTTAGAAGCTGCCCACAAAGTAAACCACTTCCATTTCAAAGAATAAGTATCTGGAATACAATCCTCTGTTCCAGTGTGTTGGGGAACTGGTTCTATGGCACGTTTTTGGAGTAAGGCCTTTGCCTCTTCTCTCAAAAGGGACATGTATTCCAGGGGATAAGCTGAGAGAGGTGGGGTATGATCTGGAGGTGTATCAGAGCGTGGCCTTTTGCAATAATGTCCAGCATCAATTCATATGTAGTGATCTCCTCCACTGGATCAAATGAAGGGAAAGCAGATTTTCTACAGCCACCCCTAGGGGAATGGTGGTTTTGTGGGGGGGGGGGGGAGTGTTTGGCAGTGAGTCATGCTGAACTGTTGGGGGCAATGCCACCAGCTCACTCTCCTCTAGGTACTTTGGAATGGGCCTGGGGGGAGGGTGGTGGCTGGCATCGTTCCAGCAACCTTACCTCTTCTTAGTTGTCTCTAGGTCTGTCTACCACCTCTGGTAGCTGGTGGACGAAACTGGCTTCTACCCTTACCCTGCCTGGTGTGGGGTACAGGGATCTGACTGACCTCAAAGTCCTCTCAGATGACTGAAGGCCTCTCAATGCCTCTTCCACATCATGTCCAGTTTACTGTCTCTAAAATGGGCATTTAAAATTGCCTGTTGGACATCATTTGCAAACTCACCAACTCTAAGTGAAGAGTATCTTCTCATGCAAATGCCAGAGGCAGTCACCCTGACAGAGGCCTCTGAAACATCATAGGTTGAACGGATTAGATGCCTACTCACCTCATCCCCTGCAGTTAGGATTTTTATTAACTCAGTTCATCATAGTAATGTGTCAGCAGAAAAGGACCATCCTGGTCCATCTAGTCAGCCCATTTCTCACCCGCTCCTACCTGTCTCCACTTCCTAGGGATATTTTCCTCTGCCCACTAGCCAACTCCTTGTGTCTGACCCATGCCCTCTTGCATTCCTCCACTGTTTCTGCACATACCACCTCATTAGGTAATCTGTTCCAGGGTTCCACCACCCTCTCAATGAAATAACATCTCCTTACATTGCTCTTAAATCTTTCCCTTTCCAATGACCCCTTGTTTTAACTCCTACTTTCCTTTTAAATAAGCTACCTTCATTCACTTTATTCCCTTAATATACTTTAAAGTCTCTATCGTGTCACCTCTATGTCTTCTAACCTGCAGCAGGTATAGATTTAATTCCCTCCATCTAGTCTTGTATGGCTTCTCTTGCACACCTTGCATCATCTTTGTTGCCCTTCTCTGAACCTTCTCCAACCCATCGATATCCTTTCTTAGATGAGGCCTCAAGAACTGTACCCCGTACTCTAGATGCGGTCTGACCATGGTCTTATATAAAGGCATCAACACCTCCCTCTTCCTACTTGTTATACCGCTTCCTATGCATGCCGTCCTATTAGTTTTACCTACTGCCTTACTACATAGGTTTCCTACTTTAAGGTTGTTTGAGATTATAATCCTCAGATCCCTTTCCTGTTTCCTTTATCAGTTCTCCTCCAGCGAGTACTCAAACAGTGGATTTTTACACCCCACATGCATCACTGCACACTTCTTAGCACTGAACTTCAGCTGCCAAATGTCCGACCACTTCTCTAGGGTGCTCAGATCTCTCCTGATTGCCTCAACCCCTCCTGCTATGTCAACCCTTATTATATAACTTTGCATAATCTGCAAAAAGTCACACTTTCCCTTCAAGTGCCACTGATACATCACCAATATATATGTTAAAAAGGACTGTCCCCAGTACTGACCCCTGAGGAACACCGCGTGTCACCATCATTATCCTATAACGTACACCATTTACCACTACCACCACCCTCTGACTTTTATCCTTCAGCCAGTTTTCCACCCATCTAGTTATTTTCTGTCCCACCCCTAGGATCTCTGTATTATTTACTAGCCTATGGTGAGGAACAGAGTCAAAGGCCTTACTGAAGTCTAGGTAGGCCACATCAACTGCTCCCCCCTTGTTCAATAACCTTTGTTACCCCATCAAAAAAATTAGCTCAGATTTGTCTGGCAAGATCTCCCACTAGTGAAGTAATGTTTCTTTTCATCTAATAGTTTATTGCCCAATAAGTATTTTACAACTCTTTTCTTTATTAACACCGCCATTACCTTACCCACCACTGATGTGAAGCTGACACAGCGGTAATTCCCCACCTCCTCCCTACATCCCCCTTTATAAATTGGTACTATGTTTACCGTCCTCCAGTCACTCGGAACTCCCCTGTATCCAGGGATAAGTTAAATAACTTTGTCAGATGTGATACCAGCTCATCCCTCAACTCTCTAAGAACTCTTGGATGCAAACCATCAGGCCCCATTGCCTTATCTACCTTTAATTTTCCAAGTTCTTTCTTTATTCTGTCCTCACTAAATGGGTTTTGATCCATCCCAGTCTTCTCCTCCCCTACTCTTTAACTCAGTTTCCTTCCCTCTCCACTGTGAAAACAGAGCAAAAATAAGTATTCAGAACCTCTGCTTTATCCAAGTCACTCTCAATATTTATACCCCCCCTCAACTTCACAATCTCATCTGGTTTTCCTCTTCTCCTCCGCATATCTTAAAAAAAAAAAAAATGTTATCCCCAGTTTTGGCATTATCTTCAGGTAAGGCCTGTGCTGCAGCCTTGGCACTTCTCCAGAGGGTATTTCTGGTATTTAATCATATGGGCCTGGTAGTTGGTAACACGCAGGCCTAATGATGCAGAGGCATAAGTACATTTCCCCATAACATCCACCCTCCTGGATTCCTTATCAGGCGGGAGCTAATGTGTTTAGGTATTCCAGACCAATCATGGGCTGCTGTGATCGCCACCAAATCTGTCTCAGGCTCTTAATGGAGTGGGCCTGGACTGAAATTTGTGTAGGTGGGAGACTGCAAGTTATGGCAAGAGGTACTGGTCTATTTTTTGCGATGCTCCGGAAAAAAAAAGATCAGAAGATACTGGAGTGGCAGAGTGATACTGCAGAATTTGCGGGGACTAGCAGGCGACTGGGGAACCTTTCTTGTTGTGTGGTGCGCGCAGCTTAAATGCAGAAAAAAAAAAGCTGCATTTTTCATTAAATATAGAGAAGGAATGTTTTATTTAACAATGCGGCACTGTTTTATGCAGTAGAGAGGAAGCTGCAGGAGTGGGGGGGTGGATGGTGTGAGTTGACTTGTAGCTTCTGGCTGAAATGAGTGTAAATATATATATAAAGCTACATTTTGAATAAAAAAGCCAAAAGAACTGCTTTAGTACAGAAAAAATTGCTTAGATATGGTCTGCAAGTATAATGAAGTTTACATGCCAGAGCTCTGAAGGTCTTCTGTGAATGCAGTTGTTGAAATTAAATTAAAAAGTGGCAAAGCGGGGAATGACCGGCGATGTACCTGAATGGATGACGACACTGGGACTCTGTACATCAATGTATGAGTCTACATTTATACAGTTATTCAGAAAAACTGATCACAATCCATTTCTGTCCACCCCATTGCAAAAAATATACAAACTACAAACATATATTCTACAACTATATTAATGTGTTAACACCTTCATAACACGCTACAAAGTACCCCAATAACACGTGTAACAAGCCCCTTAACTCATGTAAACAGCCATCCTACTCCCCCCACCACTATGGTAAAACAAATGACACAGCAAAAAAGTGCCCAAACTAATGCATTATATAAAAAAAAAAATAAAAGATGGCCAAGTCTGGCACACCCATGAAATAATACCATACACAAGCTCACAAAGGCCACTCACTATTTGGGCTTGTGACTTTATGACTCATTTGACACCTTGATGGTATTTCCTTTTATATCACAGTCATCATGTCTACATGAATACCTGACAGTAAGTGTCGGATATGAGGAAACTGCCATCGAGGGGTTGAACAAGCCATAAAGCCACGTGCCCGAAGAGCATGTGGCCTTTACGAGTTTGTTCAACCCCAAGACGGTGATATTTCATAAAAACATCGGGTACTTAAGTCCCAGATATTCAATATTACATTAGGTTGGTCTATTTTGCTTTAAGATACAGTGTGAGTCTCCCCTCCCCCCACATAGCTTGTTTAGTGTATTTGCTTAAGTTAGGGCGTTTCTGAAGTGTAGTGCCATTTTTGCTATAGTGTGTCCCTTAGTGTTTTTCTGCGGTGTAGTGGATTTTTTTAGGGCTACCTAGTTTTGGCCATTTGAAGTTTCCACAGAGCAGCGGAAAGGAGGTGTGGTTTTGGCGTGTCTTCCCTTAGTTCTTTTTCAGGATGGAAGGGAGCAGCAAAAAGCGGTTGGTGATTTGGAGGGACCGACTTTGTGCAGTGTAGCTCAGGGACACTTCCTTTACACAGGTTAACTTCTATACTTGTAATAGTGAATAGATTGTTCACTGTAATGTAATAAGCGGTCTAGTGTTAGAAGTAGTGTTAATTACTATCAAATATGTGGAAATATGTAATGGTTTTTATATGGGGAAAGTCTCAACTATGCAATAAAGATATCATGGGGCACAGTAGCTGGTGAGTTCTATGTTACACTCAATATTTTGTTTGCTGCTTGCAGAAAGATGGTCTTACAGATTTACATGAAACTTTCAGGATTTGCTGTCCACGGCAGAATCCACATTCCCTGAAAAATCTCACCTAAAATCAGTTCAGTATTTTTAAAGTATGAAAAATGTGAAATTTTTGATTGATTTCAATGGTGATTTTTTTTCCTTAATTTTTGCTCTCGTCTAGAAAAAATACTCAGTCTTTAAACTGAAATTCTGTATGGTTGTGTAGGTTGGTGGGTAAGGATTTCCTAGGGTGTTTGATGCTTGGGACTTTTGTATTTTTAAGATATTTACATTTGAAAAATCAGTTTTTAATGTTTATGAGTCTGCTCCAGCAGTCAAGCTTGGAGTTAAACGAAGGGTGAAGGGGCAGATTAGCAGGATTAAATCAGGGGAGAGATGGGCACAAGACCCGGGGGAGCAGGCTGAGGTACTAAATGAGTACTTCACCTCAGTTTTCACCAGGGAAAATGGGGTGCTGCATCAACATGGGAGGAGACAGAGATACTGAGGAGGGGGACCCCTACCGATCGGCAGGTCGGGGGGGCATCACTGGCAGGCGGGGGAGGGCTAGGCAGGAGAAGAGGTACCGGAAGTGGAAATTACAGCAGAGAGAGTGAGGGAAGCCCTCAGCTCCCTTAAGATGAAGAAAGCACTGGGGCCGGATAAATTACATCCCAGAGTGCTGAAGGAACTTGCAGATGTCCTGCCGAAACCCTGGCAGAGCTTTTCACCATCTCTCTGAGGACAGGGTGGGTGCCCCAAGATTGGAAGGTGGCACATATAGTGCCTATCCACAAGGGGGGATCAAGGGAGGTGGCAGGGAACTACAGGCCTGTCAGCCTGACATCGGTGGTGGGCAAGGTGATGGAGGGCATTGTCAAGGAGAGGCTAGGGGGGGACCTGGATAAGTCAGGGTGCCTGGACGATAGACAGCATGGATTCATCCCGGGAAATCGTGGTCAGACAAACCTGGTGGAGTTCTATGACTGGGTGACAAGTGCCTTGGACCTGGGTAGACCAGTGGATGTCCTCTTTCTAGACTTCAGCAAGGCATTTGACTCTGTTCCTCACGTGGGCCTGTTGGATAAGCTGGGAAAATGGGGTGGGAACCAGATGATCAGATGGATAGGCAATTGGCTCCAGGACCGGACCCAGAGGGTCGGAAGTTGGTGGATAGTCTCATCCCCAAGGAGGGTCATTAGTGGGGTCCCACAAGGATCAGTCCTGGGCCCTTCTGTTCAACGCCACGATCTCGACATAAGGACAGGAATCAGGAGTGAGATAAGTCTCTTTGCAGATGACTTGAAACTGGGGGGCGGTGGTGGATGGGGAGGAGGGGAGGGTGGCCACAGGGGACCTGGAGGCTCTGGAAAGATGGTCTAGAAAGTGGAAGCTGAGGTTCAATGCAGGGAAATGCAAGGTACCCACCTGGGGGCCAGAAACCCAGGCCAAGTGTACACCTTTGGGAATGCTGGTGTCTCGATGGCCGAGAGGGACCTGGGGGTGGTGGTGGATGTAAAGATGAACAACTCTGAGACTTGTAGGAGGGCAGCAGCCAAGGCCAACAGGATGCTGGGATGCATCGCTAGGGGGATCACCTCCAGAAGGAGGGAAGTGATACTCCCTCTGTATAACTGCTTGGTGAGGCCGCACCTTGAGTACTGCGTGCAGTTTTGGAGGCCACACTTAAAGAGGGACATTAACCTCCTGGAGAGGGTCCAGAGGAGGGCAACCAAAATGATTTGGGGCTTGGGGGACAGGACCTATGAGGAGAGGCTCGAAGAGCTAAATATGTACACATTGGAAGAGAGAGGGGACCGGGGACATGATAGAGGTCTTCAGGTACATGAAGAGGGTAAATAGGGGAGGAACAGTCAGGGTGCTTCGAAGGAAGGAGGAAGGGGCTACTAGAGGGCATGGGTGGAAGCTGGAGGGGGGAAGATTCAGGGGAGAAAGGAGGAGGTGCTACTTCACTGAGAGGGTGGTGGAGCCATGGAATGCACTGCCTAGGGGGCTGGTGGAGGCAGAGACAGTGGAGGGGTTCAAGAGGGGGTGGCACAGGTACAGGGGAAGGGTTCTGGAAGCAAAATCCAATGCAGCAAGAATATCCGGAACTGGGAAGGGAGAAGCCAGAGAAGGCGAGGGGGACAGCAAGGTCAGCACCCAGGGTGGGGGCTGACCAAACGAGCAGACACGAAAGACCGTTAGGCCTATTCTGCTGGCATTTTAGTATGTTAAAGTAAGGCACGCACTACAGCTTGCACAGAACAGTTTCAATGCTGTTGAATGGGGATCGGACTCTGACTGCTTTCACAGCTGAGGTGGCACGCGGCACAGCATGTATTTCAAACGCTGATGTAAATAACACTGAACACTTTCTGATATAAATCGTAGTTAGAAAAGAGCTCACTTTGCGTCTCCACCCAACACAAAGAAGCTTCTTTTTTTTTTTTTTTGAGCCACCAACACGATGTCAAACTGTTCAGTGCATGAAGCACATCTGATTGAAAGGCTGTTCAGGGTATTTGTGAAACTGACTGCTCTCACAGAAAAAAATCTGGCTAAAGTGTGAATAAAACTGTCCTCGTTTTTGTTCAGTTAGGTAAACCACATATAACAGCTCGTGTCACATAAAATACTTTTTAAAATGTCTGCATAGAAACATAGAAACATAGAAGTTGACGGCAGATAAGGACCGCAAGGCCCATCCAGTCTGCCCATTTCTTTTTCTACCTTATAAATGTACCATCGGCCTTTGCTCTGTCAGTGACCTATCTATTCATAGTCATTTGTATTGCTCCCTTATGCCTATCCCATGCCTGTTTGAAGCCCTGCACTGTATTCATAGCCACCACTTCTTGTGGTGCTATTCATTCCATGCATCTACCACCCTTTCTAGAAAAAGAATTTCCTCACATTCCCCTTAATCGGCCTCCTCTAATCTCATGCTGTGTCCTCTTGTCCTGCTATTTTTCTTATATTTAAACATGTTAGACTCTTTCACCTTGTTTATGCCCTTAAGGTGTTTAAATGTCTCGATCATATCACCTCTCTCCCTCCTTTGCTCAAGGGTATACATATTGAGCTCCGTTAATCTGTCCTATATGTCTTCTGATGCAGTCCCTGCACCATTTTGGTTGCCCTTCTCTGGACTGCCTCAATTTGTTAATGTCCTTGTGAAGGTGTGGCTCCAATACTGCACGCAGTACTCCAGATGGGGCCTAACTAATGTCTTGTACAGAGGATTATTACCTCCCTCTACGACTTGTGATACCCTACTAATACACCCTAACACCCCTAGCCTTACCTACTGCTTTAGAGGTCTGCTTGGATGATTTTAGGTCATCAGTGATGATGATGCCCAAGTCTCTTTCTTCCTTTGTGACTGCTAGCAACCCTCCCAGCCTATAAGTGGCTTCAGGGTTTCTCTTCCCTATGTGCATGATTTGCACTTCTTTGCATTAAATCCCAGTTGCCACTCTTCTGACCATTCTGCTAGTTTATCCAGATCTCTTCTCATTCTGCCCACCCCATCTGGATCATCTACTCTGTTGCAGATCTTGGTGTCATCTGCAAACAGACAAGCCTTACCCTCTAGTCCATCTGCAGGTCACTAATGAAGATGTTGAATAGGACTGGCCCCAGGACTGATCCCCGAGGTACCCTCACTGTGACTTGCATCTCTTCTGACTGTATACCATTTACCACCACTTCTGTTTTCTGCCAGTCAACCAGTTTGCCACCCAGTTGACCAACTTCTGACCCACCCCGAGCCTACCTAGCTTATTTATCAATCTTCTATGTGGAACAGTGTCAAAGCTTTGCTGAAGTCAAGGTAGGCGACATCAACTGCTCCCCTGGTCCACCACTCTGTTACCCAGTCAAAGAAATCTGTGAGATTAGTTTGACAGGACCTTCCTTTTGTAAACCCATGCTGTCTTGGATCCTGTGCCCCTATGGATTCCAGGTGTTGCACTATCCTTTCCTTAAGTGCCTCCATAATCTTGCCCACTACTGAGGTAAGACTGACCGGTCTGTAGTTCCCCGCCTCCTCCCTGCTACCACTCTTGTGGAGTGGGATCACATGAGCCTTTCTCCAGTCTTCTGGGACCTCTCCTGTGCTCAGAGACTCACTAAACAATTCTGCTAATGGCTCTGCTAGTTCCTCCTTTAGCTCCTTAAGTACCCTGGGATGTATGCCATCAGGTCCCATTGCCTTATCCACCCTGAGCTTAGCAAGCTCTTGTAGGACCCTTTCTTTTGTGAAGGGAGTAGTGCTCACCTCCCTCCCCCCTGTGTCCATGATGTTGAGCTGTGGGCCCTGCCCTACCTTCTTCTAGTAAATACTGAGCAAAAGTATCTATTTAGGATAGATGCCTTTACAGGGTCCTCCTCCTCACATGCTCCTTTTTCTCCATTAAACTTAGCAATACCCCTCTGGACTTTCTCCTTTCACTAATGTATCTATAGAAAGTCTTGTCACCTTCTTTTACTGTTCGTGCTAGTGTTTCCTCAGTTTGGGACTTTGCCTGCCTTACTGCCTTACCTGCTTCCCTTAGGGCAGTTTGGTATGCCTCCCTATCTTCATCCGCTGTGTTCCTTATATTTTCTGAAGGCCAGCCTTTGGCTCTGACCTTTTCTGCTACTATATTTGAGAACCAAAGTGGTTTCCTTTCTTCTTTTGTACTTCCTTTCTGTCTAACACAATGGGATGTTGCTTCAAGTATTGTATCCTTAATGCTTGCCCACTTTGCCTGTACCTCCTCACCTGTGTTTCTTTTGCCAGGGCTAGCTTAACTCTGTTGGCCATCTTATCAAAGTCAGCTCCTCTGAAGTCCCATATTTTTGCCTTGGAATGGGATGATTTAGATGTAGTAGCCAAATTGAACCATACCATGTGATGGTCACTGGCCCCAGGTGACCTTCTACCTGGAGATCTGTGATCCCTTCTTTGTTAGTCAGTACTAGATCTAGGATAGCCCTGTCTCTTGTGGGTTGCTGTACCAGTTGTTTGAGGCCCTCCCCTGCAGGGAATCCACTATGAGTCTAGTTCTGGCAGATGTTCCTGCTGGTATTGACCAATCTGTATCTGGCATGTTAGTCTCCCATTATCAGAACCTCCCCTTTAGCTGTCATGTTTTGTATATCTTCTAACAGTAATGTGTCTATGTCCTCCCTCTGGTCTGGGGCCTGTAGACAACCCCAGTTCTTATGGTTGTCCCATTACCTGTTTCCAGGGTGACCCACAGTTCTTCTGGCTCCTTATGTGTATTCTGAATTTCTGTAGCTTTGATATTTTCATTAACATACAGGGCTACCCTTCCCCTTTTGCACCTCGGTCTCTTCTGAACAATACATATCCAGGTACTGAAGTCTCCCAAGTGTGGTTACTGGTAAACCACGCCTCACTAATTGCTACTATGTCCAGTTTAGCCTCTGACATTATTGCCTGCAGGTCTGGGATCTTATTTCCCAGGCTGTGAGCATTTGTGTACATGATTTTCCATTGGCCAGATTTTGGTGTGTTAGTTGTTGGGTGAAGTTTGGCATTACCCTGTGCATCATTGGGAGACAAACCTTTTTTCTTACCTGGTGATGCAAATGAATGGCAAACACGCTGAATTCCTGTTTGACCACTAGCTGAGGGGAGGGTGTTCTTCCCATTCGTCGATGGGGTGCTGCACCCTCTCCCATTTGCTAGTTTAAATATTCTGCAAAGACGCCAAACTTCTGCCCCAATGCACTGACTCCTCTTTAGTCAGATGCAGTCCATCAAATTTAAAGAACTTTCGCTCCCAGAACTGTTGCCAGTTCCCTACAAATCTGTGTCCTTTTCCTGGCACCAGTCCTTGAGCCACGTGTTTAGCTCCCCTATCTCCCTTCTCTGACCTTCCGTCCATCTGCTCCCTTCTCCCAGACTGGCAGGATCTCAGAGAAGGAGATGCCGGACAAAATAGATGATAGTTTGTCACCAGCCTAGTCAGGTGTTCCTGGTCTCCACAACTGACCGGTTGGCTAGATCATTAGTCCCTATGTGTACTAGGACATCAATGTTTTCTCCTGCTTTGTGAACAATTTTAGCAACCGGTCAGTGTCTCTCCATGCTGATGTACCTGGGAGACATCTGACCATCACCCTGGCTGGAGATGGGTATCAACTCCCCGAATCATGGAGTCTCCTATGATCAGAAGTTTTTGGATTTCTTTCTGCTTGTTTAGTTTTGGTTCCTGATTTGGGTGAGTATTGTTGTGCTAGCTCCTGTGCCGCAGTGTCCTGCTCTGCAGTGTCTTCTGCCTCTTTATTTGATTTCAGAGATAGAGGCAGATACCTGTTTGTAGTGTTTATATGGTTTTTGGAGGCAATGTGATGGAGAGCAGAGAGTGATGGGGAACCTGATTTGCTCCTCCTAACCACCTGCCAACCTCCTGGACCAACTACCCTCTGCGGTTGAGGTTTTTCTGTTGGATGCTGGGGAAATGGCGGTGGTTCTTATAATGTATTTCCTCTTCAATATGAAATTTGAGGCGTGCAATCTCTGCCCATGCTGCCGGAGCTGAGACCTAAGATTCCAAAGGCCCAGCATGTAGGACAGTGTCCTAAATCCTGTAAGACTGTCCTTCTGAAAATTGTTCCACAGTACCTACAGTTAATGAAATCCATTCCAAATAAGTTGCTGGGTTTGTAACCTAGTCAGAGTAATTAGAAGGAAAAAAAATGCAAGTAATGGTTTAATTGTGCTTTGTTTAACTTGTTATAACAAGTTAAATTACTAGTGCCCTGTAAATGAGATCACCTTGTGGAGGCCCCACTGATCCGCTTCTTCCTGTTCTGCCACAGGAAATGTTACAACTGTGGTACCCTATAAAAGGAGTGTAGTGTGGGTGGTTGGGGATGGGGTGGGTGGCTGGGCCTTCCTGCCAAAAAGAAGAACCACGGACGAAAGAACAAGGAGGTAAGAGCAGAAACAATCAGTCAACAACAAATGCAGTAACCCTGAAAGCTTATCCTAATGTTAGATAAAACTGTAAAACCTGTAAAGCACCACCTGTAATAATTTCAGAGAAGATATACCCGTAAGAAACACTTTGCTCCAGAGAAAAATAAAGCAGTAACAGAAGATATACCTTGCAAAAGACAATTTGAATCAGAAGATTACAGCAGTAATCTGTTAGCATACACCTGTAGGCACACCTTGTAATAATGCAGAAGAAGGTATACCAGCAACAACAATTTGAATCAGAGAAAAATAAAGCAATGAAATGTTAGCAACAAACAGTAGCAATCCCTGTGAGTAAAAAATAAAAACACCACCACACAGTAAATCTGCTTAGCCAAACTAAGTCTTAATCCTTCTCCCTTGCTCTGGTAAGTTTCTCTACTCTGCCTTTCAAGCAGTCTTAGAAGGAAAGAGCTCAGGTGAAGCTAGGTGCCTTGACCAGCAAACCAAGTCTTCTACCTCCAAGATATCAACTAACCTGACTTTTAACCCTTCTTTCTGTTGTAAATTACTGACAGTTTGCTAGCCCACTCCCCACATACACACCTAATCCTTTGGAAGAGCTGTGGGAGGAAAGCAATTAGCTCCTTCAATGTGAGAAGGAGACTGAAACACCTCTGAGACAACAAACCTTTCAACAAACAAGAATAAAATAAAACCAGTGTCAAACAGTAATTTTGCTTAGCCCAATGATAAAAAAGTCACAAAAATGTAAGCTCCACCTGTAATACAGTAATTTCAGAGAAGATATACCCTGTAAGAAACACTTTGCTCCAGAGAAAAAATAAAGCAGTAACAGAAGATATACCTTGCAAAAGACAATTTGAATCAGAAGATTACAGCAGTAATCTGTTAGCACACACCTGTAGGCACACCTTGTAATAATGCAGAAGAAGGTATACCAGCAACAACAATTTGAATCAGAGAAAAAATAAAGCAATGAAATGTTAGCAACAAACAGTAGCAATCCCTGTGAGTAAAAAATAAAAACACCACCACACAGTAAATCTGCTTAGCCAAACTAAGTCTTAATCCTTCTCCCTTGCTCTGGTAAGTTTTTCACTCTGCCTTCAAGCAGTCTTAGAAGGAAAGAGCTCAGGTGAAGCTAGGTACCTTGGCCAGCAAACCAAGTCTTCTACCTCCAAGATATCAACTAACCTGACTTTTAACCCTTCTTTCTGTTGTAAATTACTGACAGTTTGCCAGCTCCACCCCACATACACACCTAATCCTTTGGAAGAGCTGTGGGAGGAAAAGCAATTAGCTCCTTCAATGTGAGAAGGAGACTGAAACACCTCTGAGACAACAAACCTTTCAACAAACAAGAATAAAATAAAACCAGTGTCAAACAGTAATTTTGCTTAGCCCAATGATAAAAAAGTCACAAAATGTAAGCTCCACCTGTAATACAGTAATTTCAGAGAAGATATACCTGTAAGAAACACTTTGCTCCAGAGAAAAATAAAGCAGTAACAGAAGATATACCTTGCAAAGACAATTGAATCAGAAGATTACAGCAGTAATCTGTTAGCACACACCTGTAGGCACACCTTGTAATAATGCAGAAGAAGGTATACCAGCAACAACAATTTGAATCAGAGAAAAATAAAGCAATGAAATGTTAGCAACAAACAGTAGCAATCCCTGTGAGTAAAAATAAAACACCACCACACAGTAAATCTGCTTAGCCAAACTAAGTCTTAATCCTTCTCCCTTGCTCTGGTAAGTTTTTCTACTCTGCCTTCAAGCAGTCTTAGAAGGAAAGAGCTCAGGTGAAGCTAGGTGCCTTGGCCAGCAAACCAAGTCTTCTACCTCCAAGATATCAACTAACCTGACTTTTTAACCCTTCTTTCTGTTGTAAATTACTGACAGTTTGCCAGCTCCACTTCACACACACACACCTAATCCTTTGGAAGAGCTGTGGAGGAAAGCAATTAGCTCCTTCAATGTGAGAAGGAGACTGAAACACCTCTGAGACAACAAACCTTTCAACAAACAAGAATAAAATAAAACCAGTGTCAAACAGTAATTTTGCTTAGCCCAATGATAAAAAGTCACAAAATGTAAGCTCCACCTGTAATACAGTAATTTCAGAGAAGATATACCCTGTAAGAAACACTTTGCTCCAGAGAAAAATAAAGCAGTAACAGAAGATATACCTTGCAAAAGACAATTTGAATCAGAAGATTACAGCAGTAATCTGTTAGCACACACCTGTAGGCACACCTTGTAATAATGCGAAGAAGGTATACAGCAACAACAATTTGAATCAGAGAAAAATAAAGCAATGAAATGTTAGCAACAAAACAGTAGCAATCCCTGTGAGTAAAAAAATAAAACACCACCACACAGTAAATCTGCTTAGCCAAACTAAGTCTTAATCCTTCTCCCTTGCTCTGGTAATTTTTACTCTGCCTTTCAAGCAGTCTTAGAAGGAAAGAGCTCAGGTAGCTAGGTGCCTTGGCCAGCAAACCAAGTCTTCTACCTCCAAGATATCAACTAACCTGACTTTTTAACCTTCTTTCTGTTGTAAATTACTGACAGTTTGCCAGCTCCACCCCACACACACACCTAATCCTTTGGAAGAGCTGTGGAGGAAAGCAATTAGCTCCTTCAATGTGAGAAGGAGACTGAAACACCTCTGAGACAACAAACCTTTCAACAAACAAGAATAAAATAAAACCAGTGTCAAACAGTAATTTTGCTTAGCCCAATGATAAAAAGTCACAAAATGTAAGCTCCACCTGTAATACAGTAATTTCAGAGAAGATATACCCTGTAAGAAACACTTTGCTCCAGAGAAAAATAAAGCAGTAACAGAAGATATACCTTGAAAAAGACAATTTGAATCAGAAGATTACAGCAGTAATCTGTTAGCACACACCTGTAGGCACACCTTGTAATAATGCAGAAGAAGGTATACCAGCAACAACAATTTGAATCAGAGAAAAAATAAAGCAATGAAATGTTAGCAACAAACAGTAGCAATCCCTGTGAGTAAAAAATAAAAACACCACCACACAGTAAATCTGCTTAGCCAAACTAAGTCTTAATCCTTCTCCTTGCTCTGGTAAGTTTTTCTACTCTGCCTTTCAAGCAGTCTTAGAAGGAAAGAGCTCAGGTGAAGCTAGGTGCCTTGGCCAGCAAACCAAGTCTTCTACCTCCAAGATATCAACTAACCTGACTTTTAACCCTTCTTTCTGTTGTAAATTACTGACAGTTTGCCAGCTCCACCCCCACATACACACCTAATCCTTTGGAAGAGCTGTGGAGGAAAGCAATTAGCTCCTTCAATGTGAGAAGGAGACTGAAACACCTCTGAGACAACAAACCTTTCAACAAACAAGAATAAAATAAACCAGTGTCAAACAGTAATTTTGCTTAGCCCAATGATAAAAAAGTCACAAAAATGTAAGCTCCACCTGTAATACAGTAATTTCAGAGAAGATATACCCTGTAAGAAACACTTTGCTCCAGAGAAAAATAAAGCAGTAACAGAAGATATACCTTGCAAAAGACAATTTGAATCAGAAGATTACAGCAGTAATCTGTTAGCACACACCTGTAGGCACACCTTGTAATAATGCAGAAGAAGGTATACCAGCAACAACAATTTGAATCAGAGAAAAATAAAGCAATGAAATGTTAGCAACAAACAGTAGCAATCCCTGTGAGTAAAAAAATAAAACCACCACACAGTAAATCTGCTTAGCCAAACTAAGTCTTAATCCTTCTCCTTGCTCTGGTAAGTTTTTCTACTCTGCCTTCAAGCAGTCTTAGAAGGAAAGAGCTCAGGTGAAGCTAGGTGCCTTGGCCAGCAAACCAAGTCTTCACCTCAAGATATCAACTAACCTGACTTTTTACCCTTCTTTCTGTTGTAAATTACTGACAGTTTGCCAGCTCCACTCCACATACACACCTAATCCTTTGAAGAGCTGTGGAGGAAAAGCAATTAGCTCCTTCAATGTGAGAAGGAGACTGAAACACCTCTGAGACAACAAACCTTTCAACAAACAAGAATAAAATAAAACCAGTGTCAAACAGTAATTTTGCTTAGCCCAATGATAAAAAAGTCACAAAATGTAAGCTCCACCTGTAATACAGTAATTTCAGAGAAGATATACCCTGTAAGAAACACTTTGCTCCAGAGAAAATAAAGCAGTAACAGAAGATATACCTTGCAAAGACAATTTGAATCAGAAGATTACAGCAGTAATCTGTTAGCACACACCTGTAGGCACACCTTGTAATAATGCAGAAGAAGGTATACCAGCAACAACAATTTGAATCAGAGAAAAATAAAGCAATGAAATGTTAGCAACAAACAGTAGCAATCCCTGTGAGTAAAAATAAAACACCACCACACAGTAAATCTGCTTTAGCCAAACTAAGTCTTAATCCTTCTTCCTTGCTCTGGTAAGTTTTTCTACTCTGCCTTTCAAGCAGTCTTAGAAGGAAAGAGCTCAGGTGAAGCTAGGTGCCTTGGCCAGCAAACCAAGTCTTCTACCTCCAAGATATCAACTAACCTGACTTTTAACCCTTCTTTCTGTTGTAAATTACTGACAGTTTGCCAGCTCCACTCTCACATACACACCTAATCCTTTGGAAGAGCTGTGGAGGAAAACAATTAGCTCCTTCAATGTGAGAAGGAGACTGAAACACCTCTGAGACAACAAACCTTTCAACAAACAAGAATAAAATAAAACCAGTGTCAAACAGTAATTTTGCTTAGCCCAATGATAAAAAAGTCACAAAATGTAAGCTCCACCTGTAATACAGTAATTTCAGAGAAGATATACCCTGTAAGAAACACTTTGCTCCAGAGAAAAATAAAGCAGTAACAGAAGATATACTCTGCAAAAGACAATTTGAATCAGAAGATTACAGCAGTAATCTGTTAGCACACACCTGTAGGCACACACTTGTAATAATGCAGAAGAAGGTATACCAGTAACAACAATTTGAATCAGAGAAAAATAAAGCAATGAAATGTTAGCAACAAACAGTAGCAATCCCTGTGAGTAAAAATAAAAACACCACCACACAGTAAATCTGCTTAGCCAAACCAAGTCTTAATCCTTCTCCCTTGCTCTGGTAAGTTTTTCTACTCTGCCTTTCAAGCAGTCTTAGAAGGAAAGAGCTCAGGTGAAGCTAGGTGCCTTGGCCAGCAAACCAAGTCTTCTACCTCCAAGATATCAACTAACCTGACTTTTAACCTTCTTTCTGTTGTAAATTACTGACAGTTTGCCAGCTCCACTCCCACATACACACCTAATCCTTTGGAAGAGCTGTGGAGGAAAAGCAATTAGCTCCTTCAACGTGAGAAGGAGACTGAAACACCTCTGAGACAACAAACCTTTCAACAAACAAGAATAAAATAAAACCAGTGTCAAACAGTAATTTTGCTTAGCCCAATGATAAAAAAGTCACAAAAATGTAAGCTCCACCTGTAATACAGTAATTTCAGAGAAGATATACCCTGTAAGAAACACTTTGTCAGAGAAAAATAAAGCAGTAACAGAAGATATACCTTGCAAAAGACAATTTGAATCAGAAGATTACAGCAGTAATCTGTTAGCACACACCTGTAGGCACACCTTGTAATAATGCAGAAGAAGGTATACCAGCAACAACAATTTGAATCAGAGAAAAATAAAGCAATGAAATGTTAGCAACAAACAGTAGCAATCCCTGTGAGTAAAAAATAAAAACACCACCACACAGTAAATCTGCTTAGCCAAACTAAGTCTTAATCCTTTCCCTTGCTCTGGTAAGTTTTCTACTCTGCCTTCAAGCAGTCTTAGAAGGAAAGAGCTCAGGTGAAGCTAGGTGCCTTGGCCAGCAAACCAAGTCTTCTACCTCCAAGATATCAACTAACCTGACTTTTTAACCCTTCTTTCTGTTGTAAATTACTGACAGTTTGCCAGCTCCACTCTACATACACACCTAATCCTTTGGAAGAGCTGTGGAGGAAAAGCAATTAGCTCCTTCAATGTGAGAAGGAGACTGAAACACCTCTGAGACAACAAACCTTTCAACAAACAAGAATAAAATAAAACCAGTGTCAAACAGTAATTTTGCTTAGCCCAATGATAAAAAAGTCACAAAAATGTAAGCTCCACCTGTAATACAGTAATTTCAGAGAAGATATACCCTGTAAGAAACACTTTGCTCCAGAGAAAAATAAAGCAGTAACAGAAGATATACCTTGCAAAAGACAATTTGAATCAGAAGATTACAGCAGTAATCTGTTAGCACACACCTGTAGGCACACCTTGTAATAATGCAGAAGAAGGTATACCAGCAACAACAATTTGAATCAGAGAAAAATAAAGCAATGAAATGTTAGCAACAAACAGTAGCAATCCCTGTGAGTAAAAATAAAAACACCACCACACGGTAAATCTGCTTAGCCAAACTAAATCTTAATCCTTCTCCCTTGCTCTGGTAAGTTTTTCTACTCTGCCTTTCAAGCAGTCTTAGAAGGAAAGAGCTCAGGTGAAGCTAGGTGCCTTGGCCAGCAAACCAAGTCTTCTACCTCAAGATATCAACTAACCTGACTTTTTAACCCTTCTTTCTGTTGTAAATTACTGACAGTTTGCCAGCTCCACTCCACATACACACCTAATCCTTTGGAAGAGCTGTGGGAGGAAAGCAATTAGCTCCTTCAATGTGAGAAGGAGACTGAAACACCTCTGAGACAACAAACCTTTCAACAAACAAGAATAAAATAAAACCAGTGTCAAACAGTAATTTTGCTTAGCCCAATGATAAAAAAGTCACAAAAATATAAGCTCCACCTGTAATACAGTAATTTCAGAGAAGATATACCCTGTAAGAAACACTTTGCTCCAGAGAAAAATAAAGCAGTAACAGAAGATATACCTTGCAAAAGACAATTTGAATCAGAAGATTACAGCAGTAATCTGTTAGCACACACCTGTAGGCACACCTTGTAATAATGCAGAAGAAGGTATACCAGCAACAACAATTTGAATCAGAGAAAAAATAAAGCAATGAAATGTTAGCAACAAACAGTAGCAATCCCTGTGAGTAAAAAATAAAAACACCACCACACAGTAAATCTGCTTAGCCAAACTAAGTCTTAATCCTTCTCCCTTGCTCTGGTAAGTTTTTCTACTCTGCCTTTCAAGCAGTCTTAGAAGGAAAGAGCTCAGGTGAAGCTAGGTGCCTTGGCCAGCAAACCAAGTCTTCTACCTCCAAGATATCAACTAACCTGACTTTTAACCCTTCTTTCTGTTGTAAATTACTGACAGTTTGCCAGCTCCACCCCCACATACACACCTAATCCTTTGGAAGAGCTGTGGGAGGAAAAGCAATTAGCTCCTTCAATGTGAGAAGGAGACTGAAACACCTCTGAGACAACAAACCTTTCAACAAACAAGAATAAAATAAAACCAGTGTCAAACAGTAATTTTGCTTAGCCCAATGATAAAAAAGTCACAAAAATGTAAGCTCCACCTGTAATACAGTAATTTCAGAGAAGATATACCCTGTAAGAAACATGCCAATTAATGTAACATTCAGTAAATTTAAATAATTAAGAGTCTGCTGAACCTTTGCCAAATCATACACTCTCTCTCCTTTCCCCACTGCAAGGATGGCCGATCACTGGCATGTGCACTCGCAGCAAATCCAAATCAAAATAACTGCAGACTGTTAGCATGTTAATGACTGCAATGTAGGTGCTGCTGAATTGCTACAGGAGAATCCGGCTCATTATTCAAACATCAGGACAGTAGATAAAGATAACTTTGTAGCAACCCACCACATGTGCAAATTCATCAACATGCCCTTCACAGATAATTAGAAAAGTCTCCATTAAGTTTGATTATGAATGCTGCTGTCGGCTGGTTGGACGAGCAGGCATCTGGATGTGTCCGGGAAGGGGGTGGCAAGATACTTTTAACATGGGACAGGCTCATCATATCATTTTTTAATTAACAATTCTTATCACAGCCCGATTCTCTTGCAATTCACCAGCACGTACACTACAGACATTAACATATTAACAGACTGCATTTATTTTGATTGGGATTGCTGTGAGCACACGTCAGTCATCGGGCATCCTTGCAGTGGGGAAAGGAGAGACAGATTCACTTGGCGAAAGGTTCAGCACACTCCTAATTATATAATTCACTATATGTTATGTTTACTGGCTATTAACGTCTTAGAACTATTCTTCATGTCAGAAGGAGTCGGCTGATTTTTGTGTGAATGTGTACGGGGGTGGTGAATGAGGAGTGAGTATAGGTTTTTCAAAGCCAAATCGCAATGTCAATTAACAATGACTCTGTCCCCAAGGGGAAAAAAGTACTCCATCAAAGAAACTAGCACATTTAACAACAGTGAGTGAGTCAGCAACATTTGTTCAGTTTTATATTGTGGAAATTACAGTATTAAAACCTCTCATGACTGTATAAGTTTGAATGAACTAAATTCAACTGGCAGGAAAAAATAAACGTGCTTTACTCAAGTCAATGAAAAGGATGGTTCATTCACAGTTTAGCAAGATGACTTTTTCCCCTGCGACAGGAGTCAGTTTTACACAAATGCCTTAAACAGTCTTTCAATCAGACCCGCTTCAGCCACAGAACATTTTGATATCCTGTCGATAGCTCACAGGCGCGGGGGTAATGTAAGCCTGTACTCGCTACCAAGTTTAAATACACGGGGGGAAAGGCACCCTGAAACACGTCATGATGTGTATGAGGTGTTCTTTGAACAGCTTCATAGCCGTACAGACAGGATATCAGATACGATTTCAGACATCAGGCTAAAGTGTGAATGAAACTGTCCTTGTCTTCATTCAGTTAGGTAGAGCACATTTATTTTTTCATGTCAGATTAATTTACTTGATTCAAACTATATATATATATATAACATATATATATATATATATATACACACACATATATATATATATATATATATACATACACACACACACACACACACACACATACATACATACATACATACAGACACACACAAAATTACTAGCTACAGACAAATGCATCAGGAGAGCATTACAGCTATGAAGAAATGAAGAATGCCAGGATTGCACCCATTACAGCTGGCATGATGGCAGCACACTATGCTGTAATGCCAGAGACTAGTTTAGGAACCACCTTGGTTCTCTTGCTTCACAGGATGACTGAGAACGAGCATGTTGCGGAGTTCACTCTTTTAGAGAGGGGGTAGCCTGCACTGTTAAACAGCCACCCCCCCCGGATGGTTCATGTGTGGAACTATGCACTGAGTTTAGAGGATATTGCTCACCTTTGCCCCTCATGACCGAGTTATACTGCAGCTAGAGGGTGTGGGGAAAACTGGATATATCTGCGGAAACGTCACAATCCCAGTAAACTCATGGCATGATTACTGTACCTCTATTTTATCTGTAATTTTTGATTGGGAAAGGCACATTAAGCTATGATAGCTTGTTTCTAGGTGCATGCTTGAGAGTGGTTTGTATGAAGGGACAGTTACCTACAATAACAGTAAATCTTCAACAGAATCTCCTCCATTGAGGCACATCATGGAACTGCATGCTATCAGCATCTGGACCACCAGGAAATTTTCTTCTGGTTGGGGGCCACCTACATCGATGTGCCTCATTAGTGCCTATATAACAAGGGTGTCCCCAGCATGCCTCAGTTCCGTGCTGGAGACAAGCTCTAAGGATCATCGGACTAGCAGTGACCAAAGAAACCAGGACTGAACCAGACACAGAGAGGATATAGAAACCTGAGAATGGCTGCTGTATTAGGCAGCATAAGAGAAGCAGCGTGTGAAAGCAGGCAGTACCGACACTCGCCACCCAACAAGGGGGGGAAGGTGAGAGAGACCGCTGTGGCTCACTGGAGGAGATTCTCTCAAAGATCTACTATTACGGTAGATAACTATTCTAGTACATCTCCCTCCAGTGAACCACATCTTGGAATCATTCCCAAGCTGTACCAAGGACAAAGGGAGGATGGCAGGACCTAATGATCCCAAGTAATGAGGCCTTGCAGGACACAGAGGCCAAGTCTGCATGTTCATGAGAGAGGATACCCAGACTTTTGTTTTTAGTGAATGTATGGACAATACTCAAAGTAGCAGCTGCACAAATGCTAGCAGCAGACACATTCCCAAAACAAGCCACTGAGGTAGCCACTCCTTGGGTGGAATGATCATGAACGGGACCAGGAAACTGCGTACCACGCCTCTGGTAACAAAACATAATACAACTGGCCAACCATTCGGACAGGCCCTGTTTAGAAATCAGCAAGCCCTCCATCCTGGGGGCAAAAGCAATAAATACCTGAGAGGATTTTGCATGATCCATGTACCAATGCAGTGCCCTACGAATGTCCAGCATATATAAACAACACTTCCCACTGTCTGTGGGAGAGAATACATAAACAGTAAGGTCCATAGACTGATTTAGTGTTCTCTCAGATACAACCTTCAGAAGGAAACTAGGATTAGTATGTACAGCCACCCAATTCTTGTGAAAAGTAATAAAAGGAGGTCTGTAACCAGAGCCTGCAACTCAGAATGTGTCTAGTAGATGTCACAGCCACTAGGAAAAGTGTCTTCCAAGAGAGTAACCACAGATTATAAGTAGTAGCATTCTCAAAGGGAGGTGCAGTCAGGGTCTCTAGGACCAAATTAAAGTCCTACACCGGAACAGGATATTGGACTAGGGGGTGCAGTAGGAGAATACTGAGAGAGGAATGACCCCGTTTTAGTTACCCCAACCCAAATTTGGTAGCCAAAAGTGTGGGCAGCAACCTGATTTATTTTATACTAGCTCAAGGGCAAATCTTAATCCCAGTTACAAGACCTCACGTGCATCCCACAATGTTATGAGTTTCACTAGACAAGAAAGACTTACAATTAACCATGCTATATCATGCAATAGTAAAGAACATTCACTTATTCATTTGGCATTTTATGTAAGCAACATAGGCTTAAAAAGAAAAAAAAAATTACTATATAAACAATTAGCAGGTAAGCACTGAAGTAAAGCAGTACCTATCTGTACACATTAGTACATTCTTGATAGTAACAGTCGAAGGGGGAGGATATGCTGAATTTCTCTCTGCAGCTTGCAACAGTGTGCAAATAGTTTGCAAAAGTAAATTGGCTTCTATAGTGGATGAAACTTGGCAACAGGTAGAGCTCAGACAGTAACAGTTTAACCGTTCTTAGCAGCAGCTATGCGCACACCTCTCTGCCACTCATCCTTCTGTTCCCGGGTAACACTTATCTTGCCACAGATCAAGACATTACACAGGCTATTAGCTTTAGGGATCATTGTCTGGCAAGGGCTCACTGTCGTAAAACACTTGTGTTACCCGGTTTCAGCTCTGGGCTCAAGCATCCTCGGGCAAATGTGAGGTGAACTCCTTCTGGTGGTACTTCACTATAGTTGGGCTCCTCCTTCTAGGTACGTGGAAAGATGGATGAAGACTAGATGTTTTTTCCTTCTGTCAGCTGTGGTTTGGTGTTAGGATCATATGGTATTGTTAAATGTCGAAAATACCACTTGATTAGATGACAGCAAGATGTTCAGGACTGCCACACACGCAGGCACATGCCCACCTCTTTTTCTGAAAGAGTTCAAATCTTTATACACTAAAATGTCCATGAAGCAGCATCCCTTCTCCTACGTCACCAGACCAGGGAGCAATCACATGTACTGTTGATATTCCACCCAGAAACATTTGATATTTTTGCCAGTGTCTACACAATGGAGTCTGAACTTTGCTCTAGTTTCTTACAGATTTCAAACACTTTTTAGGCAATTAAGACAGATTTATCTAGCTCAAACAGCATCATACCAACAGATTATTAACAGAGCTTTGAAATTACACAGTTGTTACAAAAACCTCAGGCATTTCAAAAGGTGTAAATTATACATTATAAATATTTTTAATATTGTCACATTGGGTGTCATATTATAAGAATGTTATGACTAGGTTTTAGCTACGCAAACCCAAACATGGAAGCCACATTTGTGGGAGGCAATTTGATTTACTTTACACTAGCTCAGGAGCAAGTCTTAATCCCAGTGTAGTGGACCTCACATAAATATCACAATGTTGTGAGTTTCAAAGGACATGCAGATAAGAAAATGGTAGTACACCACTTGACGGGTTTTATTTCAAGCAACGCAGACTTGAAAAAGAAAAATATGGTAGATCAGAAATTAGCAAATAATTAAGCAACAGTCTCTTTCAAATACATCTGTACCACTGCACTCTTGTTATAAAAACAGTAAATTGCTGACAGTTTCTTGCTTCTCCCAAGGAGGAGTGATGCTGGAAAGGTATGTTCTTTGAATAGTTCCCTTTTAGCCAATACCCTCAGTACAGCAGTCCCAGTTTCAGCTTTGCATATACAATAACCAGTCTAGATGATGACAGTACAGCAAAACATGCACGCACATTAGCCACTTAAACCTGTAGCACCCGGTAAAATCTCACCACCAGCCTTTTTATTCTCTTGCCAAAGATAAGATGTTAATTAGGGAGTTGTTTGCAAAGGCTCGCAGCCTTTTACAAAGATTTATTTTTACCTGGTCCATGTGGAGGGTGTGTGATGCTTGCTGGCATTCTCCCCCTCAATGATCCAAATCCAGTACAGATGTTTGGAGGTTTGTTACTGAACGACATGTCGCATCACAATTTTGAGGCAAGGTAGACGGCACAGGATTCAACATGCTTTTGTCTTTCTCCTGAGGTCCCATAACTCTTGAGTTGCTGTAGGCAAACTTGTTGCTGTAGATGACGCGATGATGCTATTAGTTGTTGAAAATACCATCTTGATGGTGTTGGATGTTCAAAACACAACGGCTGATGGCATCAGATGTTAAGAAATACCATAGTTCTTGATGGCATTGTTGGATGTTAAGCAATACCATCTTGATGGTACTGCTGTCCAGACATATCTTAATCTCGCTCAAAAAATTGTCATATTTTTATACAGTACATTTTACACAGCAGACATTTTTTGTCTCACATAATCAGACATTAATACAGCAAAATTGAATTTTGCTTACATTTCAGCTAGAAACATTTGATAAACACGTTTTCGCCTAAGCTAACAAAACAGTTTGAACTCTGCCCTAGTTCATTCGAACCCAAACTTTCAATTAGGCAAGTGAAGATGATATACATAAAGATATACATATAACAAGAGCTTCAAACTAATACAACTGAACAGAAGCTTAACGGTTCTGTGCTGACGTTTGGGGTTCCAGTTTTTCCAAGGTTGAGTCGGCGGATTAAATAAACATTTTGTTACCGTTTTATAGACTCCTATGGACCTGATGTTATGGACTGTTATGGATTACCCTACGCCTGTTTACTACTGCTGCAATCTGCCATATGCTGCTTAAGATGCTGCGATGAATTGTGTTTGCACATGTATTAAATAGTATTGGAAGTGCCTTTGGAGTGCTGACCATTTTTCCGTTTTCAGAAAGTGCTTTTCTCAACCAGTAGAGGGTATTTGTCTCAAAAACCTCCACTGATCAAATTTGATAATACCTATAACACATTTATTTACGCATACTGAGCACCACTTATCTGGTCTGTTCCTAAACAATGATTCAGACAACATCGACTATTACACTAGACTTAGTAAAAAAAAAGTACAAAAGCCATTTCAACCAACAGAAATGACAGGCTTGCTTTTAGCAGAAATCGAACAAAGTTGAAATAAAACATTACTTCAATTATAAGGGAATAAGGCATATAGTTCAAGTTCAAACTTGATCTGAAACATAGAAACATAGAATTTGACAGCAGATAAGGACCGCTTGGCCACCTAGTCTGCCCATTTCCCCTACCTGATGGATAAGCTGCAGATTCTAGTTAATCAACAGCTTACTTCCTCCTACCCCCCACTAGAATTGCCTTATGCCTGTCCCATGCATTCTTGAATTCTCTCACTGTTCCTGACTCCACAACCTCCTCAGGAAGGCTGTTCCATGCATCCACAACCCTCTCTGTGAAAAAATACTTTCTAACATTACCTCTGAGCCATCCCCCCTCTATCTTCAAATTGTGCCCCTTGTTCTTGCACATCTCTTCTTCTGAAAGATACTACCCTCTTGTACTTTGTTAATTCCCTTGAGATACTTGAAAGTTTCTATCATGCCCCCCCTTTCCTCAAGGGTATACATATTAAGCAGCTTTAGTCTCTCCTCGTATGTCTTCTGGTGCAGACTCTGCACCATTTTGGTTGCCCTCCTCTGAACAGCCTCCACCCTGTCTATGTCTTTGCGGAGATGGGTTCTCCAGATTTGCACACAGTACTCCAGATGGGGTCTCACTAACTGTCTGTACAGAGGGATAACAACTTCCTGTTTTCTACTGTTGATGCCTCTCCCTGTGCATCCCAGTATCCCCCCAGCCCTCCTTACTGCCTTCTCACATTGCTTGCCTACCTTTAGGTCATCTGATATAATTACTCCTAGGTCTCTTTCGATTTTTTGTTGTTGTTATTAACTCACCCCCCATTGTGTACTCTTCCCCTGGGTTTTTGTTTCCCAGATGCATTACCTTGCACTTCTTTGTACTGAATATGAACTGCTACATATTTGACCATTCCTGCAACCTTGCCAAGTCCCTTTTCATTCTTTCCACCCCACCTTGTGTATCAACCCTGTTGCAGATCTTTGTGTCATCTGCAAAGAGACATACCTTTCCTTCCAGGTGCTCTCCAATGTCACTTATAAAGACATTAAAGAGGACCAGTCCCAGTACCGAACCCTGTGATACCTCGCTAGTTACCTTCCTTTCTTCACTGTGGATTCCGTTTACTATTACCCTTTGCGTCCTGTTGTCCAGCCAGTTTTTTTATCCAGGCTACCACCTTGGGACCCACTCCAAGGCTGGCTAACATGGGTCAATGTCAATTCGCCCCGACAATGGCATGCATGACAACTCGCTCCCGACAACTCGAGTATACATGACAATTAGCTCCGTGCATTCCCACTCCGCTTTTTACCCCCATCGCTCAGTTAATAATTCACATGCCTAATAGCAGCTTTGCACCGAATGGTCTTTGCCTCTGTTTTGGTCCGGTTCTACATATATCATTGCAGTATGCAAGTTTATTAAAAGACCTGTGAACTGTTAATGCAACCTTTGTAGCATACCTGATAAGGTGTAACTGTGGGCTACCATAGAATTTACATGCCTAACAGCAGCTTTCTGAGCTTGCAATTCAATTTCAATTTGCGATTGCACTGAACATCTGGCTTCTGGGTTCTTTGCCTCTCTTTCGGTCCTGTAACCATGGGAAATTTGACTGCTGCTGTCAATTACTGCTGTCTGTCATTATCAATTAGTAATCAACTTCATTTAAAAAAAAAAAAATCATCTCTGAAGCAAACTCAATGCTAACACTTCGAAACGGAAGGGAGGTTCATCTTGTCTGAACGCAATAAGCAAAAGCTAGTAGATGTATAGAACTGTATTTACACACACCACAAACGTGGTCACAATGGAAAATCTATTTGGCAGTGTGAACTTGCAGGGAAAAAGGATAAGTGTTGCATCGCTAGGGTGCACACTGTAAGCTAAGACAATCCTTCTATGTCGAACAAGCCAAGGCAATAAATGTTGCAAAAAAAAAAAAAAAAAGAGCTGCAACTACTCAAGACACTACGGCGCAAGTATTACTGCACTCTAAACAAAATATATCACTGGCAGCACAGGGGTGCCTTGTAGATAAAAACATGAAACGCACTATTCAGCGTGTCAGGGTGCATGGTGCACCTCCAAATCCATGTAATTTATGTGAGCTATCGTTGCCTGAGTACTACATAACATTCAAAACTTGTCAAGGCATTGAAGTAAATTTCTTGTTGCTTGATAGTGGACCTGGGCCAGACCGCATACTAGTTTTTGGCACTGAGGAAAACTTACAATACCTAGAGCACTGTAGTAATTGGTTTGCTGATGGCACATTTAGCATTGCTCCACCACTGTTTTACCAAATATTTATAATAATCAGAGAGCGATTTGGAAATGTGCAACCAGCAGTATACGCTCTACTGCCAGGCAAGAGAAGAGAGCATTCTGAGTGAGTGCTTACAGCTACTAAGAAAATAAATTCTCGTCTAGATCCTTTAGTAATAATGAGACTTCGAGAAGGCCATCATTCAAGCTTTTAAAAATGTTTTTCCACAAGCATGGCAAGTGGGGTGCTTTTTACACTTTGCTCAGTGTAATTATCGTAAAATACAATCAGAGGGACAGTGAATTAAGTACTCTCAGGACACAGAATTCAGCCTTAAATGCCGATATCTCCCAGCACTTGCTTTTTATCCTCCTGACCAGGTAGTCACCAGATTTGAGGAGATCACTGACGAAGCACTCAATATTTTCCTCCTGAACTAGAGTCAATAATTGACTATTTTGAGGACCCTTGGATTGGGCAGAGAAACAGGCGTGGCACAGGCAGACGGCAACCACAGTATGACATCTCTCTGTGGAACCATAGTGACACTGTGGCGGAAAAACGCTCAAAAACTAATAATGCTGTTGAAGCTTTCCATAGAGGGATGCAGTCGATTCTGTGTATGACTCATCCCTCGATATGGAAATTCATTGATGGACTAAGGGGCATTCAAAGAAAGAAGGAAGCCGAAATAGAGCAGCTGATTGCTGGCAATTCAAGAAATGCGCCAGAAAGACAGTACAAGGACAGTGCTGTCAGATTGGAAAAGGTCCTGGAGAAATCCGAAGAGCGCTCGACAGAGGAGTTCCTCAGAGGCATAGCACACTGCTTCTAATATTAACACTTAAAGAATTCGTTTTTAACTTTTTTAAACTTCTTTAGATTAAAGGTTAAATTTTTTAACTACTTATCAACTGCTGGATCTACTGGATGCCTCTCCCTATCCCTGCAGCGCTGAGAACAACAAATGATCTACTGCAGCGGTGAGACACAGGGGGAACAGGTAGGAAGCTGCTCTATAAGTTTATTATATTATTTGCAGTGAAATAGCGTACTCTAAAATTGTTCCAGACATTTTTTTTTTTACTGTTTTTTAGATTACTCTAAAATTGTTCCAGACATTTTATCATTAGATGTGAGCTTTAGCTGTTGCAGATCTTGCATGTAAGGTCGAGCTGTTCAGTGCTGGTGCTTAGTGGACCTTGGAGTTTTGGGCTATTAATCAATTGTGGGAGTGAAAAAACGAGGGGCGAAATGTCAAAGGGAGTGAGTTGTCAGGAGCGAGTTGTCGTGGCGCGTATTGTCAGGAGCGAACTGACACGCTCCCGGCTAGCTTATATATTAATCCTTTGTGTGAGACTGTGTCAAATGCCTTGATAAAATCTAGGTAGGCCATATCCACAGCCCCTCCTTGGTCTACTAATTTGGTCACCCAGTCAGAGAAATCTATTAGGTTCATCTGACACGACCTTCCTGCTGTGAAACCATGCTGCCTTGTGTCCTGTGCCCCACTGGCCTCTAGGTACTCAACAATTCCTTCCTTCAGAAGTGATTCCATCATTTTCTCTACCACTGAAGTCAAACTAACTGGTCTGTAGTTTCCTGTCTCTGCCCTGCTCCCACTTTTGTGAAGTGGAATCACATTTGCCCTCCTCCAGTCCTCAGGTACCACCCCATCCTCCCATGATTTGTTAAAGAGAGTAGTCAGTGGTGTTACTACTTCTACCCTTAGTTCTTTTAGAATTCTTGGGTGAATCCCATTAGGCCCCATTGCTCTGTCCACCCTCAGTTTCAAAAGTTCTTTCAAAACCCTTTCTTCTGTGAATGGACTGGTATCGACCCCCCTATTCAGTGTTTCTCCCTTGTTTGGTTTAGGTACCTCCCCCTCTTCTTCCGTATGAATACTGAGCAGAAATATTCGTTCAGTATCGCTGCTTTTTTACTGTCACCCTCTGCCCACATTCCCTCCCCTTTATTAAGTCTCTGTATCCCTCCCTTGGTCTTTCTTCACTCCCTAATGTACCTATAAAAGGTTTTATCCCCCTTCTTAACAGAGTTGGCTATCTTTTCCTCAGTTTGTGCCTTTGCTATTCTGACTGCCTTCCCTGCCTCCTGCTTTAACTGATAAAGTTCTCTGTCCTGCTCCTTCTGTATTTCCTTATATTTCCTGAATGCTATCCTTTTCTCCTTAACCATCCCTGCCACCTCTTTTGAGAACCATAGTGGGTTTTTTCCTTCGTTTTGTTTTGTTGATTTGCTTCACACAAAGGAATGTTGCCTCTGTGATGGCTGTTTTGATTATTCCCCATTGTTCCTCCACCCCTCCTTCTTGCCCGTTTGCTAGTGCTTTTCTGAGGCACTCTCTCATTTTCCCCAAAGTCAGCTGTCCTAAAGTCCAATACTCTTGTTTTTGTATGGCCTGACTCTATGGCTGTTTACTGTGAACCACACTGTTTGGTGGTCACTTGTTCCCAGATGGCTACCCACTTCTAAATCTGAGATTCTTTCTCCTTCCCCATTTGAGAGTACCAAGTCTAAGATTGCTCCCTCCAGAGTGGGTTCCAACACTAGCTATCTGAGGCATGCCTGCTGTAGGGCATCAAGAATGACCCTGCTCTTGGATGTGCCTGCAGCAAAGGTACTCCAGTTAGCATCTGGCATATTCAGGTCCCCCATCAACAATATTTCCCCTTTTTCTGCCATTTTAAGGATGCCTTCTATCATTTCCTTGTCCATTTCCTCCCCCTGAGATGGGGGTCTGTACACAACCCCCACGCGGATTGTGGTGCCATTTCCTGTCTCTAGGGTGACCCATAGTGACTCACCAACTTCCTGTTTACTCTAATTCTGTTGCTTTAATCCCTTCCCTTATATAGAGAGCTACTCCTCCTCCTCTTTTACCCACCCTGTCCCTCCTGTAGACTGTGTATCCTGGTATGCTGATATCCCAGTCATGGTTCTCTGTGTACCATGTTTCAGTGACTGCCACAATATCCAGGCATCCCTCTTCCGTCAAGGCTACTAGTTCAGGCAGCTTGTTGCACAGACTGCGGGCACTGGTACTGATCACCTTCCATTTATTTTTTATGGCCTTACCGCTTTTAGCCCCACCCCTGTCCTTACCACCTTTTTCTGCATCTATCCCGGTCCTGCTCCCTACTGACTTCTCTACCTTGTTGTTTACCTCTCTAACTACTGTGTTTTGTGGGGGGAGGCTGGGATTTCCCTGCTCCTTTTCAGTGCCTCCACCCTTGGCTAGTTTAAATGCTTGCCAATGAAGCATTTAAACCTGTCACCTAGGATCCTGGTCCCCGGACAGATGCAGACCATCACGCCAGTATAAGCCTGCATCCCTCCAGGTGGCTCCCCGGTCCCCAATGAAGCCAAAACCCTGAGCTCCACACCAGTTTCTCAACCATTCATTGAATCCCAATGGTGCAGAATACCCTAGCATCATCCTTGCCATAGACAGGCAGCACCTCCGAGAAAGTTACCGTACATGCTACTTGTCTAAGGCCCTTCCCCAACTCCACAAACTCCTCTTGTACCACTCTGATCCCATTCACAGCCAGGTCATTTACCCCTAGGTGGACAATGACATCCAGCTCCCTCCCTCGTGCAGCTGCTCCCGCGATCCTGAGGATTCGCTTCCTGTCCCTCCGAGCCGTTGAGCCAAGCAGGCACCTTATCTCCCTATCCCCTTCATCCCCCACTTCTACCCCCCTAATGATAGAGTCCCCCACCAGGAGTTGTTTCCTTCCCCTGTGGGGTCTCGTGCCACCCTCCTGTGGGTCTCCTTTGTGGAGGTTCCCAGCATCCTCCTTGGTCTCCACTGCAGGTGCCTCCATAGAGGAACCACTCTTTGCCAGAACAGCATATGAATTGTGGAGAGGTACAACTGGAGGGATGCACCTCTGTTCCACCACCCTCTCCCTCCTTGAGCCCACCTTGGTCCAACCGCTCCTCTTTCTTGGCAACCTCTGAGGTAATGGTGGTGGCCCTGGTGGTCCCTGGGTGGGGGAAGAGGTTTCACGAATCCTAGCTAGGTCAGCCTGGAGATGGGCAACTTCCTCCCTCAGACCAGAGAGGTGCCTGCAAACAGGGCAGCATCGCAGCCTCCAGAATGTCTCCCGGAACACTGCTGCCCCACAGCCATTGCACTGCACCACTCCCATCTTGACTTATTTTGTGTCCCCCCTCTCCTGTTGCTTTGTATGCTTACTGTCCTCCTCCCTCTATGTATTATTACACTTACTTTCCTACTGCCTATGTGCCCTTACAACTCTCGCCCTTCCTGTTCTGGGACAGGAACTTCCTGTAATCTTCAGTAGTCTCCTTCTTCCATGCTTGGATTCAGACCTTCAGCAGCAAGGGGGAGTTATTTTTTAGGTTCCTTCAAGGTTGATGAAACTAATGCGTCTCAGTGATCCTTCCCTTCCTACTGCCAAACAGGAAGTTCCTGTTGTCAGTCAAATCCAGTGGCTATAAAAATAGAACTGGCTTTGGGTGGAGGGGTGGGAAGGAAGGCAGTTAGTAAAAAAATCTGCAGTTCTAGATTGCTGTATCTTGCTCTGAAACCAAAGTTTTCTTCTGTCAAGAACAGCAGGCAGCTGTACTTGGAGACAGCTGCTTTTGTACTAAGCTGCTAAGCCATACCCCCAATTAGATTCACCCTCTGCTCTGACTCAGTAAATTAAGCTGATACAGCCCCCTTCCTCAGAGAAACACACAGTGACTTTCTTCTTCTTTTTTTTTTTTACTTAAGTGAGACCCCCTTCTTCTAATAAAGTATCTGTTTGCTTAATCCAAACAGGTACTAACTCCTGCTGAGATAGAAGTGATTTTATCAGTAAAAAAATCTGTAGTTCTAGACTGCTGTATCTTGCTCTGAAACCAAAGTTTTCTGTCAAAAACAGCAGGAAGCTGTAATTGGAGACAGCTGGTTTTGTACTACTAAGCTGCTAAGCCACACCCTCAATTAGATTCACCCTCTGCTCTGATTCAGTAAATTAAGCTGATACAGCCCCTTCCTCTTAGAAACACACAGTGAGTTTTTTTTTTTTTTTTTTTTTTTTAACTTAAATGAGATCCCTTCTTCTAATAAAGTATCTGTTTGCTTAATCCAAAATACATGACCCTACACTGCCCACAATACCTCTTGGGAATCTTTGGGAAACCTCCACCTGGGCCACACTAACTGAGCGCCTGCGAGGGCATGAAAAGCTGACACAGTGGCCATGCGGACCTCAATAGATGAATACCCTAGCCCGAGTCAGGAGTCCTTAAGGAACAAGAGGTAGTCCAGCATTTTAGGATCTGAACACAGCATGCACAGTATACCACACTGTAAAACGTTCTCATTTTTATGAATAAGTGTATTGATAGATGGATTTCTAGTCGCCAGAACATCTGTCACCATTAGTAAAACCCGAAGTGGGAGAGCTCTATGTCCTCAGGAGCCAGGCCTGGAGGTATACAGATCGCAGATCCAGATGCACTAGAGCACTCTGCTCCAGGTCAGAAGTCCTCCACTCAAGGGGAGCAGTACAGGAGGTTCCACTGCCTTTTGCTGGAGTAGTGGAAACCAAATCTGTCTGGGCCAGTTCAGAAACCACCATAATCAGGGTGGCAGGTTCAACCTATAGCTTGACCAGAATCTTCTGTATTAGAGGGAAAGGGGAAAAGCATATAGAAACCTCTCTTTCAACAGGAGAGGGACAAGTCGTCTGGCTAGAAAACTCTAAGCCCTGGAGCAAGCGAGCAGGAATGATGCAGTTTTACACTGTATGGAGACGCAAACAGGTCTACGTCTGGACAACCCCATTTATCGAACAGCTTGACCACAATGGAGTCTGAGAGCTTCCATTAGTGGCAGTGTGCACAGGACCAGCTGAGGTGATCCGCCAGTGCATTCAAGGTAATGGGGGAGGAACACTGCTAACAGGAATATGCCACATTCCACCACAAAGTGCAAAGCACTCACTGCCTCTCTGCAGACCATGTATGAAGGTACTCTGCATTGCTGGTTGATGTAGTAAATCATCGATAGACTGTCTGTACTGAGCAGCAGCCAAGTCCCCAGAAGGAGAGCGGCGAAGGCCTGCAGGTCATGCAGAACAGCCACATCTCCAGATTGTTGTTGTGAAGAAGTATATCCAGAGGGCCACACTGACCTTGGGTTCGGAAGGGGTACAGATTAGTACCCCAACCTTAACCAGAGGCATCCGTGGTCAACACCGGGGCGGGGATGGCTGGAAGAATGGGGATCCCATCCCTAGATTAGAGTGGTCCAATCACCAGAACAGGCAGTGACAGAAAAGGTGTCATCGCTTGTATGAGGCACTCCAACTCGTCGAAATGCTGTGCCCATTGCGCTCTGAACCACAGAAGGATCCTTATGTGGAGATGAGCCAGTGGAAGAGTCGGGATGGCAGTTGTCATCAGGCTGATTAATCTTAGAAGACATCTAGCCAATACATAATCATTAGTGGAGACCAACTGTGCCTATGTCACCAGTGCCGTGGCATGGTCGCAGGGCAGAAATGCCCGACTCAGCTCTGTGTCCAGAACAGCCCCTATGTATTGAAGCTGCTGGTAGGGGTTACGGACCGACTTCTGCTCACTGATCAGTATATCCAGCTAGTTGAACAATTGTCGAGTCCGAAACCGTGTGTGGACAATGGCTTCCTGAAACGGTGCTTGTAACAGTAGTCTGTGTAAGGGAAGACATACAGGCCGTCCCAGCAGAGGGCAGCAGGCACCGCAGCAAATACTCTGGTAGAGACCAGCAGAACACAAACCAAAGAGCAAGACATGAAATTGGTAGTGTGAGCCCTGGAGCATTAATCTCCTTTCAGTAGGAGGAGAAGGGATTGCATGGAGACCATTCTGCACTTCCTGTATTCTATAAAAAGGTTCAGTCCCCAAAGGTCTAGTACTAGCCTTAAATCCCCAGTCCATTTTGGAAACAGAAAGTACCAGAGTAACAGCCTTGGTTTATTTCTGAAACTGGGACCAATTCCACAGCCTTCTTACGGAGGAGGGTTTGAGCCTCGAGAGAGGGCAAGGTGTTTCGGGGATATCTGTTGGGTAACTGGGGGGGGGGAAGACACTTGAGGAACAGTAAGGGGTGGAGGCAACACATTGCGCATGTCAGGGCATTGCGCTGAGTGAGCTGCATGTCGGAGAGCGTGTCGGTGTCCTGCACGCCGCGCCTACGATGGCAGACAAACAACAAAACCGGGAACCTGATTTAAAATACAGATGCTTTCCTATACCTTAGTTTCTTAGTACTGGTTAACCTCGTAGTCAGACCCTCTTGTATTATTTTTTTTGTTTCCCCTCGGTATCAACAGTATTAATCTCTGGTCACAACATCTCATGTTACCGCTCCGAAGTGCAGCGCCGCAGTAGCAGGTTATTTGAAAGTCCTTATAGCTCGGTAGTTTTTCGCCGGAGTGGGGCATGTCCAAATTGTATTGGCGGGTATCTGAAATAACCAGATTTCTTCACAGAGAGTCAACGCAGAACCATTTGGAACATCTTGCCAACCAGCAGAAGGGGAGGAAAATCTCAGCTCAGAGGCGACCATTAAAGAGCATTTACCTGTCCTGGGATTAGAGCCCTATTTTACCCCCAAAATGTGTCTCCTTGGAATCTTTCCAAGGGATATGCCGAAAATTCGTCAAGCACATATGGCTCTCATCGCTGCTGCGGCCAAACTGGTAATTGCTGGTCAATGAGTGGATCATCATGCTCTCCCGGATCGGGAGTGGCATGCAGAATTGCTCCAGGCTTTGGAACTGGAAAAACATATCGCCCACAGGAACGATAGGGCACAGGCCTGTAGTACACGATGGGGGCCATTACTCGCCTTAGTCCCACTCATTATTGCTAAGTTACCCCTGGGATATCAAAGGGTTTCTACTCCTTCTAGTGGTACCCCATATATGTCTATCCTAGCTAGTCCCTTGACCTAGTCTCTCTTCCTCAATCTCCCCTAACCTACTCACCCTTTTTTTATGCTGGTGCTTCTCCTTCATCCTCTCAGTACAGGGAAGGGGGCAGGTTGGGGGGTGGCAGGGTTGTTGTGGGGCAGGTTTAGTCTTAATGTGTAGCTAAGTTTCAGTTATTACTATTTGGGGCCTATTGCGGGGCTTGGTATACCCTTTGGTTTTGAACTGTTTATAGGCCCATCAGCACCCAGTTGGATAATTTCCTCCAGTCTATTTACTGTTTTTGATTTAGACTTTGTTATTCTATATGCCACGAGTTATCCACCAATGTGTGTACATGTTTTCGGTTTGTTGTGGACTTAACTGAAAATTTAATAAAGTATAGTAAATTGGAAAAAAAAAAAAAGGCATTTACCTGCGGAATCTAACTCTGTATTATCGGAGTTAAACAAAGGTAAACCTTTCATCTGGGAATACCAGATAAATGGTATTTTTATATTTGAGGGGAATAAATAGGTAACAAAAGCAGAAGTTAGTGAATCGCAGCCAGCCACTAGGGAAATCCACAACGGGGGCTCACAGGTGTTGCAGGTTGCTCTACCCATACCAGATTTAAAAAGAAAACAAAATTAGAAAGTTAGCTGTTTTTTCGCACACAATAACAAAAAAACAAAACAAAAAAAAACATTGCTTGGGGCTAAAAAAAGGCATAAAAGATCTCGTGCTCTGAAGATAGCTACCATCCATTCAGCTGCAGTGTTATTAAATTCTCCCATGTGTATGTACATTTAAAAAACTCAAGGAGCAACCCTCCCCTAAATTGCAAGAGGGAACCATGGCCTCTTCAGTTAAAGCCAGGGGAATCAAAGAATCAGGACAAAGATAAAGAAAAGGAGGAGGGTCCGTTTGGAAAAAGAAAAAAAGTCTGATGTTATAGATGACTTTAATGAAGACGAGGAAGAGAACATTGAAGAAACCCCCAAAAAACTTTTGAAATATATGAAGCAAGGCTTTTTAACTTTAAACCTGGCTGTTACAACATTAACTTCAAAACTATCTGAAGTAGTAGAGAAGTTTGAGAGTCTGTCCCTTCGAACTACTGAATGTGAAGAACATGTGGGCAAGACAGAAGATGTCATCCTAAAAATGTCAAAAAACACAGAAAATGGCAATAAAGAATTGGAAGTGCTAAATCTTACAGTCGAGGATTTGGAATCAAGGTTCAGAAGAGCAAACTTGAAACCTGGTAATTAATCAATCAGAGGGAATTGAAAGTTTGGACCCCTTGGGCTATTGTGAGGAGCTGATTTCAACCGGTTTTGGGCCAACAATATCCACAACAAAAGGTGGAATCGGATAGGGCACATAGGGCTTTTGGTCCCAGAGACAACTTGGAAAGGCCCAGTTTCATGTTAGGTTAACTGTTAGACACCAGGAAAAAGAAAAGATACTAACAAGCTGGTTTAGAGAAAGGTTTACATTACAGAGGAATGAAGCTTCAGATTTTCTTTGACATTCCACCAACAATCCTTGCAAGATGAAAAAGCTTTGACTCAATTCTTGCCAGACTTAGTATTAACTTGGATGGGAAAATGTTATTCTTCCATTCACCCTCAGAGGTGGAAGAAACTCCTGCCAAACATTTTAATCACACACTTGAACCCCCAGATTTGGGCACTACTCCCTCCTCTTCCTCTGACCCTAATGTTTGACAGGGAGTTAAACCCTTAGGGGGGTTTCACTGAGTAAATACTGGGAGAATGGGTGACCCTCCTGAGACAGAGAGGTGGGGGGAGAAAAGGGGGGGCGATCAGTAACAGTTCAGAATCATGACCTCGGAGCTAGCTCAGAGGTAGAATATGCAGGGTATCTCAAATTCTAGTGATAAGTGAGGGAGTAGTCAGTACAGTGAGATCAGTTTGGGAGGGGAAAAAGTGTTTTTCTATATAGAACCAGGCTTGGGGGGGGGGCTCTGCAGTAAAAGGAGTAGGGGAACCATAAGATGTATGAATGGAGAGCATCTAGTTAGTGGCCTCTAGACAATAGTCCTCACTGAGCAAGTTATTATAGCAGGCATTCTGGTGTCTCTCTCCGTTACATACAGCAGAGGTTCAGCAACCACTTTTGGGGGTGGGAAGGCTGTCCATTTGTTGTTAGGACGCTGGTCTTTTGGGGATGTATGCAGCTCTCAAAACTTCAGGGAAGAAACAATTCAAGATGGGCACTGGCTGCATTATTTTTGGTGGGTGTGGGGGGGATTATGGTTTCTTCAGCAAAATTTGATAATGAAACAAAAAAATGTGGGTGCTCAAGACAGCTAACAGTTGAAATCATTTTAAGCTAAACTAAATTTGTTTTTATACAGAAGTGGGAGGGGAAGCTATATAGGACATATGGCAGTCAATATGGAGTCGTAACAGTCATATTATATCAACAAATAAAACGGCTCTGGCAGATCTCATATGATACAGGGGGGCATGAAACGGGAAAAAATAAGGGATGTTATATATTATTATGTTTAAATTAAAGATAATCTGGAACCTTAATGGATGCAAGGACAGGGTAAAAATTAGAAAAGTAGTTAAAATGGCAAATAAAAGAAAGGTGGACTGTCTCGTACTCCAAGAAACACATTTTAATAACAGGGACACTTCCTATTTTGGGAAGCTTTTTCAGGCAGTAGGTTATTATACAATCTTTTCTAACATAGCGAGGGGAACGGCCATTTTTATTAAAAGATCTTTGGATCATAAGCGTAACAAAATAACAGTGGACCAAGCAGGTCGCTTTGTTATCCTAGAAATTGCATTTCTGAAGCAGGTCCTAACACTGGCCACTTTATATAGCCCTAATAATGAAGACCTAGAATTTTTCTTGGACTTTTTTATGGAACTTGCACAATTCAACTCACCTATATTAATCTGGGGGATTTCAATTTAACTATGGGCCCACTGGATAGGGCTCCCCCTGCAACGGAAAGAAAAAAGAACTTTGTTTCCTTCTTAAAACAAATTCTTAGTGATTTGAAATCGCTGTGCCGACACAAGGTCGACACCACCACCGCGAACACCAGCACAGTGACAGAAATCGCCTACCTGCAGCGAGTCGCTGTGCTGGTGTGAGGAAGACACCGGCGGTGCATTTCCCGGCGGTGCACACCCCAAGTCCAACTTGGAGTTAGATATTTAGAGACTGGGGGTCTAGGGCACAGCCCCCGAAGACACACACATCGGGCATCCCCAATGGCACAATGCAGACATTTGGCATTGTGTCTGTCGCTGTTGGGATGTCGGTGAGCACTGTCACTGTCACTGTCACACACACACACACACACACACACACACACACACACACACACACACACACGCCTGCATCCCCGACAGCACAATGTCGACACTCGGCATTGTGTCCGACGCTGTGGGGGATGTCGGTGAGAGTGCTGTCGCAGCGCTATAGTAAAATCATTCGAATTTTCTGGACCCATTTCAGTAGCTCAGCAGGTAGCACACTCACTTCTGAAGCTTCACAACTTCAGAATGCTGTGGGTTCTATCCCCACACAAGGCACTTGGGTTAAATCCCAATACTGACACTGCAGTGCAGCATGAGGAGGGTGCTGCACTCCTGAGGTGCCATCTTTTGGATGAGACATTAAAGCAAGGTCCCATTTGCCTGTTCTGGTGGTAGTTCAGGTGGATGTTAAAGATCGCATGGCACTTCTTGAAAAGAGTAGGGGAATTTCCCCGGTGTCCTGGTCAAATTTCCCTCCATTTACTAAAAATACCACTAACAGCTTAATCTGGTTCAAGGTCAGTTGGCATTCATCTGTATCCCCCTTCCCCCGGGTCTTTCCTGAAAATAGGCAGAATCTGTCTAGTGCACTTACCTGGTCAACAAAATCTAAATAAATAAATATGCACTATTAAAAAAATATTCAGATTTTTCTAAAATTTATAATACATAGTCAAGGACTGACTATGTTCTGGCTTCTCAAGGTATAATTAAAGATATCTCCCAAATTACATATGAACCAATAAGGGTCTCTGATCACACCTGTTTTTGCAAAACTCTAGCTCCATGATCAATCTCCACCTAAATTTAACGGTTGGAGAATGGATAATACTTTGTGGTGTGCTCCTGGTTTTGGTGAAGGATCGAAGGGGGAAATCGGTTGGTTTGGGGCCTCTAATAGTTCTCGGGAACAGAGTATTCAAACCATTTGGGAGATGATGAAAGCATATCTACGGGGATGGGTCATGTTCCAGACAGGTATTAGGGAAAAAAAAAAAAAAACAGGCTGAAATGATAAATAATCTGGAAAAGGAATTAGCAGCAGCAGCAGAACACGCAAACTTAAATTATGAACAAGCTGAAATAAAAAAGATGCTAATTAGGGATAAGCTGGAAAAGGTTTTAAATGATCAGGCCAACAGGGATATGTATAGAACTAGAAAAAGATACTATTTTCATGGAAATATGCCTGGTAAAATTCTGGCATACCAGTTACGCTGTGATTCTAATAGAAACAGAATATATAATATCAAAGGGGAAAATGGGGAATTATGGTCTTCTGAACAGGATATCAATGCTACTTTCAGGATATTTTATGAAAAACTATATACTCCAGAACACTCGGTAAATACTCAAATCTGTGAATACCCATTTGCTCTAGACATGTCAAAAATCACTGAACAGGCTTTGGAATATTTAAATAAAGAAATTACTATAGAGGAGATCTGTAAAACTATTAAAGGTCTACCTAGTGGAAAAAGTCTGGGTCCCGATGGCCTTCCATTTCAGGTTTATAAAAAACCTCTCAGACCCTAGCTCCTATGCTGTGTGAGTTATACTGGAGTTTTCTATTAGAAGGCAAAATTCCACAGTTTTTTTAATAAGGTGGATATCAACTTAATTCTTAAAAAAGATAAAATCACAAGATCAATGTGGGTCTTATAGATCCATCTCGTTGTTAAATTGTGATTACAAAATTGTAGCAAAAATTCTAGCAGACTGTCCAAGATTATTGCTAATCTGATACACCCCGACCCGGTTGGCTTTATGGAAGGCAGGAAACTCCAACATCATTCTAGAAGAGCATATGATATCATCCAGGCTTATTTAGGAGCAGAAACTGCACTCCTCTCAGACGTGGAAAAGGCGTCTGACAGGGTGCAGTGGCCATTCCTATTTGAGACTCAGAGGGTCTGTCACATTGAGGGCCATTTTTTGGATTGGGTACAGCTGATATATACTAAACCTCAGGCCAGGGTTAGGACCGACCAGTCTCTCTCCCCTTTTATCCCCCCTTTTACAAGGAACCAGACAGGGCTGCCCACTCCCTCCCCTCCTGTTTGCTCTCTTCCTAGAGCCTTTGGCGATTAGGATTAGATCTCACTGCCATCACCTGGGATTACTAGGGAAAGATAGTTGTTTAACTCCTATGCTTTATGCAGACAATATTTTACTTTCCCCTAAGCAAACCCAATATATCATATCCATTCATTAGCAAACTACTGTCAGAGTTTGGTGCCCTTTCAGGGTACAAGGTCAACTGGGCAGAGTGAGATTCTTTATCTAGACGATGCTACTAACCTCACAGACCCAACCTAGAGATCCATCAAGAAGGATAAAATAAAATACTTGGGAGTTATCTTGGCTCAGGAACCAAACAGAGCTAAATCAGCTTAATTATGACCCACTAATACACAAAATTAAACATGATATGCATAAATAGCAACATCTTCCCTTAACTTTAATGGGTAGAATTAATGTAGTAAAAATGAATATACTTCCCAGATTGCTGTTTTTATTTGAAGCCATTCCATTTATTCTAAAAAAAAAAAAAAAAAAAAATTTTTTTTTTCTCATTAGATAAGCTAGTGAGGACATTTCTGTGGAATGGGAAACAATCCAGAGTGGCCCTTCAGACGTTGTATCAGTTAAAGACGGGGGGGTGGGGTTGGGTTGTCCTAACGTTTGGTTATATTATTTGGCTGCACAATTAGAGATTGCTTATTACTGGTTTCATCCCCCTGAAGAAATAACAATGGCAGGCTTATGCCTGGAAGAGGGAAATCGTAAAGGTTTAACATTAAAAAAAGTTTCTTGGTATTGAATTTTCAGAACCAAGAAACTTTGGCAACAACTAAGGCAACAAATTATGCATGGTCTCATGCTTCTGGGATAATTAAATCTTCAAAGAAACTATCTAGAGTGACTCCCATACATAATGTTAGATTCCAACCTTCACTGATGGATGAGACATTTAAAAGTCGGTATTTCTTCAGGGGGATTCAAACCATAGAGGATTTCTATGAAAATACCAACCTAAGGTCCTTTGAACAAATTAAAGCTGATGGAATCACTTCTGAAGGAAAGAACTGTTGAGTACCTAGAGGTCAGTGGGGCAGAGGACCCAAGGAAGCATGGGTTCACAGCAGAGGTCACATCAGACAAATCTAATAGATTTCTTTGACTGGGTGACTAAAGTAGTAGACCAGGGAGGGGCTGTGGACATGGCCTACCTAGACTTTAGCAAGGCATTTGACACAGTCCCGCACGAAAGATTAATAAACAAATTAGCCAGCCTGGGAGTGGGTCCCAGGGTGGTAGCCTGGGTAAAACACTGGCTGGACAACCGGACATGGCGGGTAATAGTAAATGGAGTCCACAGTGAAGAAAGGAGGGTTATTAGTGGGGTACCACAGGGTTCAGTACTAGGGCCGGTCCTTTTTAATGTCTATATAAGCGACATTGCAGAGGAACCGGAAGGGAAAGTATGCCTCTTTGCAGATGACACAAAGATCTGCAACAGGGTTGATACGCAAGGTGGGGTGGAAGGGATTAAAAGGGACTTGGCAAGGTTGGAGGAATGGTCAAATGTATGGCAGTTTAGATTCAATGCAAAGAAGTGCAAAGTAATGCACCTGGGAAACAAAAACCCAGGGGAAGAGTACACAATGGGGGGTGAGATACTGACAACAACAAAAATGGAAAGGAACCTGGGGGTGTTCATATCGGACAACCTAAAGGTGGGCCAGCAATGTGAGAAGGCAGTAAGGAGGGCTGGGGGATACTGGGATGCATAGGGAGAGGCATCACCAGTAGAAAACAGGAAGTTGTTGGCCCTCTGTACAGACAGTTGTTAAGACCACATCTGGAGTACTGTATACAGTTCTGGAGACCCCATCTCCGCAAAGACTGACAGGGTGGAGGCTGTCCAGAGGAGGGCAACCAAAATGGTGCAGGGTCTGCACCAGAAGACATATGAAGAAAGACTAAAGGTGCTTAAGATGTATAGCCTCGAGGAAAGGAGGGAGAGGGGGGACATGATTGAAACTTTCAAATACCTCAAGGGAATCAACAAAGTCCAAGAGGGTACCATCTTTCAGAAAAAGAGATGTGCAAGAACAAGGGGGCACAATTTGAAGCTGGGGGGGATGGCTCAGAGGTAATGTGGGGGAGTATATTTTCACAAAGAGGGTTGTGGATGCATGGAACAGCCTTCCTGAGCAGATCGTAGAATCAAAAACAGTGAGGGAATTCAAGAATGCATGGGACAGACATAAGGCAATTCTAGTGGGGGGTAGGAGGAAGTAGGCTGTTGGTTAACTACGATCTGCAGCTTATCCGTTAGGTAGGGAAATGGGCAGACTAGGTGGGCCACGCAGTCCTTATCTGCTGTCAAATTCTATGTTTCTGTTTGCCCCTGAAGGAAGCATTCATCATAAATCATTGTATATATGAGGCAAAACCAGCCACTCATAGCCAAGAGTGGTGGTCAAGGCATATCCCAGAGGCTTCTGCCCTGGCAGCAGCATCAGAGGCATCATATACAGACCACAGCAGACACTTGCCTACCTCCTGGCCATTAGCAATAGTCTGCTGTGCCAACATTTTATTGTGGCCCTCTGGCAAGTTCTCAGCCAGGGTAGCCATAATTTTCCAAAGACAGTTCTCATATTTAAAGGAAAACTACATCCTCATATCTTCTGAATGTTATTTGTTTCCATGCCAACAGGCAACTCTTTTCATGTAGCTGTTGAAGATGTACGCAACTGCATTAGTCAATTTTCACAGTTCATACTAGGCTCTATTACAGTCCTGGGAGGCTCCATTTCCTGGATGTTGAAATCTCATTGTTCCTGAGAGCTGCATTAGCATATGAGAACATGATGCGTAATCACCTTTTAAACTCCCCAGTATACCTGTCTGCTTAGTCTTCAAAGAATCAAGCTACAAGAAGGTGTGAAATACCACATTTACCTTCAGTGAGCTTTGCAAACTATCCGAGTTATAATGCAGGTTTTCCCCTTTAAACTCCAGTTTATGAGTTTCCAAAGAGTTTTTCCAGGTTATTTGTTCTTTCAACATAGAGATACATGATATAAATGGTTGATCTGACATGTTCTCATATGCTAATGCAGTTCTCATGGACAAAGAGGTCAACAACCATGAAATAGAGACCCCAGAGCAATCACAGAGGGCTACCATGAGCAGTGAAAACAAACTAAGGCTAACACATATAGCCCCAACAGCTACAGGAAAGGAGTTGTCTGTTGGCATGGAAACAAATAAAATTTAAATGATATGAGGGTGCAGTTTTCCTTGAATCATATTATGTCTGATGATTAGTAATTCTTAGGCCCAAGGAAGCAGAAGCAAAAGTTGTCTTCCCCATCACATCCGGCCTCCTCGACTCCTTGTCAGGACAAAGAGAGCTCATGTACTTGAGAGCCTTGGATCTGTCATAAGCAGCCATAATTACCACAGATTCTGTTTTGGCTGTGAGAAATAATAAAGCCTTGCAATAGGGATTGGATATTGCTTATCAGCCTTCCTGGGAACTGCAGACAATTGAGCTGGCCTGTGTTAGGCTGCCAAAGTTGCATACTCAAGTGCAGAATGCACAGGAAGAATGATGACTGTAGGAGAGGCATAAACCTCCAAGAACAGACACTTCTCGGTGGGATCCTCATTCTCTGCTTAGAACACCCAATTTATCCTGTGGTTGTTTAAGGCTTGGAATGAGGCCTTGGTGTGTTTTTTTTTTTTTACACTATTCTGAGCAACAGGACAGAGTGGAGGTTGATCCTTCCACATCTATTGCCTCTTCTCTTTTGTCCATGGCATCTTTCTCCTCCTCTGTGTACTTCGGATTATACTTCAGTTCTTCATCGACAGCGACCACCATTGCCAGAGGTTCCAGTCAGCAGAACATTTCCGGGTGGTCCTAAAGCCAACTGTGTACAGACCCATGATGTGGCTCAATGGAGGAATGTGCCCCTACTCTTTGAGGGTGCCACGGGATCTTTTACTTGCACCTGTACTAGACTCGCCAAGATGTTATTATTTCTTGTGTACACTGCATATACCCATCGGCTGCTTTATATGGTTTATGGCAAGTGGGCTCTGTGACTGCGATTGTTTGTGGCTATGCCTGCTGGTTGTTTTCCTATGTGCTGCTTTGCTCATTCACGAGCACACTGTGTGTGATGTGCATGTACCCGGCATATGTGGTACCCTGTGCATGTGTGAGTTACTGAGGAGGATGCTGGAAACATTGTCATTGGCTGGGGTATATAAAGAGTAGAAGGAACTGTGGCCATGCCTTTTGCATGGGCATTTGGATGTAGAGCGGCAAAGGCCGTAAAACATGACAGAAGCATGGAGCTGAGCATTTGAGGACAGGCCTGAAAGAGTATTGAAGGTCAGGAGCACTTAGTGAGTGAAGTGGGGAACGGCTTAGAGGGAAGTGTCTGGTTAGTGACAGGCTTTGTAGGGCATGGTAACTTTTTGTACAGCTGTACTTGGGCTGGTTCTGTGACAGTGTTTAGTTGAGGGTTTTCAGTTTGCAGCATTTTGTAATGGGTTTAAGCAGTGTTCAGTGTGTTTTACAATGCACATTTTGTGGTGCTCTTTACAGTACTGGAGTTTCTGGGGAGAAGTTCAGATTGTGTAAGTTAATTTGTTACGATGTAGATTTGTATCAGATGATAAATTCTTGCTAATTGGGGATTAGACTACAGTCTTCCCTCACTATACCGAACCCTGGTATAACAAAAACTCTGCTATAATGAATAGAACACATGGCTCCTGATATTCTGATATTAGCCAGTCAGTGTTCTAGCTTTCCTGAGCTCCAGATCTCCCCCCCTGCCAACCAGCCCTTGATCCCCAGCTTAGAAAAAGAAGTCTGTAGACTGTAACATACATGTAGTATCATGTTAGGACTCTGAAGTAGCATTCCAATTAACATAACTACAAAAGAACCCCAGAGCATATGCCCTGAGATATGGGTTATCCCAGAGGATATTGGCCATACAGCCAAATTTGAAAGAAAACACAATTGCACATACCCCAATAATGCAACGCATCATGGGAAACATATACAAATCCCCATGCGAGAATTTGGACTGTCTCAACTTTAAGCAGAACTGCATGGTGCCAGAAGGCCTCACAGTGCAATCAGCAAAGGCTAAGAACAGCAGACACATACTCATGTTTCGTCCTCATTTGGACTCATCAGTGTGCCATATCTCTGTCTTAGCCCAGGGAGAAGGAGTCAGCCACCCCTTAAGGGGGATGTTACTTGTTTGGGCCATGGGGAGCCCAAAATAGAAAAAAAAAAAGAAATACAAAAGAACCCCAGAGCAAATGCACTGAGATATGGGTTATCCCAGAGGATATTGGCCACGCAGCCAATTTTTAAAGAAAACACAATTGCACATACCCCAATAATGCAAAGCATCACGGGAAACATATACAAATCCCCATGAGAGAATTTGGACTGTCGCGACTTTAAGCAGAACTGCATGATCCCAGAAGAAAAAATTACTCACCACAGTAATGTTTCTTCTAATTGAGTCTTCCTATATTCTGACTATATGCAGTTAGCCTCAGCCTTTGAGGTGGTAAAACCCCAGACAATAAACACAAATGAGGTGGGGGATCAGCTTTAGCAAAACCTCCCCACACTCAGTACAGTGTTGAAACCCAAGTGGGACCGGTTTTCTTCTTGGGTTTCTCAGACATAGCCATAACCTACAAATTACCTTTAACAGCTTTTAAGCCAGGTAATACACCCTTATCGGTTACCAACCGTGTTACGGATGTGGGAAAAAACGAAGAAAATGGGACACCACTACTAAAATCCCAGAAAAAAAAGAAATAAGAGATTGTTTCGGTTCCCAATCGGACCGACCGATAGGAAACCGAAAAAAAAAATTTCCACACAGTAAATTCAAAAACAATTCACTATCTACTTACACTACCCTATACCGAAGACAGAGATCCGATACTGAAAAAACAAGAAAATCGGTAGAACAAACTGACAGATTCAAAACTTTACCGAACTGAAGAAGAAATCTCCGGAACAACTTCACAGTTAGGCGGAGTAAAGAATCTGACGGTTACACTGAGATGCACCAGAGACAGAGGTTTGAAAACCGAGCTCAAGCTCAATGTTCTATGCCCTGGCATAGAATTAACCCCTTACTCTCCGGAGCAGTTCAAGTGCTGAGGCTAACTGCATATAGTCAGAATACAGCAAGACTTCACATTGTTTGAAGGCCTCACAGTGCAATCAGCAAAGGCTAAGAATAGCAGACACATACACGTCTTTCGTCCTCATTTGGACTCATCAGTGTGCCAAAGCTGTGTCTTAGCCCAGGAAGAGGGAGCCAGCCACCCCTTAAGGGGGATATTACTTGTTTAGGCCATGGGGAAAAAAAAGAACTACAAAAGAACCCCAGAGCAAATGCCCTGAGATATGAGTTATCCCGGAGGATACTGGCCATACTGCCAAATTTTAAAGAAAAACACAATTGCACATATCCCAATAATGCAAAGCATCATGGGAAACATATGCAAATCCCCATGAGAGAATTTGGACTGGCTCAACTTTAAGCAGAACTGCATGGTGCAAGAAGGCCTCATAGTGCAATCAGCAAAGGCTAAGAACGGCAGATACAAACACGTGTTTCGTCCTCATTTGGACTCATCAGTGTGCCATATCTGTGTCTTAGCCCAGCTACTTTCATTTTTGAGCAGGCAAGAGAGACAGAGAGGGGAACGTGACTTGAAAGTGCACCGGCTTTGCGTGAGCCCTGTTTTCGTCACAGCACTGCTTGCAGTCTCCCTTTTTCCTTTTAACTTTTTGCAGCAAAAAAAAAAAAAAAAACAAATTGTAAAGTATAATAAAAGTAACATCTCTCAAGCAGTGTGTAATACTTCACTTCAGCGTTTTGACCTACTTCCAGAGTGAGTGCGATCGTATCCTCTCCCATGCATTGCAACAAATGCAGTATAAGAAAACAGAAAAAGTTAAGTTTTTATTTTTAATATATGTTTTAAAACAGTGGTTAACTTGGTAGATTGTATGAGCTGAAAGAGTGGCACAGAGTTGGGGTGCAGGCAGGAGAAGCTGTGCAACCAGCAGCACTGTAGCTCACCTTTACTGTCCAGTGTCCCTCGATGTAACGAATGGGGAGCTATAACAAACTCATGTTATGGCTCCCATTTCATTCGTTATAGCGAGGGAAGACTATAATGATTGTTTACATACTGTCTTCTTTACATGGTTCTGTATGGAGCATTAGTTGTAGTGTGTAACACAGCACTGGGCAGAGTTGTGGAAGGGCGTTATCTCCCAGCACGTCTGTTCCATTTTCTCTCTGCCAGGACTACAAAGCATGGTGCACACACTACAAGCCCCAGAAGGCACTGCACCACAGCTCCACCTAGCTGAGTGCTTGATTAAGAACAGGTGCAGGAGAGTGACTGCCTGCATAAAAGAGAAGGCTCAAACAAATGCTCTCACTCAATACCTGATTAGGAAACAGGCGTGGAGGGTGGCTGGTGAGCATTTGTAGCAAGAAGGAAAGAAAGAAAGAGAATTTTGAATCAACTGACTTCCCGGCTTTGACCTTTTGTTTGGCACGCGACTACGAACTGGATCTTGACTTTGGACTGGCTGAAAACCCAACACTGGTAAATGACTTTCGTTTGAAACAAAGACCAAGAGACTCTTTTCTGATTTTGTTTGCCCCAGGAAATAGCTTAGCTATCTGGGCTATAGACATGGAACTGAAAACTCACTGTGTAGGTAGCACTCAACAAAGAGCCAGGTATTATTTTCTTTTGTTTGTTTGCATCCTGCATTGTTTTGAATGTACCTCTCTCAGTATTTTTACTACTAAACATATAGTCATAGTGCTGTATGACCCTGAATATCCTGCGTCGTGGTGCAAAGTGTGCTCATATCCCCGCCTACAAGATCCCAGTGCAACACAACCCCCCTCATTGTGTTACAAGTGGTATATATTTTTAATACAGTTTACAGTGAAATATCTGCTAACAATTTCTATGAGGAAAAGTCCAATCCATGTACAGTATTATAAAGAAAAAAACATTTACAGAAAAAAAATGTTCACATGAAAAGCCAATAAATTTGTTTTGTACCTCACTCCCAGTATTAGAGCCGCTTCCGGTTTCGTCATTTTGGGTTCAAAACCACCTCTGTAATATCCGCTGAAGGCCTGCGATATTAAAAGCAATATTAAACATCATCAGTATGGCAAAGGGCAATGAAAAAGTACGAAAGATCAGTTTTATCTATTGTTGATGGCTTTACTGTTAGAAAAATGGATACAAATCAAAACCATCCTCCAAATATACGGAAATCAGAAGCAGTTCCCAAGGTTAAAACTGCAAATATTAATCACAGAGCAATCTAAATTCCCTCTTACAGTAGGAACTGTAGCTCAAAACGGGTATCCTCCTGTCACTTTATACTCAGTGGTTACAAATTTTGGATACTGATCAGGTCGGCATCTGAAACTGAGATTCATATGTAACCCCACCCTGTACAATTAGCACTAAATTAACTTCCTTTATGTGGACCAGGCAACTTCTGAAGAGATGTAAAGAAAGTATCCTCTTCCTAGCCTCTGCCAGTGTAGATGGCAGACCATGGTAGTATCTGATGAGATATGAGTCGAAGTATGTATTTCAAACTTCTCCAGCTGGAATAACCCCATGGGATGCAGCATCTAGTTTTCATGGGGGTTCCTGGGAGGACAACAGCTGATAGCAGTATAACTTGGCACAGTAGAAAAGCAGTTACATACAATAAAGAAATATAAGGTAGCAAATCCAGTGTATTAGCTAATACAATACAAAACACAGAATTACAGGATAACAGCAGAAAGGAAAACTGGACCTTTAACATCTGATGTACTGTAATGGGGTGAGGGCGACATCAGACTAAAACAGGTACAAGGGGTTCTCAGGAGGTGGGAGAGACTGGTTTTAAATACTTGTAGGCTTAAGATATTCCTAAAATTGAGGGTGGGGTGGGAGGCCAAGTCTCGGAATCTAGAGAAGACTATGCAAAGGCTTTTCAACCAGAATCACACTTCATTATGGGAGTTGAAATGTTGGCTACTGCAAATGAATGGAGCGAGAAGTATTACTTGATTGCGTAAAGAAAGTTAAGAGAATTAGGTACTCTCACATGTACACAGCTGTCCACCTAATCACCCAGCCCCACAATCTATCTGCTGTGGTACCCCAACCAGGCTCTGTCCCCCTCGCCTCCTCGGTGCTGCACTCTACTGGTAGGTATATAGTAGGGTGGAAGAACAACGGGCAATAATAAAAACTGCCATCACAGAGGTAACAAGCCTTTGTGTGAAGCAAATCAACAAAACGAAACGATGTAAGAAACCACTATGGTTCTCAAAGGAAGTGGCAGTGAAGGTTCAAGAGAAAAAGAAAGCATTCAGGAAATACAAGGAATCACAGAAGGAGCAGGACGGGAACTGTATCAGTTAAAGCAAAGGAAGCTGGGAAGGCAGTCAGAACAGCAAAGGCCCAAGCGGAGGAAAAGATAGCCAACTCAGTTAGAAGGGGGATAAAACCTTTATAGGTACATCAGGGGCGAAGGAAGACCAAGGAGGGCTATGTGAGGCTTAATAAAGAGGAGGAGGGTGGGCAGAGGGTGACTGAAAAGGCAGAGATACTAAACAAGTATTTTTGCTCAGTATTTACAAAGGAAGTGGGGGAGGTACCTAAAACAAACAGTAGAAACACTCTGGATACAGAAGTTGATACCAGCCCATTTACAGAAGAAAGGGTTCTGAAAGAACTCTCTAAACTGAAGGTGGACAAAGCAATGGGGCCTGATGGGAGTCATCCCAGAATTCTAAAAGAACTAAGGGTAGAACTAGTGACACCACTGACTACCCTCTTTAACAAATCATGGGAGGATGGGGTGGTACCCAAGGACTGGAGAAGGGCAGATGTGATTCCCTCACAAAAGTGGGAGCAAGGCAGAAGCAGAAAACTACAGACCTGTTAGTTTAACCTCAGTGGTAGGGAAAATGATGGAATCACTTCTGAAGGAAAGAACTGTTGAGTATCTAGAGGCCAGAGGGCTCAGGACCCAAGGCAGCATGGATTCACAGCGGAAGGTCATGCCAGACAAATCTGATAGATTTCTTTGACTGGGTGACCAAAGTAGTAGATCAGGGAGGGGCTGTGGACATGGCCTACCTAGACTTTAGCAAGGCATTTGACACAGTCCCACACAAAGATTAATATACAAGTTAGCCAGCCTGGGAGTGGGTCCCAAGATGACAGCCTGGGTAAAGAACTGGCTGGAGAACAGGACACAGAGAGTAACAGTAAATGAGTCCACTCTGAAGAAAGGGGGTTACTAGTGGGGTACACATGAGGTTCAGTATGGGACAGTCCTCTTCAATGTCTTTATAGCGACATTGCAGAGGGACTGGAAGGAAAGTATGTCTCTTTGCAGATGACACAAAGATCTGCAAACAGAGTTGATGCACAAGGTGGGGCGGAAAGGATGAGAAGGGACTTGGCAAGGTTAGAGGAATGGTCAAATGTATGGCAGCTTAGATTCAATGCTAAGAAGTGCAAGTAATGCACTAGGAAACAAAACCAGGGAAGAGTACACAATGGGGGTGAGATACTAACAACAACAAAATGGAAAGGGACCTGGGGTAGTCATATCAGATGACCTAAAGGTGGGCAAGCAATGTGAGAGGGCAGCAAGGAGGGCTGGGGGATACTAGGATGCATAGGAGAGGCATCACCAGTGAGAAAACAGGAAGTTATTATCCTCTGTACAGACAGTTGGTGAGACCCCATCTGGAGTACTGCGTGCAGTTCTGGAGACCCAATCTCCGCAAGGACATAGACAGGATGGAGGCTGTCCAGAGAGGCAACTAAAATGGTGCAGGGTCTGCACCGGAAGACATATGAAGAGAGACTTAAGGAGCTGAATATGTATAGCTCGAGGAAAGGAGGGAGAGGGGGACATGATAGAAACTTTCAAGTATCTCAAGGAATCAACAAAGTCCAAGAGGGTAGCATCTTTCAAAAAAAAGAGGTGTGCAGAGCGAGGGGCACAATTTGAAGATAGAAGGAGGTGACTCCAGAGGTAATTTAAGGAAGTATTTTTCACAGAGAGGTTGTGGATGCATGGAACGGCCTTCCAGAGGAGGTTGTGGAGTCAAAAACAGTGGTGGAATTCAAGCATGCATGGGACAGTCATAAGGCAATTATAGGGGTTGGGGGTAGGAAGAAGTAGGCTGCTGGTTAACTAGGATCTGCAGCTTATCCATTAGGTAGGGAAATGGGCAGACTGGGTGGGCCAAGTGGTCCTTATCTGCCATCAAAATCTATGTTTCTATTATATGATTTTACTGCGTCTTTCCACCTGAGGGAGGTCTCTTACCACCCTGTAGCCCCCAGGCCTGTATGTTTGGTAATCTGTGATTGTTTTATATGCAATTCCGTTGCTTGTTCTCCTGCCTTAATAATCCCTGATGTTTTATCCCACTATTGGAGTAAGTCTGCTCCTGATTGTAATGTTGACTATGTATTTCTCCTATGTAATTACCTTGTAATTCTCCCGGGTCTCACCTGAAAATAGGCATTTGCTGTCTAGCGTGCTTACCCGGTTACCAAAAGCAAATAAATATAAAATAAATATATAACAACGAGAGCTGGCTAAGCCTTCAGGAACTTAGCCAGTTAAGCTTGTCAATGACATAACATGATGGGTAGTCAAGTCGCACGACTGCATAAATCTACATAGCTTGTTACACAGATCACCTAGGGCTGGAAGAGTATATTTGTTCACGAGCATGTATACGATGTTACCACAGTTATAGAATGGAATTGGAGACCACCTGCCTACTCACACGTGCACATGGATAACATATGGTACTGAAGAAAAACCTGATCTTGGGCCCCACAGTGACTGGGATATGATCTGTGTGCTTACATCATGAGTTTCAGGCAGCAAGCCATAACCCCAGATAGTCAAAAACATTGATTTGCTCAATGTCATGCAGTCTGGCATCTTTCAAGAGGTTCTACTGCATGCCACAGCAAGCTCTAGGAGCTGAATACCTGAGCAAGTCATTTAACCACCCCAGTGCTCCCACGTCACCCCTGAAAAAAGTCACGTGGGCCTTACCCGGTTAACAAAGAATATACAGTATTAAACAAAAAAATTGCCTTCATTTTGACTGGAATAGGGATCAGGCAATTGTTGAAGAACCAGGAGAAAACTGAAGTTAGACTGGAGGACTGCCTTGACCTGGGACACTATAGCAAAGGATGGTATGGTCTGCATACATGGTGTGAAGACTCCTCCCTCTAGGCCTTGGGAAATAACTTACCAAAATGGACAACAGCAGAGGTCCAAGCACAGACCCTTGTGGTACTCTTATCTTAATGTCAGCCAGATCAGAGTTAGTACCTTGTAGGGACATTAATGGGGTATAGCCGCTCAGATAGTTTTTAAACTACTTGATGGATGTTCACTGGAAATTTAGATTCCCAGGTTTCCATGTGAGAAGTATATGATTCACCAAATCAAAGACCATCAAGAGGTCTATGAAGATGGCCCCTATGTGGAACTCACTATCCATGACAGTGTATAAATCATTGGTGACACTAAGCAGGGTGGAGATGGTCCCCTCCTGAAGCCAGACTGCAAGGATAAGACAAGGTGGTGCTGGTTGAGAGCATCAGTTAATTGCAAATGGATGCACTTCTCAAGAACCATGGAGAGACAGAAGCATGGATATAGGTCTATTTTGGTAAGGTCACACTCACGCCCCATGGAGAGGAACAAGTCATACACACTTCCAGGCATATATTACTGCACCTACAGCAAGGAACAGGTTTAACAACAGATGGTATTGCACCTGAATTAAGAGGAGGTTTAACAGTGCAGCAACAGGGATGAATATTTTTATTTATTTATTTAATTTGTTAACCCGGTAAGAGCACTGGACCAAGGGTCCTTTTTGAGGCTTGACCCAAACAATTATACAACACAAAAAAAGTTACAACACATTAAATAGTAACATTCAATAACAATTACAGGCACATAATATGTGATCTGCAGCAAGATTAAGACACTTTAGATTCAGGGAGTCTGCACTGGCACTTTAGTTTCAGACAGAAGGGTGACTGAGGATCTAATCCCAGAGGGAAGCACCAGGAGTGGAACATTCTGCAGACTCTACTGTAGCTCTTGTTGGTACAGTTATAGCTGGAGTGCATCAAAGTGCAGCAACACCTGTGAAGTATCATGATCTTAGAAATCTACTGTGCTCAGGAGTCAAGCCTCTAGTTAAAATGTCACAGGTTCTGGATTCAGAATTAGACCCTGATGAAGAAATCCAGCTGAGTGGAAGTAGGGCGGGAATCGCACAGTGCCAGGCGTAGCAGTTCTGATTTCAACTCTCTCTGCAGCCAATTGGGCCCAATAAGAATTAAGGCTGATGGCTCCCTTTGCAGCTGTTGCAGGACCTTTGGCATCATCGGCCATGGCAGGAAGGCATACAGGAGAGCACCTGGCCATGCTATGGAGAGGCAGCTGATCCACAGGGACTGGCTGTCTTGGTACCACAGACACTCAAAAAGTGTGCACTGGGTTGGTGGTGCTAACAAAAAGAAAACTGTTGAACACATGAAGTTGGGCACTCACCACCTCAAATAACTGGACATCAAAATGCAGAAAATAGCTCCACTGTCAATTTATTAAAAAACAATCCAGACATAAAACAAGCACCCATTCGAAGTGCCCACCAGACGCATTTCTAAAGTAGTCTATGGACATCATAGCCTTTGATAAAGAACACTGTTGTCTGAAAACATGTCAGTCAGGCACTTCAAATGGGTGCTTGTTTTATGTCTGGATTGTCTTTTTAATAAATTGGCGAAGGAGCCATTTTCTGCATTTTTGATGTCCAGTTATTTATGAGGTGGTGAGTGCCCAACTTTGTGTGTCCAACTGTCTCGGTATCAGCAAAAATGTTTTGCTGTGGTGGCCATGAGATAGGGAATCGGCACTCCCCCAAATACCAGCAAATCAAATCGGAAATGTCTTGATCGAGTTTCAGTTCCTCTACATGGAGGTGCTGCCTACTTAGCAAAACAGACTTGATAGTTGAGGGTGCCTGTCAGGTCTTGTAATGGTGAGCCAATGCATATCCCAAACAGATATTCCTTGAGCCAGGTTCTGCTGCTGTAACTACCAGGTGAGGGATGATCTTGCTGCCAGTTTCAGCAGACCTGGCCAACAGGGATATCGTCTATACAGAGGTGTAGGAGACGGAGCTGAAGGAGATGAGTGTGAAGCCTGACCCACTGTACTGAACTGATACATACTATTATGATTTGTCAAAGCCTTTGACTCAGTGTCCCATTCGCTACTCTTCGAGTACGGCCAGCTTCTCTACTCCCGCTGACTGGTTCCAGTCTTACCTAACAGGCTGCCAGCAGTCTGTTTTGAATGGAGGTGTGCTATCTCCTTTCCTCCCGTCCAGGCTGATGTCCCACAGGGTTCTATCACAGACCCCCATCCTGTTTTCCATTTTCTTGAATGATCTTCCCTCTGCCTGTCACTCACATACACAAATGTATGTGGATGATATAGTCGTCTTCACTTCAGGTTCTTCTACAGCCTCTGTGAAAAACCTTCTCCAACAGGACTTGAACAAGGTACTGTGTTGGTTTCATTCCAACCATCTCAAGGACAGCACTAAAAAAAAAAAAACCCAGTGTCAATGACCTTTGGTACCAGCCAAAAATTGACAAGGTTATTAAGACCACTGGTTTCCTCCACACTGAATGGCTCCCCACTTGAAGCAGTCTCATCTTTCAGGTACCTCTGCATGTGGCTTGATAGTAAACTAGACTTCACTGCCGACATTGATGCGGTCCATGAGAAACTCCATCCAAAGCTTGATGCCTTGTACAGTAATGAAGATTGTCTATCCTTGCTGGTCACCAAAATGGTGCTCCCTGTCTTGGACTATGCTGACATGGTAATGGCACTGCCCCTTCCTTCTCCCTAGCCAGACCAGACATCCTCTGCAATGCCTTTTGTTACTTTGTGACTAACTCCCCTCCTTGCACGCACCACTGCTCCCTCTACACCTCACTTTCCAGCCTTCCCCCATCTTCACATGGCCAATTACATAACACTTTCTTCATGTCCAAGTATTGGTTTGGCTCCTTGCCATCCCATCTCTCCTCACTCCTTTCTCTTATCCTTTCAGCTCCATGCTCATTCTGCTCAAGGGACATGCAAATCTTCTCCATTCCTCACCACTGTTCTTTTGCTGGACGATCTGCCTTTACTCTGGCACCAACTCCCTCATTCCATTCATCATCCCACCTCATTAGTATCCCTCTGGCATCAGCCGAAAAGTACAGTTACGTAAGAACTTACGTAAACAGTAGATCTTCAAGAGGAGCACTTGCAGCAGGTAATACCATTAGGACTGAAGCCGGCAGGCGTCAGGACCCCACTGAAAACTTGTAGCTAGCAGTCTGAGGCAGGGGACTGCCCCAGACTTCGGCCACACCAGACATCAGACGTGGTAAACAGGGGCGGTCCCCTGGCGCCATCTCAGTTCTCCCGCTGGAGACCCAGCTAGAAAGAAAACTGGAGAACCAAGCAGGAAGTCCCCACCATGGTCTGGTGACATAAAAGCCAAGTAAAAATCCTAGGGGATGGAGGGTGGGAAAGCCACCTGCTGCAAGTGCTCCTCTCGAAGATCTACTGTTACTGTAAGTTCTTATGTAACTGTACTATCTGACTTAGAGGGTGGAGCTCTTGCAGCAGGTAATACCATTATGACTGAGTCCCAAGCAGTACCCAAGGACAGACCCAGGTCTATGAGGGTGTTAAGGAGAGATGCTGAAAACAGCTGAAGCTGAAAAAGGCACAAGAGAGTAGGCCCTGTAGGACTGCTAGTCTGAAACCTACTCTCCTTCTGGATGCAATGTCCAGGTTGTAATGCCTGATGAAAGTGTGGACTGAACTCTATGTAGATGCAGCACAAATATCTGCCGCAGAGACATTTTTGAGTGCTGCGAAGAGGCTACTGCTCTGGTAAGTGTGGTCCTTGACTTTTGCTAGAAGTGGTTTATTATGATGCTGGTAGCAGAAAGTAATACACTGCACCAGCCAACTGGCTAGTTAATGTTTGGAAACCAGAGCCCCTAGCATTCGTTTGGCAAATGATACGAACGACTGGTCCGACTGTCAGGAGGAGCGGGTCCTGTGGAGGTAATACCTCAAAATCCTGTGAACGTCCAAGGTGTGCAACAGCGCTTCACCTTGATTGACAAATTACGGATAATAAACCGGAAGGTTAAATGTCCTGATTAAGAGTCAGCATGGACACCACCTTCGGCAAGAACTTGGGGTTCATGCGCAGGGTCATCCTGTCCATGTGGAAAACTATGCAAGTTTTCTTACACATCAGGGCCTGGAGCTCTGAAACCCTTCAAGCAGAGGTAACAGCTACCAAAAGAAGGGTCTTCAATGAGAGGAAGTGTAGCTCACATGAAGCTGCTGGCTCGAAGAGGGGTAGAGTGAGTTTCTTCAGGATGAAAAGTAAGTCCCAAGGAGGAATGATGTCTCTCCTGGGAGGTCCGATATGCAAGACCCCTCTTAGAAATGTCTTACAGATGCTGAGCTGTGCCAGTGTTCTATCTCCGAAGGGATCACAATATGCGAAAACCACACACATGTGCATCTTAATGGACGAACAGCTCAGTCCAGAAGGTGACGGAGATATTCTAGCACGTGCTTTGCCGGACAACCCAGGGGATCTAGGGCACGGGTCACAGCCCAAAGCCAGAAGTGTTTCCATTTCAGAGCACAGGTGGCCCTGGTGGAAGGCTTCCTCGCTGCCACCAAGATCTCTGCCACCCTGCCGGACACTCCTAGCCTCTCTTCTGCTAGGACTGCAGGAGTCACGTATGCCGGTGAAGAGAGTGAAGCGCAGGATGGACGAGTGTCCTCTGCTCGTGAGAGCAAGTGGGTGGAGTGTGGCAACTCTACTGGAGGTTCCAGAGAAAGTTGCTGGAGCAACGGATACCAAATCTGGCGGGTCCACAGAGGGGACACCAGAATCATTTTGGCCCCCTCTGACTGCAACATGAGCAGTACTCTGAATAAGGGGGAAAAGGAGGGAAGGTGTGTAGCAGCTTCCCTTTCCAAGAGAGGGACACTGCGTCTCACCAGAAAACACCAGGCCCTGGAGCGAGCAAGCAAATATTTTGCAGTTTGGCATTGTATGGGGATGCAAAGAGATCCAACTCAGGTTGCTTGTGACTTCTTAGAGCAATTCCCACTCGTGATTCAGAGAGGTAGAGCGGCTGAGACTTTCGGCAAGAACATTCTGGACCCCTGGCAGATGAACTGCGATGAGATCCAGTCGGTGTTCTACTGCCCAATCCCATACTCTCATGACCTCTCTGCAAAGGGGGTATAAGTGAGTCCCCCCTTGCTTGCTGATGTAGAAGACCACTGGTGTGTTGTCTGTCTGCACCAGGAGAAGACCAGTCGAGAATTGGTCGCTGAAAGCGATATGCACATTCATCACGGCTCTCATTTCCAGAACATTTATATGCAGAGAGCTCTCTATGGCAGACCAAGACCCCCGGGTCCTGTGATCCCCTAAATGAACCCCCTCAACCGGACAGAGAGGCAACTGTGGTTAAAGTCTGAAGAGGGGTGGGGCTCCAGAATGGGACCCCTCCTGCTAGACTGTCATGACGGAGCCACCATTCGAGGGAGCGGTGTACTGCACGAGAAATCCAGATTCAAAGAGCCAGATCGTCCGATTGGTCCCACTGGACCTTGAGATGCCACTGGAGGGTCCGCATATGCAGTCTGGCTAAGGGTACTGTGGCTATGGCAGCTGCCATATGGTCTAGGAGTTGAGAACAACCCGGGCGGGGCAAGAGGAGGCCTTCTGGAGCCTTCTGGTCAGATCCTGAAGGTGGTCTGCTCTATCTGGGGGCAGGAAAGCTCTCCCCTGCTCAGCTCAGTGTCCATAATAGCCCCTATGAATTGCAGCCTTTGTGTCAGCCAAGGATGTGATTTTGGCCAGTTTACTGTGATCCCCAGGGAGTAAAATAGGTCCCGTGTCTCTCGTAAGGCGATTAGAAGCTCCTCCTCTGACTAAGCGGTGAGGAGCCAATCATCCAGGTAAGGGTAGACGAAGAGGCCTCTCCTTTGGAGGGCTGCCGCTATCACCGCTAGACACGTGGTGAAGACCCTGGGAGTGGATGAAAGGCCGAAGGGGAGTACCCTGTATTGGTAGTGCTAGCCCGGGAAGCTGAAGTGCAGAAATCTTCTGTGACATTTCAGGACTTTGATAGGCATGTAGGCGTCTTGCATATCTAGGGAGCATAGCCAGTCCCCTTGACGGAGCAAGGGGAAGCGGCCTGCCACAGTGCCCATCTGGAATCTCTGGTATTTTACCAAGAGATTGAGCTGGCTTAAATCCAGAATAGGATGAAGGTCTCCCGTTTTCTTCGGGACAAGGAAGAAGCGGGAGTAATAACCCTTTCCCTTCTGGACCTGTGGGATCCTTTGGATGGCCCTTTTTTCTAGGAGCTGTTGGATCTCCACTTCTAGAAGGGGACTGTGTGCTGGTGGACAACAGGCCAGAGTTGTCCGGCGGGACAGAGATGAACTCTATTGCGTACCCATTTCGAATAGTGTCCAGCATTCATTGGTCTGCCGTGATACTGGACCATTCGAGTGGGTAAAGTGCAAACTGCCCTCCTACCTGCTTGTTTTGCCTGAAGGGAGGAGAGGGGCAGAGGTAGTCAGGCTGAGGGGGCGGTGGGGGTCTGGGCCCTGGGAGTTTTGGGCTGCCTGGGGCCCTGGGAACCTTGAGGGGCAGGGTGACCCCACCTCTTGAACCCCTTACCCTGGGACCGTTTGCTCCCCTGTCCCTGTCCTTTACGAAAAGGGCGTCAGTGGGGTTCCAGAGGCTGGGATTTATACATCCAGTACACGTCGGCCACCGCTTTCCCAGACTTCTGGAGTCGTTTGACCATCCCTTCAACTTCCAGGCCGAACAAAACAGGACCCTGAAAGGGAGAATCCAGGATGGACTCTTGTAAGTCTGGCTGGAAGCACGTGAGCCTAAGCCATGACTGCCGCCTCATGCAGACCCCGAGGCGGCTGCTCTGGAGGCCATGTCTATGGCGTAATAAGAACACCTCAGGGCGTGTTTGTCAATGTCTTATCCCAACTGGGCATACGCCAATACTTCTTGATTCGAGTCGGAGTCTGGCATATAGTTGATGAGGTCCACTGTCTTCTGCCACAGCGACTGTTGATAGGTAATCATGTGGGCCATGAAGTTCAAGGACCTGATGGCCCCAGAGGCTGAGAAGACTTTTCGGTCCCAACCGTCTAACTTTTTAGAGAACGGGTCTGGAGTTTGGGAGCTCAAATGCTTTGGCTGGGAGCCGCTGCCATGAGCAGCTGTGAGGACCAAAGAGTTGGCCTTCAGTTGTTCGGCTAGAAAAGGATCGGACCTCAGCAGCTTAAAGTCTGTTTGCCTTTCGAGGGACTGTGGGAACAGAGTATGCCAGGTCAGGCGGGTCATGTCCTAGAAAGGTTCCACAAGCAGGTAACAAAGGTTTGGGTTCCTTCTCTCTGAGGAACTAGGCCAGGCGTTTGCGCTCTGGATCCAAGTCCTCCGTGTCCCACTCATATATAGCCTGGATGTGCCTCATGATGTCCAGAAAAGAGGGGTCATCCGGGGGCATGAGGAATCTTTAGGTCCCAGGGAGGAAGGACAAAATTCCCCATCTGAGTCAGGCTCTGACTCAGCGTCGTCCTCATCTGAGGAGGACGTAACAGGAGGGGAAGAAGGAGATGGAGACAAAGGGTGTTTCCTTCTCTTCCCCTTAGGGTCAGGACATGGGTGCTCACCATCACTCCCTTGAGGCCCTGGGGTGGGAGGGGGACCCATGGGTGGCAGAGTAGGGACAGTGTCTGGGGAGGTCTATACAGATGATCCCCTTTAACTGTATACCACCAGGTAGTAAAGAGATTCCCGATGTCTGCTACTGGGACAATCGCCGGGCCCAGCATTGGGTTTATAGGGACTGGGCATCGGGTCTACAGGCGCGGGTGTCTGGGGCTCAAGCTCCTTAGGGACAGGCGTCGGGTCTAGGATTCCGGCGTCAGTGGGCCGATGGCCAGTAGCGCCTTATATTACTGATTTTATTGGATGGACGTGTGTGCAGTGAGAGGGCCTCACTGTCCTTACCTGTTTGGACTCTTCAACCTCATACTCATTGGTAGTGAGAGTGCCTAAAAATAACTGTATTCTTTTTTTGGATTCCGCTTCATTATATAAGGGACAGTGGGTGCAGTGAGAGGGCCTCCCTGTCCCTATATATTTGGATTCCTTAACAATCCGTTTATAGTTCATCTTTAGTTGTTTGGTTTAGTAGCTTTTTGGTTTATGTTTTTGGGTGGGTTTTTAGTTCAAGTGTAGTTGTGGGTATTTTATTTTGGAGATATTAGGATTTTCTATTTATTTGCTTGCAGTTAGTTTGTCTTCCGCTCTAGTATGTGTTGTTTAGGTATCCCGGTCGTGCATTATTCGTCCTCCCCCCTTTTTGCCTCCTCCCTCCATTTCCATCTACCAGCGCTGTCGGGTGCTGGGTATTGCCTCAGAGGGGGGTGGGCGGTGTGGGGCTTGTGGATTGACTGTAGGAATGCACGAACTTCCCATAGGGGTGGTTAAGCTCAGAAGACACCCTGGGGAGAAATGGAGCCTAGAACGTGGTTCTCCATGCCTAGTCTCCATACCCAAGGGCTCCTCCTATTTGGATGGGCAAGTAGTTGGGATGGCCTCGGATCCCTGTCCAACTCAGGTGGTGTTGTGCAATGCCAGATCTGTTAAAAACAAATCGGCTATTACCTCTGATTTTGTTGACACAGCAGATCTGGCTTGCATCACCGAGACCTGGCTGGATGGAAATGTTGGCCCTATTCTGGAGGTGACTGTTCCAGCTGGGTACTCGGTGATTCACCGCCCGAGATTGGATCGGGGGGTAGCGGTCTGTTTAAGACCAGCTTGGGGCTCACAGTGTACCAGTTGAGGAGGCTGAATCCTTTGAGTGTACCGTTGTGGCTGGTGTGGGTTGCAGGATAGCTCTCGTCTACCGTCCACCAGGAGACGAGAGACGGTTCCTGCAGGAAGTGGCAGACTTCTACACCGATATGGCGTTGGAGTCGCCCAGACTGATGGTTCTGGGTGACTTCAATGCCTGGGTCGATGACTAACTTTCTGCCTTTGGTCAGCACGTCCTCCAGTTGATGACATCACTGGGCCTTACACAGATTGTTTCTTCGGCCACACATAATCACGGTCACTCCTTGGATTTGGTTTTTCTCCTGGGGATTGAGGCCTCTGATTTGGTGGTGGAACCTGTCAGCTGGTCCGATCACTACACCGTGAGCTTCAGTTTTTGTGCTCCCCTTCGTAGGTCTGCCCCTGTGGAGATGGTTCGATACCACCCTTTACGGGATGTATGCCCTGAAGACCTGATGGCGGTGTTGAACCTCTCAGGGTTTCCGACTGCCAGCTTGGGTCCAGAGGCTATGGTTTTGGCCTATAACCAGGCCATTTCCTTGGCCCTGGACTCAATAGTTCCTGTCCGTGTTCGTCCCCTCTCTCTTCGCCCTCGGGCCCATGGTTTGATGGATCCTGGGGAGTTAGGCGTGTGGGCCCGAGGTTAGAAACGCCGATTGGAGAAATCTGCTCTGGATGCCAACTGCCTTAGTTTGGAGAAGCAGTATCGGCTCTACCAATCAGAGATCTCCCATAAGAAGGCAGAATTCCTGTCAAGGGAGATCTCTGTTGCTCAGAATTGACCGGCTCAGCTCTTCAGAACTGTCGACAGGCTGTGAAACCCAGCCTGTCTCTAGCTCCGTCGAGCCTTTTCACAAAAGGAGTGTGATGAGATCGCTCAATTCTTTGCGAATAAGGTTGCCGACATCAGATCCAAGATCCGTCCAGCACACTCTAAGGGGGAAGCTTCTAGTCGGCGTTTTGTCGCGGAATCCTCTGTCCCCTGGTGTTCCTTCGACCAGCCGACATTCAGTGATATTATGTGGATCGTCCAGGGGATGCGCCCTACGTGCTGTAGTTTAAATCCGGGCCCCACCTCCCTAATTTTGGGTTGTGTTGAGATCGTTGGCCCGGTTCTGGCTCAAATAATCTGGTGCTCCCTGGAATTGGGTGAGTTTCCGAGCTCCCTCAAGGAAGCTGTGGTGACTCCCCTTTTGAAGAAGGCTTCTTTGGATCCAGATGTTTTTTCCAACTACAGACCGATCTCTAACCTTCCCTTCATTGGTAAGGTTATTGAGAAGGTAGTGGCAAACCAGCTGGAGGACCACTTGACCATCCATAATATCTATGAACCTCCCCAGTCCGGTTTTCGTAAGAGGCATAGTACCGAGACTGCTCTGGTTCGGGTGCTCAATGATCTCTTGATGGCGAGAGATCAGAGGAACCGCTCTATCTTGGTCTTCCTCGATCTCTCTTAAGCCTTTGACACTGTGGACCATGGGGTTTTGCTCGAATGTCTGGAGTCCATCTGTGGACTGTCTTGTACAGTGCTCAGATGGTTTTCATCTTTTCTATCTGGGAGAACACATAGAGTTGTGTCGGGAATTTTTTCCTCCGATCCTTTCCCTCTGCAATGTGCTGTTCCCCAGGGTTTGGTGCTTTCCCCCATGTTGTTTGCAGTGTATATGCTGCCCCTCGGAGACACTGTAAGAAGGTATGGGCTGAGGTTTCACTGCTATGCTGATACCCAGCTCTACCTTTCTTTGGCCCCCGACCAGGTTAGTGCTCTCTCTGTATTTAATAGCTGCCTCGCTGAAATCCAGGACTGGATGAATCTGAGCTGGTTAAAGTTGAACGCCGGTAAGACTGAGGTTTTGGTTGTGGACCCGGGTCGTGGGTCAGTGGGGTTGGGGTCTGGTCAGCCCTCTGGCGTATTGCTGGGGGGAGATCCGATCCTTACCTCCGAACGGGTGCGTAACCTTGGAGTGGTACTTGACGACGGGCTGACTCTTCATCATCAGGTGTCAGCAGTCGTTAAGTCCGCATTTTACCATCTTAGGAACATCGCCAGGGTGAAACACCTTGTTCCGTCCAGTGATTTACCCATATTGGTCCATGCCTTCGTGACATCTCGCCTTGACTATTGCAACCCCTTTACCTGGGGCTTCCCAGGGTTGACATTCTCGCTAGCTAGTAGAACACTGCAGCAAGGTTAATGACAGGTAACTAGAAGGACACATATTACCCTGTGCTGCGCGATCTGCACTGGCTGCCTATACAGTGGCGGATCACCTTTAAAGTAGGTATTTTGACCTTCAAAGCCCTGCACGGACTCAGTCCTGACTATCTGAAAGAGCTTCTGATTCCTTACCACCCCGTGCGACAGCTCCGTTCAGCCAACGAGGGGTTGCTAGAGGTTCCGAGGGTTATATTGAAGTCTTCTGGAGCTAGGGCCTTTGGGTTCGTGGCCCCAACCCTCTGGAACTCTCTGCCTCGCCGGCTTAGAGAATGCACGACCGTGGAGGCCTTTAAGCGTGATTTCAAGACTTTTTTATGGAACAGGGCTTTTGGGGATTGATACTGTTATCAACTGTTTTTATATGTATATTCTGATTTTATGATTCATTTGTACAGCGCCTTGGTACTTGAAAGGTGATAAATAAATAAAGTTTATTATTATTATTATTATTATTATTAGTGTTTTGGTCTGGAGTCCGGTATGGCCCTGTCAAGCATCTGGTCCCTCGGAGGAGGGGCGGTCAGCTGGTCTTCATCCGGCGACCACCTCGTGTCGGGCATCGGGGAGCGGGACGATGGAGTAGGAGACCGGCTAGGCTTGCGCTGATCTGGGGGAAAGGCGCACCTTAGCCGGAGGAGAGGGAGGCGTCCGAGCCTGGGTGACCTCCTGCCTACCTGAGGGTTCTTCTGAGCGCTTGCATTTGTCTGAAGAACCGGGCCTATCTGAGCCTTGAACAGGCTTTCCTGGGTTGACCCTGAAGGTTTTGGGGGGATGGGCCAGGGAAGTGTGGTGTCGGCGAGGCAGACTCCCAATGTTTGCCCTGAAAAGAGGCGCAAGCGGACTCAGATGTATGGGAAGGTTCGGACAACTGGGCCGGAACCGTACCAGACCCCTGGCCGGAGGTTGAGGAAGAAGAGGTATGCTTAGCTGGCGACTTCAGGCAGGACTCAGACCTGGCCCGATCCTTATCCCTATGGTGATGCCCCCCCCCCCGATGACTTATCTGTCGGTGGGGAATCCCTGGCGGGAGAGGAGGAGCTGACTCCTGATCCCTGCTGCATGGCCGCAAGCTTCTTTTCGAGCAGAAAGGTCTTCAGTATGTTGGCCCTCCTGGTGCATGTCTTCTGGTTAAACTTCTGGCAATGTGTCTAGGCATCGGGCCAGTGTTCTGGGCAAAGGAGGCAGTCTTTGGCCGGGATCTGCTTCCCGCATGCACACTTTATTTTCGCCGCGGTGGGGAGGGCAATGACATACACAAGGCGATAGTTGAAACTGTTGATAAAATGAAAAAATAAAGACTTCTTTCTTTGGCTGTCAACTGCTAAAGAAGGCGTCTGAGGAACCGAACTATCTTGGGTGAAGGCAGGAAAAAGAACTGGGGCAGCTGGGGACTGCCCCTATATGCCGTCTGACGTCGGGCACAGCCAACGTCGGGGCAGTCCCTGCCTCAGACTGCTAGCTACAAGTTTTCCGTGGGGTCTTGATGCCTGCCGGCTTCAGTCCTATTGGTATTACCTGCTACAAGAGCTCTACCCTCGAAGTCAGATCTCCTTAAATCCACCCACCTGCACCTGTTTTGAGTGACATTGTACCGCCTGGAGCCAGTTATCAAATTTTTCATTTTGCACTTTATCTGTATGACATATTTTGCACTTTATCCTGTTCAACGCTGGTATTAGTTATGTATTCTTGCAGCTACCAGCACTAATAAATGATGTCATTGACCAATGCGGGTCAGACAGAAGACAACTCAGCATTCTCAGAGCACGCATGCTATGCTCAGACTAAGGAGGAAGGTTTTGTCAGTATTCTGTCACTTTACAGATCTGACTTGAAAAGGATGCCTGCTGGACCAGGTTTGACTGCATGGTGGCAGGTGGTTAACAGGACAGAGGGCGGTTGTGATAGCGGGGGGAGGGAGGTCACTAAGCACTGAAATACTGTGTTTGGATTTATTTGAAAAAGACTTCTCTTGCACTTTCTTTCTTCAAGAAACAGGAGCAATGCCACAGCCATTAGACCACCAGGTAAAACACAACACTGTTTTTCTTTTACTGCCGTTAAGCGACAGCACATTGGGGGGTTCACTCAGCACTGTAGTATCTTTCTTGCATTTATGTGAAATTGAGGGACTTTTACAGACTTTTGCTTGCACAGTAGAATACATTTCTGCAGAAAACCAAGGCGATCCCACAGCCACTAGACCACCAAATGACAACTGTAAATGACAACACTACTGTCTTGTACTGCCACTGAAGCCATTCGGCTCAGACAGCTTGTGAAACATTGTAAATTTGGCACTAACTATGTAAAAACATCATAAAAAACTATGGCTTAACGTGTGTTGGAATAAATAATACCCATGTTATGTCATGATTTAGATCGATCTGAACAGATACACTGAAATATTAGCACATCGCCATTAGCACAGAGTGTAGACAGCAGTCTAGCTTCTTGGACGTTATGACATCCCATGTTCACTAGCCATTTTGTAGAGTAGACCCAGTGGGAGTTCTAAACAGAGGGCCGTTTGGTTCTATGTCATAATGGCAACTGCCGAAAGGCGATCCACATTAGGGTGACTGTATATCGCTGAAAATAAATTTTGTCGATGTACCCCCCGTGCACAGCAAGAGGGGGACTCGGGGCTGCACCTCCCACACGGGGGGCTTTGCCACCCGCACCCCTAACTAAAAGATTCTCAACTCGGGAGATTCAAGCAAGGTACAACAAAATACACCTGCACCCGGACCTGAACCCAGCATCCTCAACAACTGCAGCCCTGAACCCACCCACCACGCCAGCTCATTGCAGCCCACCTCACAATCCCTCCCTCTCTACTTGAGTGTCTTTCCGCGCCCACTCTCGTGCATATACCTGTTGCTATATGCGCGACCCCACCCCCCATAATCCGGTTGTCCTCCCTGGTGGGTAGCCCCGATGACATGCACCACAACCAAGTCGCCATTTTTGTAGGCGCCCAATCGCGGACGCTCATGTCACAGGATACCGGGCCGTTTACATTTTTCAAATGCTATGAAACTGCATTTGTGTTTATTATACTAATGCAGTTCTAGCATCAAGATAAACAGCAGCCTTTCCTTTACCTTGCTGTGAAGCCATTTTTTTGGAATTGTTTAAAGACAAAATTAGGGGTTTTAATTGTCCTTTAAAGTCTTATTGGGTGATAGGCATTAGAATGGTAATGTAAGGCAACTTGACAGCAAAAGGTTTTATTATTTTTTTGCATTCTGTTCGATATGTCTGTTCTTTTTGCATCACTGTTAGTATTGTCTTGTTAGTGTCCATCAAATACCAAAGCAATGTCATTGTAAAATGCCTCATATAATGCCACTGTATGTTGGCGTTTGTAGAACCTTAATAAACTTTGAGGGAAAAAAAAAATAACCAAGTTAAATATGAAATATCAAACTCGCAGGATGTTGGTGGCTTACTGCATAGCACACTTGCCCAGGGCCTTATAGACACAGGTTCAACTCCCGCTGCAGCAAATATGTGGACCTAACTCAACAGCTGCAAGTATATTAACCTTCTAACCTGGTTGAATTTCAGCTTGGAACAAGCTCTTAATGTATGAACAGCAATAATAATAATAAAACAGAAAACAGCTTACAGATTTGGGAAGGCTCTGAAGTGCTTGCGCTACTTGAGGTTCCATGTGCTTCATTGCCTGTAAGGCATAGCGACCTTGAATTAAAGATATAGCATTAGTGTAACGTTAAAAACATATTAGTAGGAGCTGGCCAGGTGGCATATCATGAAGTGACTTTACAGGCCCATGTTCAGGAACAAGTTTACTTGAATACCGGCTTCGATTTGGACCAAAAGTCCAATTAGAATCCTGAAAATAGCTTTCAAAAATGACAATCCATAGACCTGCATGGAGCAAATCTCTGCGCTGGTCCTACAGTGACATCACAAAATGTCGGAGCGCAGGGACGGATCTGCGAGTCAGGAAGTGGAAGGGATCGAGCGGCTAGCCCACTTGGGGGCAAAATACAATCCCTTCCCTTCCCTTCCTCAGGGGGAAAATCATACTGTTTTAAAGCTGGTACGGAGGAAAGCACAGTTACGTAAGAACACCATAACAGTAGATCTTCGAGAGGAGCTCCTGCAGTAGGTAACACCTTTAGGCCTGAATCTGGCAGGCACCAGGACCCCATGGAAAACTTCCAGCTAGCAGTATCCAGTGGGGTACTGCTCCCTACGTTGGCTTGCCGACGTCACGTATGGTATAAAGGGAGCAGTCCCCCAGCCCATCCCCAGTTCTCCCGCCGAAGATCCTGGCAAGCGAGTAAAAGAGAACCGAGGCGGTTCCACCAACAGAAAAACACGGTACCTGTGATGGAGAGGCAGCTACTAGGGTGAAGGTGGGAGGGAAAATAGTATCTGCTGCAAGAGCTCCTCTCAAAGATCTACTGGTACATAAAGTTCTTACGTAACTGTACCGTCTTACTTTGAGATTCGCTCTTGCAGCAGGTAACACCTTTAGGAAAGAGTCCCAAGCAGTAAGGAGAGATCCCAATCAGCTGGGTGGATATGTAGAAGTCTCCCAAGAAAAATTAGGACAGGAGGCCCAAAGGACTGTCAATCCAAAGCCTGCTCTGCATCAAGATGCACTGACCAGGATTCCCTGCTCCTGGGACAGCAAATCTGACCGGAGGGGCAGGGAGACACGGGGTTCCGCTGCCACCAGTTGGAGCAGTGGAAAATGGAAATTACGTACTTAACGTAATTCTTGATCTTCTTGGACAGTCTCAACCACTCATTCACAGTAATGGGAGTATGCTGGAGGTGCTAGGACCCCGCAGGAGCATAAAATCTTCAGGAGGGCCAGTGCCAGGATAGGACCGCGTCCGAGGCTAGCTTGCACCATATATGTTATCTCGGCATCGACCCTCCAACCACCTCAGTACCTTTTCAACCGAGGAGGTGCAGCATAACTAATGAAGAAAACCTGTCCCTAACCTCCGGGCATGTGAAGGCCCAGATGACCCATGTAAGAAGGGCCAATTGAACAATGTCTTCACAGCCCAAACAAGGTAGTGAAGACCAAAAACAGAACGAGTGAGCTCAGGGGACGGTGGGTGGGCGTGTGAATGAGTGGTGGAGACTTCGTCCAAAAAGTTCAAGAATCATGGTAAGTATGTAATTTCCATATCTTCCTGGACTCAAATCTCCAACACTCATTCACGCTAATGGGAAGAATACTGAGCTAAAAAATCAACCCACCCTGAGTAGGGCGGTCAGAGACAGAGCTCACTCAGAACGGAAGTCGAAAAGGACTGTCCTGCCAAAGAAAGAGCTGTCTGGTACGGACATCCAGAATACAGTGCTTTACAAAGGCATGCACTGAGCTCCAACTCACCGCCTTGCAGATGACTGCAACAGGCACATTACAAATCTCCGCCAGGAAGCCGCAACCGCTCCAACAGAGTGGTGTGAACCTGGCCTTTCAACTTGCCTGTGACGTGGATTAGTAGTGTCTGAGACATGCCATTAACCAAGCCGAAAAACATCTCATGGCAAGAGGTTGACCCAGCTGAGGCATGCTGAAGATACACATCGGAACAACCATTGTATCTCTTTGTTCTGTCGATGAAGAATCACAGACCCGTCCTAACATCCAGAGAGTGAAGGGAGTGCTCCCCTTCCTTCTGGAGTTAAAGCAAAACTTGACTAACGGTAATTGAGCCAGTGACAAGATGTCTACTGGCTTAAGATAGACTGAAAATGCGCAGAGGTGTACCTTCACTGCCGAGTATGGCCGACATGCGATCGACAGGTCCAAGAGGCACTCCAACACCTTATTCAGTGGGCAACCGAAGGGTCCAGATAGGCCTTGCACACCAGATGGAGAAGGGTTTCCACTTAACCACGTAAACCTTCCTGGTGGAAGGCCTATGCACGACTTTGAAGACATCTGCGATGGCCTAGGAAAAACCAGAGCTTACCCACTTCCATTCCCTCTGGGCCCAGCATGGAGAGGATGGGAGCACAGGTTAGGATGGACTAAAGTCCCTGAGTCAGAGGGTCCGCTCGTACAAGTAGTCGCCTCAGGGGAACTTCTGATAGATGGTAGATCAAAGCAAATCAAGCTGTTGAGGCAAGACTGGGGCAATGAGAATCATCCTGTCCCCCTGTGCCTACAACTTGATCAGCACCCTCTGAATTAAGGGAAGAGGAGGAAAACATACAGGGAGTGTCTTGAATACTGCAGTGAACACATCCTGACAGAAAACACCAGGGTCAGGATTTCTGAAGTAGGATAGAGGCAGTATTGCGTTGAGAGGGGACGCAAAGGACCAGGTCCAAACTGCCCCATTCATCAAAGCGACTGTACGAAATCTGAACCGATGTATCGTACTCGAGACACCACTCTCACAGCCTCACGGCCCGACTGCAGAGAGGGAAGGGGGACACCACACCCTGTTTGCTAATGTAATACATCACAGCTTGTCGTCCTTCCGAAGTAGGAACACTTCGAGGCAGAGGCCATACTCCAGGACTTTGCCTATAAGATAACTCATCTCTAAGAAATTTTTGACAAGATGAGGATCCTACAGGCTCCACACCTGAGTGTGGAGACCTTGGCAGTGAGTCCCCCACGGATTTTGTCCAATGCTCTTGTCATATTGTATGAAGGATTGCAGATGTGCGGTCGGAGACTACTGCTTGTTACGGAGGATGACCCGAGTCCCAACATCCGCTCAACCAAAATAGGAGGCCGAATAGAGTCTTTTTCCGTATTGGAACAAGCCATCTAAGATGTCATTTCCCCCATCCTCTGGAACTAAGTTGACGCCTTGGAGGTATCCAAGAGGGCTCCTAAGAAGAGGAGCTGTTGGGAGGATGAACTGGCACCTTCCCCAAACCTGGAGAGGAGAACTGCGGAACTGCTTCCTGTGTCTCTTAACCGAAAAGGCTGGCTAGGAGCCAAAATATTCAGGAAGTGAAGACCTGGAGGCCGAGATTTAGGGAACTGTTCCCTGAACAAAACTTGTTGAACCTTCTAAGGTAGACAAATGGGCGTATGCCATCTGTTAACTTGGAACCAGAAGCAATGGAAATGGGAACCCATGCTTCGTTCTGCTGTGGAATAACTAACTGCCCAGTACCTGCAGAGACCCTGCATCTCAGAAGCAGAGTGTGCGACTGAGAGGCTAACAGACTGGCTGCCATCTGGGTGGAAGGTGCGAAATTGGGAGAGTATTCCTTTCGGACAATCCTGATGACCTATAGGTCCGCTGTAATGGAATTCCACTGGTTATAAAACTGAATTAGATGCCCCTCCTACCGCTGAGAGGCACCCCTCCCTCAGACAGCTGGGGTGGGTCTGGGCTGGATCCACAGAGGTTAGTATAGAGTGGTTTCAGATCCTGTGCCCTCTACTGTGTTCTCTTAGTGGCTATGGGGCTGGTTCCTGAAAAGGGCACCTAAGCCACTACCTTGACAGGAATACTTGTCACAAGGATGTCGTGTGGGTTAAATGGCAGCCCTATAGTTCTGAGTGGCCTTAGCCCGAACAGATAAGCACAGTCGAGGAGATGTTAACCACCTGCTGCCAGCAGCAGCTGCCCTAGAGGCAGTGATGTAGGTGTCCATAAAATCTTTATCCGATTACTGGGCTATCTACCCCTAGCAATGGGGTGTTAGACAACTTCTTCGTCTTCAAAAGAACACTAACAATGGCAAGTTAAGCGAATACTGAATGGCAATATAGCTGTTGTCGTATAGACGATGACCAGACTCCCGGCAGGTGAGTGACGTCGTCATCGAAGCACACTCGACTGCAGGAGAAAAGGAATTGAGGCGGTTGGAGGGTCGACGCCGAGATAGCCTATACAGCGCAAGCTAGCCTCGTGGCACCACGCATGCGCGGTCCTATCCCGGCACCAGCCCAAAGATTTTGGTTCCCGCAGGGTCCTAGAGCATCCAGCGTACTCCCATTAGTGTGAATGAGTGGTGCAGACTGGAGTCCAGGAAGATCCAAATCTGTCGTGACCAGAAAGGTGCCACCAGGATAATCCCTGCTTCTTCCAAACTGCAGCTTGAGGAGAACTTGCTGCAGAAGAGGGAAGGGTGGAAACGTGTAAAGAAACCTCCCCATCCAGGAGAGGGATAACTCGTCTCGGCCAGAAAACACCAGGCCCTGGATCAAGCGAGCAAAAACTGGGCAGTTTTGCATTGGATGGGGAGGCAAACAGATCTAGTTCTGGATGTCACCATCTGTCAAAGAGGTCTTCTGCCATGGAGGGGTGAAGTGCCCACTCTTGTACCCTGGACAGAGACAGACTTAGGTTGGTGACCAGAGTGTTTTGTACTTCTGGAACATGGACTGCTGTCAAGTCCCGTCGGTGGTCCACAGCCCATGACCAGACTCACATGGCTTCCCTGCAGGGGGGTTAAGAGTGAGTCCCCCCCCCCCGCTTGCTGATGTAAAATACCACTGACATGTCCGTCTGGATCAACAAAGGGCCGGAGACCAAGACTGTCTGAAAAGCCTAAAGGGCATGCAGAATTGCCCTCATCTCTAAGACATTAATGTGGAAATGGAGCGCTTGCTGAGACCAGGTCCCTTGAGTCAGATGGTCTCCTAAATGTGCTTCCCAGCCTTGGCCTGATGCATTCGTGGTTAGGATCTGGCTGGGAGGTTCTTTCCTGAGATAACCCCCCCTTGGTGAGGTTGGAGAGATTCAACCACCATGCTAATGCCCGTCTTACAGGGTTTGATACCAAAACAGGCTGTTCCAGGTCGTCTGTACACTGGTCCTATTAGACTCTCAGGTTCCGCTGAATCACCATCACGTAGAGTCTAGCCAGGGGAACTGTTGCAATGATAGCCACCATGTGTCCCAAAAGTCTCAGTACAGACCTGGTCTGAACCTGACGTGAGGAGGAGATGTGACGAGCGTGTGTCTGAAGTCGCTCTGGCCTGTCTTGAGGGAGAAAGGCTTTACCTTGGAGCAGTGTCCAAGACTGCCCCTACGTGCTGCAGCTGCTGGCTTGACCAAGGGGAAGACTTGGGGAGATTTAAAGTGACCCCTAGGTCCTGAAACAGAGAGAAAGTGGCCTGCATGGTGTGGAGGAGCCGGTCCCGGGTGAGAATGGTCAGAAACCAGTCATCCGGGTAAGGGAAGACGTAATAGCCCTGTCTCTTTAGAGCTGTGGCTACACTGCGAGGCATTTGGTGAAGACCCTGGGAACTGAGGACAGGCCGAATAGCAGGGCCCTGAACTGGTAGCGCCTTCCCTGGAAATGGAAGCTAAAGTATATCCTGTGAGGCTTGACTATCAGAATGTGGATGTATGTGTCCTGCATGTCCAGGGAGCATAGACAACCCCCTTGATGGAAGAATGGGAGCAGATCGAGGAGTGTAACCATCCAGAATCGTTTGTACTTGATGTACTGATTCAGATAACTGAGGTTTAGGATAGGGCAAGGGTCCCTGGTTTTCTTTGGTACCAGGAAGAAGTGGGAGTAAAACCCTTTCCCCTGTCGTGCTGGTGGAACTGGCTCTATGGCCTGCTTTTGCAGGAGGGCCTGGATCTCCTCTGCGATGAGGGCGCTGTGGGCCTGAGAGTAATGGGAGGGGATTGGTGGGTTGTCTGGGGGTCTCTCTATGAACTCTAGAGTGTGCCCCTTTTCGATGAGCTGGATGACCCACTGATCTGTGGTTATCTGGCATCATCCTGCGATGTGCAAGGAAAAACTGACCCCCCCACCACCTCCCCTAAGGCCTCGGCCTGGAGGGGGGGGGAGGGTTCAGGCAACAAGTCAGGCTTAGGATCCGGGGAGAGGGAGAACAGGCTGGGAGATCCTGGTAGCCCATGGGGCAGATCCTCCGGAAGCAGAAGTAGAGGCCTTTCACTTGAATCCTGCCCTCTGCTGTTGCTGTCTCCTAGATTGCTGTATAGTGTTTCTCCAAAAGGACTGCTTAGATTGCTGTCTGGGCTAAGATTTGTACATACAGTACTCTGTACAGACATGATGGCTTTTTGAGATTCCTGCAGACGAGTGATGATGTTTTATGAGACTTTGCCAAACAGGACCGGTTCCTTGAAGGAGGCATTCAAAATCTTCAACTGAATGTCCGGGGCAAACTGGGACACACTCAGCCAGGATTAGCAGCAGGATACAGATGGTGGAAGCCGCGTCTCTGCCCGCCGAGTCTACGGTATGACAGGATGTCCAAAGGACATGGTTATCCACGTCCCAGGCAGACTTCAGGATGACCATGAGTTCTGCCTTCCCTGGGCAATCTGGTATGGCCTGTGCAACCTCCACCGCCTTGTCCCACAGGGCGTTCTGATACTGAACCATGTGGGTAAAGAAGTTTTCAGAGCACATGGCACAAGTGGTCGAGGAATGCACCTTCCTAGCCAAGTGGTCAAACTGCTTGGAATCCTTGCCTGGGAGTTGCATACTCAAATGCCTGGGGTGCCTGGAGTGGTCGTGGGCAGCGTTAATCACAACAGAGTCCGTCTCTGGCTGTTCCCCATAAAAGGGGTCCTCCTTAGGGATAGTATATAGCCGGTCCAATTTTTTGGATACGGCTGATGTGGAAAACAGATGTTTCCAAGCAAGCCTCTTGGTGTCCTTATAAGACTCCACCATGGGGGAACCAACATAGGCAGGGTGTCCTCCTTACTGAGGAAGGTGGCCAGCCTACATCGTTCTGGATCCAGCTCTTCTGTATCCCGGCCATTCAGTTGTTGGATATGCCTCATTACATCCATAAATGACGGGTTGTCAGGCGGGGATCGAGGGGTGTCTGCCACCCTCTGGCTCCGACAGCAGGTCAGAGTCCCCTCGGCTGGAAGAAGAGGAGGAGTACCCATCCGAATCCCCAGTCTGGAGGAGAGCAAATGTGGGTGCTTACGCAGCAGACTGTGAGGAAGGGGGGATATCACCCCATCTGGTGTCAGAGTACTCCGAGGGACTATGTGGGAGGACTAGAGGCTTGTCCAGAGGAGTGGTCCTCGAGGGGTTGGCTGAGGAGGTGCCTCTTTATCTTTGAAATGGGCTCACTAGGCCACAAAGAGCTAGTTTAGTACTAGCGGAGGATCCTGCGGCAAGACCAGTGTCTCCGGCATCGGGGGGGGGGGTTAGGCTTAGATGGCCCCGGCATCTGGTTATCAGGTTCTGGTAACTCAGGCATTGGTACAGGTTGATCTGGGTTACCAGGCCTTGTACTCCATCGGACAGTACCCTATGGCGGACAAATTGGATCCGGCGTCCAACTGTCAGGCGTTTGCTGAGGATGGGCGCCAGGCCCAGCCAATGACTTGGGAAAGTTAGGTGGCAACAGAGTCCCCCTGAGGGGATGTCGGAGAAGCCAACATCGAGGGAACTGGTGAAGGCTGAGGCCAGGCTGGGGATTCAGCCCGCAGCCACCTAAGAGGAGTTGCCTGGATAGGGAAGCAGGCTCCTGAGCAGGACGGATGCCCTTCTTTCCTGAAGGAGGGTGACAGTCCTGGGTGTCACCTATTAGTGTCGGCTCCTGACGTCGGGAAGGACTCAGCAAACACCCTGGCTGGGAGGGTGACAGGCAGGGATCTGCAGCCCAAGGCTCCACTGGCTAAGCCACTCCGCTTAAAGCCAGTTGGCACCACGGCCTAAGCTTGAGAGGCTGGGGACTTAGACCCGCACCCCAAAGAACCTTCTCCCGCTACAGAGGTAAGGGGAGGGAGGTCTGGTCACCAGCAGCCTGGAGGCCATGGTGGAGGAGGCTGGCCCCCCTCAGGGGGACGACCCTGAGGTGGTCAATGATTTAGACCGAGACCGTGAGCGGCCTGGTGCCTGGGGTTTCTCCTCATGCTTCTCCCAGTGCTTGTGTTTGCTGCTCAATTTCTTCTCTCTGTGGGAAGAAGAGGAAGAGGCCCCAGAGGCTGAAGAACAGAGTGAACTCTTGTGGTGAAGCTCCCTCACCATCTCAGATAGCCTCTTGGAAAGCAAGAAAGCTTTGAGGGTCTTCTGGCGGCAGAGCAGAATGCGCTGATTAAAGTCTTGGCAGCTCTGGCAGGTCTCAATATCATGGTCCGGGCCTAGGCAAAAGAGGCAGGCCGAATGGCTGTCTTTGTGAGGAATCTGCTTGCCACACGCACACTTCGAAAGCCACCTCTCTATTGAGAAGGATGGAGAAGACGACGACATGCAAATGAATCAATGGAGAAATCACTGGTTTGGTGAAAATAAAACGTGGTAAGTGGGATGAAAAATGGCAGTCGACTAGCTGAAGGCGTCCATGGAGGGGACAGGCAGACGTACGGGGTGGTACCCTGCTGTATACTGCTAACCAGAAGTTTTTCGTGGGGTCCTGGTGCCTGCCGGCTTCAGACCTAAAGGCACTACCTGCTGCAAGAGCGAATCTCGAAATAAGATCTCCCATTTAGGTAAGGAGAGTCTCCTGTTTGGTTTGTAATGCACTGAGAAACGTGCTCAATAAAGCAGCAGTTTTCAAAGTCAACAAAATATTACACCATATACTTTTTAAGTATTTCTGTAGTTCCAACAGATCTCAATATACTGGTAAAGTAATTCTTTTTAATTGCATGAATGAGAGAGCCCTAGAGGCTCTTTACTGTCCTCTTTCCCCTAAACCAATGTGGGACTCCACTTAGATTAAAAGGAGTTCTCTTTTTAATTATTTCTAATGTCAACTAAATGCTGAGGAAGACTCAATAGGGAAAAAAGCACATCCTAGGAGAACAAGGGTACTTAAAACTTGTAACTTGAACATGACTCTTCCCCTCCCCCTTTTCTTTCACGTAAGCACTTGTTTACATATTAACCTGGCACTTACTATTACTGTATTATTATTGTCCACTCTTTCTACCTATTATGCGCAACACTGTTGTACCACCGCTTGTAACACCTGCCTTAGAACTGTATGTTAATGTTGATCTTGTAACCTGAATGTTTAATGTCTCACTCCTATTGTACCTCTTCCCCCCAGGTCGCACCAGGAGACGAGCGACTTGTCGCTCAGTGTGCATTCCTGGTGAAACATTTCAATAAATAAATAAATAAAATAGACACAGCATCATCATACGTATACCTGGGGGTTCTCTTTAATACTAATCGTCACTGAAACAGTCATATAGAAATGGTATCCAATAAAACAAAAAAAAAAAAAAAAACCACAAGGGGACTTGATAGCTTTAATAAATAAATAAATAAAACTACAATAAAAAGTTATAGGTCAATATTTTTCACCATAACCTGCACTGCTGCTTTAAAAGTGTCAACAAGGGTACTAATCAAAGGCAGTTTTGATGGTTTTGTGATGTGGGCTCCTGCCAACTGGAAGCTGACTGGGGCTGCCACAACTACTTGGAACCGCTGACCAAGAAGAATTAAAAAAAAAAAAAAATATATATATATTTTTTAATGGACGGCCTTGGACAATCTCATTACTTTGTATACAACCTTTTTTCTTGCTGTCTTTTTTATGTTTGTTGTTGTTTATTCTGTGTTTTAAAAGTTTTATAAATAAAAAGTTGGAAAAAACAAACAAACCAGTAACTACATAAAGGCAAATTATTCCAACAATGAGAAGATCTTTTTAGCTCTACTTGAGCTAAACAATGCAAATGTATAAAAAAAGGTACAGAATATTTTTTTTTACCATACTTAACACCACACTGGGGTACAGAATTGCGGGGCAACAAATGGGGTTGTGTATTAAACGGGGATACAAACAGAAGTCATGCATTTCCAAGCTACACATCTGATTACCAGTACTTCAACTACTGCCATTTATTTTTATTATGTATGAATACTCGATATAATAGATTTGAGGGGGGCTACTACCCTGGGACCTTCATAAAACAAGATGTTGCATCTCACAAGGCTATATGTTCATGTGCAGAAATATAAATATGCAAACTATGTCACAAATCAGCCCATTCTTCAATATATGTCCCCAAACAAAAAACGGCTAGATTTTTTTTCCACATTACAGATGTCATTACACAGACAGCCTGGACCTTCTACAAGCAAGTACTGCTTTTTACTTATTTATTTTTTTAGTTGGAATAACAGTCACAAAGATCAGAAATAATTTAATTCCTATACAATGGTCATTACCAACTGCATTCAGTCTGGCTTGTATTTTCTCTGAAACTAGTTTGTATCAAAAGATTCAGTTTTAAGCTCATACTGAAATTGCAAAACGTTTCTTCTTCTAATACAAACCTGCAAATCCTGCAGCAGCTATTGTTAGGCCCAAAGCTATCACAGTACTGGCCTGCAAAACAGAAAAAGACAATTGCCCGTGATTATGGTTATCCTAATTGATACACAAAATAACCAAGTTGCTTCCTAAAATTCCTCAGGCAATTAAACTTTTTTTAATCATCAGATTTATCTACAGTAATAAGCACTTGCGTCTAATCACTGTAAAATTGCATGTTGTGCTTGTTGATTATTTTAATTCGAGTTATTCAGCTACATTTGATTATGTATGGTTTACAGATGGATACAGTCGCTACCTAGCACAAACTATACCTTCAGTTCTCCTGTGAAACTTGTGCTGCTGGCTGTTCTTACAGCAGAACATATTTTGCTGGCAGAACTGATTTAAAATAAAACGCTCCTGTGGTGTGAACAGCACACTAAAAACTGTGTGTGGATTTTTTTCTTCTCCCAACAAAACACGGTTTTGTATGCATTATTTGAAAAAATATACTCAGCAAAGTTCGTAAAAGCATTATAAAACTGTATTTAAAATAGGGTGGGGTGCTAGACTTTTGGATCAAATCAATTCTGGTAGACGGTCTGAAACATCGGATTTAAAACTCAATTTCTAGCCCTGCACAACAGACCCAAGGCCAATCCACAGAGCTCTATGTGGGTGGGTACAGCCTCCAAATGCAGAGAGCCCCCTTTGTATATGCAGTCCACAGCATCCAGAAACCCCATCTGCACATGGAACCAGATCCAATTCCACTCCGCCACCGAGTTATGCAGGTGGTTGGTTTGGATGGCTGGCAGCAACCGAGTAATTCTCTGCAGTATCCACAAACCAGACACATCTGCCACTGGGCAAAAAGTTTATTCTAGGGGATACACCTGGTGTAATGGCTCCATGCCCCATCACATGCCCACATAGCATTCAGCACACTCCACAGTGGTCCCCAGCTCTCCAGAACAGCATGGGGCAGGAGTCAGCTGCTGTCTTGTGAAGGAGATATGGCAGTCCTAGCCAGACTGCCATTTCCCATAATCCCCAGCTCATGCAGGGCAGGGGATCCTCTTGCTGGCAGACCTGAGCTTCAGACTGGAAAAGCAATGCCCAGCCCTGCTCCGGGCCCCCCCCCCCCCATCAGGCACTCTATGATGGTGGATGGGTTACAGGAAACCCGGCACCAGCTAGGCTCCCAGGGCAGCATTACAGGGCAACACAGGCAGCTGTGTGCAAATCAAGCACATGACAACCTTTTTAGTGGACTGGGCATGTTAGGGTCAATCTCTTCCTGCTGCTTTCTACACCCCAGTTTGAGTACTGACACATATTCAAGCTTCAAAGCCAGAACGTCACCCCTACTCCTGCTGTGTAACCCTCAATGCTATTCTCCCTCGGGAATCTGTCCAGTCCTGCTCTGAAAGCCTGAATAGTGCTAGCCTCCCCAAACTCACAGGGTATTCCAGATGCCAGCTACACATGGTGCGAAGCAATACTTTCTAGTTTAAACAAACAAGGTAGTAGGAGATCCATAAAAACTTAAGACACATCCATTCACTCTCTGCTATACAGCTCCTTAAATCTGGTTTTTCCTGCTTCAAAAAACACTCAAGTTTCCTGACTAACTGTATTACTACACAGAGAGAGGCACCATATATCAGTCCTCATACTGAGTGGCAATTCAGGCTCCATATATGTTGTGTAAGTGCAGGCCGACGCTGTCTGTATTTCATTTTGATATCCACTGCAATACAATGCCAAACATTGTGATGAATAAATATTCACCAGAGCATCTTTCGGATAGCTAGGCATACTGTCCACTAGTCATTCTGACTGGTTTTAGCTGAAGAGTCTTCTTTGAAGGGTAGTCAGCTTGTATAATTGCCATACCTTTAAATACTCCAGTCAATTACCTTACAGAAGTGAAAAAAAATTTTATATAACAAGCTGCAATTTTTTATTACATGCATAGCTCTGTATTACACTAATAAACATTGTTATACACTTTCTATTGTTTTTTATATGTATAATACTCATGAATTAATAAGGCAATTCATGTTAAAGGATTTTTTATACCCAAATGTCAACTATTGGCTAATGCTGTAAACATCCATTGATAATGTAATTACATCATCTCTACAAAGTTGCTAAAAAGATTACTAAACAATGTAAATAAATATTAGTATTTCCACTAATTATAACGCCTGCTGCTACATCTATAAAAAAGAAAACGTAAAGTTCAAGAATGTTAAAAACATTACTATTTTACAAAATATTATTTGGTACTTTTAGAGCCACTTCTTCACACAATGTAGACAGAGACCTGTTGAAGGGGTTGGGGGTCTTGCGGTTTCACCAGTTGAGATTTTGGGGGTTCTGTTGATACAACTCCTAATTTGGAGGTACCTAAAGATCCCTCTGTGGCAGGGCAAATTATGTATCCAGTACTCGCCAATGTTTTAATACAGTATTTTTTATTATGTTTGTTTTAGTCCCATGCTCTAAGTTACACAGCATTCTGTTTTCCATACAGTTTCCTTTATCTTGCAGTAAAGCAATAAGAGGTATATATTTTGCAGTAACACATGCTTTCAGTAGGTTTTACTTTTGATATCACATTTCTAAAAATATATATGTTAAATCTTTTGACTATTATTTCTACCACTGTACTACAGTCTTAAAAACTGGCATTCAGGTCTGATCTTCCAGGAATCTATCTTCACCACCGATTCACATTTTGGTCTTCGCCGGAGATACTAGGAACCCTATGGGAGCCACAGCTTTTCAGAAGGGCTGGCGCGGAGGTAAGCTGTGTGCAGCTCACGTTCCATGGTTTACCTCAGCACCAGCCCTCAGCCACTTCAGTTCCTTTCTTCCACGCTGTCAAATGTGCATCAGTGATGATGTTGCTCGCCCTCTGGGAGTCAGCATGTCTATATGACAGCAGTGTTCAGTTCCCTCAGTTTTAGTGTTTAAAGCTAGAGTTTATTTTTCTGTCAGTTTAGTGATTTTATAAAAATATTTCTATCGGTCTCTCACAGCCCTACCAAGTCAACGGCTGATGGCTATGGAGGACAAAGGAAGGGAGCCTTCTCAGGCAAGCTGCCCCGGCAGGGGGGCAATGTCTGGTCCACTTTCCCCATCGGGGAAGGTTTTTGACAACAGGCGATCCAGTGCTTGAGAGGAAGGATAATCCTCAAAGAAGCTGACCCATTCCCAATAACGGTCAGGTTCTTCGCGCCATTGGCCTCAAGTTCTTCTTCTACCCATCAGAAGAGGAAGAAACAGTACTGCTTGAGGTCGCCCTCAGAGGTCTGCTGCAAGATCCTTGGTCTCCCGAAGCCAGAGGCCCTCATCAGCACTGTTGGCGTCACCAGGGGCCTCTTGTACTAGGAGGCTGAGGTCTCGGGCCAGAAGCCCCTTCATGGTCTTAAGTAGGGACTTCGGTGGGCAGGTCCATTACTGTGCAGCTCTTATGGAGCAGTGGATGCAGCGACTCGCCCACTTGCCTCGGTCAGTGGAGCCAATCCCTGGTCCTTCAGGGCCAGTGGGACTGGAGCCGCAGGTGGGGCCCTCATGCCAGGAAGAGCATTTATGTCTGGCAACAGCCCCTGGGTCCTTTCTGATGACCATGATGCCAATTCCTGTATCGCTGGCCACACCCCCATTCAGTGTCACTATTGCGCAAATGGCTAGGATCCTAGTTCCCGTCACTTAGTTGCTGGCTGGGTCATTGGTGACGGGTCAACACTGATGTAGACGCCAGGTTTAGGCCTTTTTGGCCTAGTCTGGAGCAGGTTCAGATGCCAGTTCAGATGCTGCACACAGTGCCGGGGATCGCCTGTGCACCGGATTCAGTTTCGGTTAGGATGCCACCTCTGACACCGGCCCCTTGTCCCTTAGGGCCAGTATTTCCAAGGCCACATTCTGGATTGGACAGCCAATGATCCATCCCCTTTACAACCCTCCATCTGGAGTAGATGTGGAGAGGGGACGAGTCTGACCCAGACCTCATCATTTCTGAGGGTAGCCACAGAGACTCTTTCTTTGGCCTGGACTCTTCAGACCCAACCCCTTCTGTTCCACAGGAGGCTATAACTTTCTAGGCTATGCTCAAGAATATGCATTCTGCACTGTTTTTTAATTCTTCAGCCACTAACTCAGGTAAATGCCTCTACTCGTTTCTACCATGCTAGTCAATTTAGTTCCTCCTGTCCCACCCGCATTTGAAACCTTGTCTGATGCAGTCAGGAATAGATCTGCTTCTATCCCTTCTGTCTGCAAACAGACAGGCAGGAAATACACTGCCCCTAGGGACAGACCAGTGCAGGTTTCTCAATCTATAGCTGATGCCCCAGTTATTCTCACCGAGAATGATAAAGCCACCTCCCCCCCACCAAAGAGATCACTGCGCACCCTATTAACAAGGAGTCGTGCAAGACTGACACTACGAGCAAGGGGGCTTTCACAGCAGCTACCCTTACCATGCGATCTGCTAGCCACCAAGGGCATTTTTTCCAAATAGGAGTATACCCTTTGCAGCTTGCTTAAAAGGGAAAGTCCCCTCAACCTATTTTCTGCATACCTGTGTAGTATGTAGGCATGGGCAATGATTCCCAGTCTTGCACCCCCTAATTTCATCGTAATTTAAAATATGAGGTTGCTTCACTGTGATTTGCCCTGGTGTGAAAACCTGTTTGTCTCCATTCCAAAGGTCATGACCTCACTCATGAAAGGCATCATGGGAGTTGATACCTACATGCTCAAGCCAGAAGTTATACTCTTACCGAGTTCTGTTACATACCTTATTATTTATTTCAAAAGTTTCACCAGGAAAGACATACTGAACTGGTAACAGGTCATTTCCAGATGCGTCCTGGGGGTAGGGAAGGGTCATGAATAAAAAAACTTTAAGTCCCTGTATTCTCCAAAAGTATTTTTTTCTATCTCAGATACAGAAAACAGCAGGGCACTTACTATGCCTTGAAATGTTTCATGGCCAGCATGAGACAAGAACGTAGGGACTGCAGAGGACAGCAACAGCACTAACTAATACAACTACTGCAGGCTTTAGCACCAAAGCATCATAAAATTCCAGGATGCCTTACAGAAGTCCGGTCATGACCTTTGCAATGCAGTCAGGCAGGTTTTCACACCAGACTTAAATGCCTCCATTTACCTTTAAATCCTGATGAAATTAGGAGGGTTCAATAAAGGCAATCTTTACGCATTCCTATGAAGTACACATTTAAACAGAATAAAAGGCTGAGGGGATCTTCCCTTTAAGCCTCCAGCAGAGTCCCTGTCAGACTCTGAAACTCAGCAAAAGATACTGCAGACTGCCGGAACTGAGTACAACGGTCATCAGCTCAAAGCTGCTATGCATGCCTTTAATACTGCAAGCATCTATATCGGAAGGCATTCCTGGTTACCTACTGCTGGCTTTTCTCAGGATGACCAACAACAGGTTACGAACATTCCCTGTGATTGTACGATTTCCAAACCAGTTCCTGCTAACCCTCAGAAGGGGGAAAAGGAAATGGAGACCAATACAAATGTCAATCTCCCCAGCCTCACAAGAAGGCGAAGCCAAAGGCACAGATGCTGAAACTACCCAGTGCCACGCTCCTAAGCCCCTACCTCAGCTGCCTGAGGCAGGCCTCTTGTCCTTCCTCCCCACTAGTGGGGCGGGACTGACCTAGTTTTAACATCAATGGGAGTCCATGATGATGGACAAGTGTGTCCTTGGAAGTCAGGATCATCTGAGAGGGATACTCCCTGGACTTCACAGAAATCCCTCCAGACTATCTTCCCAGAAGGCAGTCAACATATATTTTATTAATTTTATATAAATGCATATTATACATGTACCAACAGGCAGGCATATCTGAATAGTAAAGTTACAAAGAACAAATACAACATTTTTACAGTAACAGACCTAAACACTACTACAACACGAGAGCGTTTACGTATCTTTACCACAATTAATCTTCAATAAGTAAATCTGGCTTTCCTATCCAGGTCCAACATTAATGTTCAAAAGATACATCAGTCCAACAATAGCCATTGTAGCCATGAGCAGGGACGTTAAAGTATCCTGCATCCTATCAAAGGGTTAATCATCCCACCCCAATAGCTTTGGGATTTAAGAGTAAATGAGCAATACCTTCTTGCACAGAACAAACAGCCCATTAAAATTAATACAATTAGTCTGACAGTAGTGTCCCCGTGGCTGCTGCTTTAAGAAGCAGCAGGCCCTGAAATAGTCTCTTCCAGCAGCTCTGTTATGCAGTATTCAGAGGAGGGGTGTGTCAGAGCTCCACAGCGAGTGATTCAGAGAGCTGAAATCGGAGCAGATAGCGAAGAGAAGGGGCATGAAGTATGTAGTTTACATACTTCACACACACCCTTTTCTTCTGCTCTCAGCTCTGTGAATCACTCACTGTGCAACTCTGACACACCCCTCCTCCCAACACTGCACAATAGAGCTGCTGAAAGGGATGATTTCAGAGCATGCTGTTTTTAAAGCGGCAGCCGTGGGACTCCTCGGCATTGCAGTGCGAGTGTCTCTGGGACTGGACTTGCTGCTGAAATTTTGGAGTGTCCCAAGGCCTAAAATGTGCTTCAAAGGACATGGGTACCTGCATTACCGAGAGCCCTATGTTCCTGGCGCTGGAGACTGAAGGCCTTCTGAGCAACAGGGCAGTGGAAATAGTGCCACAGTCAGAACAAAACACAGGCTTCTACTCCCATTACTTCCTTTTACCAAAGAAATCAGGGGACATGAGCCCTATTCTCATCTTCAGAAACCTGAACAAGTTCATGGAACAAGAAAAATTCAAAACTGTTTCTCTGGGGTCTCTGCTTTCCTTCCTGAAACCTCAGGATTGGTTAGCTTCCCTGGATAGGCAGGATACCTACCAGCACATATTGGTGCACCCTAGCCACCACAGATGCTTTTGATTTGTTGTGCTGGGACAGCATTACCAGTTCGGAGTCCTGCCTTTTGGGCTATCCTCAGCACCCCAAGACTTTACAAAGTGCTTTGCAGAAGGCAAGGCACAGCAATTTTATTTATAAGGCGCCCAATCCCGGAGGCTCTGGGGGCCGAACATAAATGATGACGTACAGCAGTAACTCATAGCACATCTGAAAAAACTGGGATGCCAGACTTATCCTTACCTGCACAACTGGCTGATAGCCAGTCCATCCAGGCAGGAGACTGAATAGGCAGTGGCCACAATCTCACAGTTTCTTACCTACATAGGGATTTTGCTGAATCTTGAGAAGTCTCCGCTCCAACCCTCACAGCAGCTACTGTACATAGGGGCTCTTCTGGATAACACCAAGGCCCAGGCCCTCCTTCCAGAGAGCAGAATGCAGGCGATCCTGCAGATATCATGCTATATAATGGACTGCAAATCTGTTCAAGCCCAATCCATGCAATGCATGCTGGGTCAGATAGCCTCCTCAGTGTTCACAGTGCCCTTGGCACCACTGTACATGAGAACTACTCAATGGATGCTCAGTGCACAGTGGTCACAAGCATCACATCTTCAGACCTACCCACTTCAGGTGACCAAACCCCTGGTTTGGTCATTCACATGGTGCTCAGTGGAGGACAATCTCCTGCAGGTCTTTCCCTTCTCCCAACTGTAGCCTCAGATAAGTCTCACCAGAGATGCCTCCCTGTTGGGGTGGGGGGGCACAGTCTCCCTCCTTTTGCCTACAGCTCCCTCCACTGATGCCATGCTCTCCACACACCTGCCACCACCATTGCCAGCCCAACAGTTCACTCTCTGAACCGCAAGCGGCCCTCCAAAACAGGCCTCCCCTCCCTCCCAACCATCACCGACACTCCACATGTCCACAATTCATGACCCTACCAACAATCTAGAGGATGATCGGCCTGGACACACTTCCTTTTATAGGGTAAAACTATGGTACGAAAAGCAAGGAGAGCACCCATGACCAAAATATACTATGGAAACACATGTGGCCAAACAACACCACAAACCTGAAAATGGCCCCAACCACTACTCACTAGTAAATGACCTGGCCTGTCGTAAAGTAAACAATGATATATATCAATCTATGTTTGTGTACGTATATATGATGGGTATATGTATGGTTGCTTGTGAAAGGTGCTGGATTCACAGCATTAGAAAGTGAAGCCCTCTGCTTGTCTAAATGACAGATATAGCACAGTGACAGCTTCCCCACCACTGTACCAGAAGCCTGTCATGGACAGGAACCACCACATAGGTGTAGGTTACTTCAGACTCTGTGCCCATTCAATCCATGGTCCTTCATGTGAGACTGCAAACAAGGGTGCCAATTATGTTGGTGGTTTTATATGTGGACACCTGCCCGACTACTGGGAACTAGACTGAGACCATCATAGCTATTTCACATAGCTCACTAAACAGCCTCAGGCGATGATGGCTTTTGGCCACTACTGACCTGGTCAGGATTTGAACTAGTGACCTGTACACAAAAGCCTTCATTCTCTTCTTTCTGATTTTGGTTACATAATTCAAAAAGTAGGCTTATTTTTCTAGTATACCCTGGTCTGACATTTGCCAGAGTAGCATCTAAGCTGTTTTTACACACGTTACTGTATCACTTACATCAAATATGTTTCTTACATGTAAATTTGTTTCTTTTTCAAAGTCACGGGTACAATACAAGTTATTCTGAGTTGTCCTTTTTGATTTGTTAAATCCGATTTTGAGGATTTTATTTAGAAAGGTTTCAAACCTAGGCACTAATTAGGGGCTATATTTATGTTTAGCTTTTGCCATAACCAAAATCACAAAAACATTTTATGAAATACATTTCTGCAAGAATTATACAGTACATCAATTCAGGAATGCATAACAAACTAGATTTGCCCATTAAATGATAACAATTGTTCCACATACCCAGGAAGAATTTACAAAACTGTAAACCATTCCTTACAATGACCATGATTTATCCCATTGGTCTAAAAGCAAATTCTGAAAAATATCCAATTTTCTGTAGCATTGTTCTGCCCTAAAAAAGGCACTGCACCAACAGTCTCCAACCAAAATATAGCAGTATGGCCAAGAGGTTAGAAATGAGCTGTGAATGAGCTTGGTATATCCAGCAGAAAAGGTTTAGGATTCCCACAACCTCCACTTACATACTGTGTGACCCTGAGCAAGTCACTTCACCTCCCTAGTACTCCCAGGTCCTCCCTGAAAACAGAGAATGTGCCTAGTGGGTCTTACCTGGTTATCGAAGAAGAGCAATTAAAAAAAAAAAAAAAAAAAAAAAAAATTGCAGTAACTGCTTTTCCACGTTCCTTATTTTCCCAAATTTCTAAACATGGTTCCAAGCTCTACTCCAATTTTTTTTCTCTTTCTTTTGATACTCTATAGCTTTTACCCACTCCCTCTGCCATCAGCCCAGGGATATAGCCAGATAAAGCAGATTTGCCATCACTGTGATGGCACAGGGAGAGAGTTCTCCCTCGTGTCTCCCCCCTCCCCCGCCGGGTCTCTCCCATCAGCCCTTGGCATGAGCAATGCCAAGTTGACCACGTATGCATGCAGCACCCCTGCAGTGACAGCAAGCTCCCTGGCCCAGCCACAAGGGTTGCTGCGGCACCTCAGCCTGCTGCCAACCCTTCCCAACAGAGGCACGCTGCTGAGCGGCAGCTACCGTAGCCTGGCCTGCCTCCCAAATTCAGGTTGCCTCCACTGGCCATCAATGCAGCCCCATGCACCAATTAGCAGCAAGCCAAAGGGAGGCCAGAGGTTTTGAAATCCATTAAATTGCTCTGATAGGCTATCCCTTACTCTCTCGGCCATAAAATTTTTGTATTGTAAGTAGTAATGACCAGATCTTCAAATAATTAATCTTCTGTAAGAGACCCACTCTTTGGTCTACAAGGAGTGAAAGCACCCTGCAAGAACCCCCCCCCGCCAAAAGTGCAATGCTTTCCTCATCAGAAACCTGAACTTCAGTTTGCATACAAAGCATGTTCTAGTCTAGTTTACTAAATTTTTTTTTTTTTTTAATCAAAGTTTTTATGCCCATGTTCGCTGCAGGGCCCCATTTGGCACTTAGCCATTCCTGCTAAGCTGCCAAACCCACAGAGTATTGCTTCTTGGCAGAGTCCGGAGAGGAGGGACGTCCTCCTCGCCCCCTCATTTATGCATCTAGACTGCCAACCAGGGCCCATCGGTGGTGCAGGACCTGCAAGGGCGGCGAGACATTATCCTATCACTGCAGAGTTTTCCTTTCCAGTTTTCACCCCACCCACCACCCAGAGCATCATGTGCAGCCCCAACTCCAGCCTCAACATGCTCAACATCTCACGTGGAGGGATAGCTACCCGGCCTAACTGCAGGGGCTCTCTCGAGTGGTGGAACATGATGCCCATCCCTCCCCAGGCTGAGGCCACTGCCAGGCAGCAGTGCTGTCCCCCAGCCCCGAACTGCCCTGTCAGCATCCCAAGCTCACAGCCCAACTCGGATCGCCGGCACGGGAGCGTGATACCCGCTGGTTCATCAGGTGGCCATTTGTCACATTTCTTACACTTATACAACTAAGTTTTCTGTTTTCGTAATAGTCTTGATAAATTTTTTGGGGTCAAGTTTTTTCACAAGTCTACCCAGTCAACGATGTTTGAAACCCACTACGGCTGGCAGGGCACCTGACAAGGCAAGATGCTCCAAAACGAATCTGCTTCACCAATGAGTTGGCCTCAGACCACCACTCCTCTTTGCTACCACTAGGTCAGGTCATCAGGCGATACGGCGGGAGTGTTCACTGCTACGCAGAGGATAATCAGCTGAATATGTCCTTTACATCTGTTAAGCAAGGGGAGCTCCCAGTGTTGTAATGACAGTACTTTGATAGCTGTGGATAAGGTGAAAATCTAGGCGTCATTATAGACCCAGAGTGGACACTCAAACACCAGGTGCCAGCTGTGGTCCACAGCAGATTCTTCCAACTATGGAATATTTCCCAGATTAAGACCTTTCTAATGCAAAAGGACCCAGGGGATCATGGTACATGCATTCGTAACCCCAAGGCTCGACTAATGTAATGTTCTGTACTTGGGGAGATCCAGGGGGTTGGTGTGACATCCGCAGCTGGTGCAGAATGCTGCCGCCAGGCTGATCACCAGGTCATCTTATGTGGATCGTATAATGCCTGTGCTGCGTGAGCTGCTCTGCCTACCAATACAATGGCACACCACCTTTAAGATTGCTTTAATGTATAGAGCCCTGCATGGATCCACCTGGCTTGGTAGACTCCCAGAAGTTCACTCAGCTCCACTGAGGAACTGCTTCTGGCCATCCCGAGATGACGTTTGAAGTTGTCTGGCGACAGGGTGCTCGTGGTGGTGGCCCCACTAGTTTGGAACTTCCATTCCTAGCCACATTAAGAGTTCACGCTCAGTGAAGGCATTTAAAACAGGGCTAAGACGCCACCTATTTTCACTAGTCTCTGGAGACGGACTGCTCCCTTCTTTTCCCTCAGTGTTTTATGTTTCAAAGTCGTATGTTTTTGTAATCAGCTGTAAAATTACAGTGTTTATTCTTTAGTTATTTAATCTTATGAAGTGCCCCGATCCTTGGGGAAAGGGCACTACATAAATAAAATGCCTTGCCATTCCTACTCTAGGCACCCTTGGGGTTGTGGGTCTTGTTTGCCCTCTCTGCACCCTTGAGGTTACTTGTGTTAAAAGCAGCCTTGCAACCAAAAACTTTTTTCCGAAAAGCTAGTTTTTGACTGCTGTGAATACAAATATTAGCATGCCTGTCAAATTCACTTTTCTAGTTACCTCACATGCTATGCACCATGATTTAAAAAAAAAAAAAAAATTCTCAGTCCTAACCCTCACCAGGTCTACAGTGCTATTTCTACAACAAAATTAGACGGGTATCTTTTTTTCTCAAGGAGGAAGAAGAAAAGGAAAAAAAAAAAAATTGTTAAATACTCACATTTTGGTGGCACCAGAAAATTTTTACCATCAAATAAGACTGGATGATGCCTGGAAATCTTTTGGTGAAAAGAAAATGTAGGGTCTAATTTTTTGCCCAGTTTTGTTGCACTTCTGCTTTAATTGTCCCTGCAATACCATTGATTTTGTGGTCTTACTTGACCCCTCTGTACCCATGACGCTGTATTTCTTGTTCACCCCCTCAGCACCCTTAGAGTTTTATCTTGTATGTCCCTGCAACACCACTTTGGCTGTGGTCTCGTTTGCCCCCAGCAGCCTTTGCATCCTGATCTTCTTTGTTCCTTTACCACTCTTCGGGTTTTGTGACTTGTTTGCCTCCTCAGTACCCTTGCGGTTGGGGCCTGCTTTGCCACCTCATCACCCATGGGTGTGTTTCTCTTGTCCTGACCCTCAGCACCCTTGGGGTTGTGTTTCTTGTTTACCCCTTCAGCACTCATGGAATTGTGTGTCTCGTTTGCTCCTAAGCACTCTTGTGGTTTTTCAACCCATTTGTTCCTCAACATCCTGACATGGTGTTTCTCATTCACCCACTGAGCATCCATGAAACTCTGTTTCTCATCCACACTCTCAGGACCCTTTTTTTCTAGGTCAGGTCCGCACTTCAGCACTGCTGAAGTTCAGAGCTCTGTTTGCCACAACCCTTACTGAGTTTGTGTCCCATCTGACTGCTCAGTACCCTTATGTTTTTGGTCTCATTTGCCCCATCAGGATCCTTGGAGTTGTGTCTTGTTTGCCACCTCAACATTTTGGGGGTCCATTTCTTGCCTATCCCTTAATATCCTTGGGCTGTGTGCCTCATTCACGAAGTCATCTCCCTTGGGGTCATATTCCTCACTCACCTCCTCACCACCACTAGAGCTGTTGGTCCTTTCTTCCCCCTCAGCACCCTTGAGTTTTCTTTTTTTTGTCTCGTCTTCCCCTCAGCACTTTTGGGGTTGTGTGACTTTTCCTCCCCTGGAGCCAATAATTTTCTATTTTCAGAAATGGCCAATTGTTTGGCAAAATCTTCAAATAAATGTTTTCCCCATGCGCCCCCCCAACTGAAGATAAATCAGTATGTTTTATGCAAAACGTTGGCTCACAACAGTGTGGTCTGTCCAAATAAATCTGATGCAAAAGTGGGGATTATCATGAAAAACTGACTCCCAAGTGCAGATTTAAAAATGACAAATTCCATTTTTATACTGGTGTTTTCCCATGGAAAATCATTGACCCTGCTCCCCCCTCAGAATCTTGGAGTTGTGTCTTTGCCATCCATCCTCAACACACTTGGAGTTGTGTGTCACTTCAACACCATCACCCATGGGGCTGTGACCCATGATCACCTGCTCAGCACCCTGGAGGCTGTCCACCCCCTCAGCACTCTTCTTTCTTTCAATATTTGCCGTCACAGTCAGCTCATGTTGTGGAGGTCAGCTGACTTATTTGTTTTGTCCAGCAGTTTAAGCCACAGTTTGAGTTACCGTTTGTTTATGAGACTGTCACAGACTGGTTCTCTCTCAGAATTCAGCCTGCTCGGTTACTAGTTTTCACAGCTCTTCAGATGTTTGGTATGCTGCTGCCACTCGGCTTCAACCTCACCCAGGGTATCTCTAGGTTGAATCCCACCAGAGCCACTGCCCACACAGTACGGTGCTCCTTACCAACAGGCAAACAACCCACCCCCCTTCTGTCACAGCTGTGAAACTTTGCCTTAGATATGGCAACTTTGTAGCTTGCCTCTTCAGAAGCAGATCAAACACTTTATAGTTTATATCTGGTTATCTATACCCAACTCAGTCACAGACATCATGAAGTATACAAAAATAAAATTTAATACTTTTAATAAATTTAATAAATTACATCCCAGAGTGCTCAGGGAACTGGCAGATGTCCTGGCGAAACCTCTGGCAGAGCTTTTCAGCATCTCTCTGAGGACAGAGTGGGTGCCCCAGGACTGGAAGGTGGCATACAGTGCCTCTCCACAAGGGTGGATCAAGGGAGGTGGCAGGGAACTACAGGCCTGTCAGCCTGACATCAGTGGTGGGCAAGGTGATGGAGAGTATTGTCGGGGGATCTGGAAAAGTCGGGGCGCCTGGACGATAGACAGCATGGCTTTCTCCTGAGGAAATCGTGTCAGACAAACTTTGTGGAGTTCTATGATTGGGTAACGAGTGCCTTGGACCTGGGTAGGCCGGTGGACGTCCTCTTTCTTGACTTCAGCAAGGTGTTTGACTCAGTTCCTCATGGGAGGCCTGTTGGATAAGCTGGGGAAATGGGGGTGAGAACCAGATGATCAGATGGATAGGGAACTGGCTCCATGACGTGGTCGGGGGAATAGTCTCATCTCCAAGGAGGGTCATTAGTGGGATCAGTCCTTGGGCCCCTCCTGTTCAACGCCTACATCTCTGACATAAGGAAGGGTATCAGGAGTGAGATGAGTCTCTTTGCGGATGACTCAAAGCTGGGGGCGGTGGTGGATGGGGAGGAGGGAAGGGTGGCCCCATGGGGGGGGACCTGGAGGCTCTGAAAAGGTGATCTAGAAAGTGGAAACTGAGGTTCAATTCAAGGGTACTGCACCTGGGAGCCAGAAACCTGCGCCAAGTGTACACCCGGGAGATACAAGTCACGATGGCTGAGAGGGACCTAGGGGTGGTGGTGGATGTCAAGAGGAACAGCTCACAAACCTGTAGGAAGGCAGCGGCCAAGGCCAACAGGATGCTGGGATGCATTGCGGAAATCACCTCCAGAAGGAGGGAAAAGATACTCCCTCTGCATAACTGCTTGGTGAGGCCGCACCTCGAGTACTGCATGCAGTTTTGGAGGCCACACTTAAAGAGGGACACTGAACTCCTGGAGAGGGTCCAGAGGAGGGCAACCAAAATGATCTGGGGCTCGGGGCACAGGACCTATGGGGAGAGGCTCAAACAGCTAAATATGTACACATTGGAAGAGAGAAGGAACCGGGGGGACATGATAAAGGTCTTCGGGTACATGAAGGGGGTAAATAGGGGAGCCGCACTCAGGGTGCTCCGAAGGAAAGGGGGGGGCAACTAGAGGGCATGGGTGGAAGCGCTACTTCACTGAGAGGGTGGTAGAACCATGGAATGCGCTGCCCAGGGGGCTGGTGGAGGCAGAGACAGTGGAGGGATTCAAGAGAAGGGTGGGACAGGTACAGGGGAAGGGTTCTGGAAGCAAAGTCCAGTGCAGCGAGAATATCCGGGACTGGGAAGGGAGAAGCCCGAGAGGGTGGGGGATGACCAAACGAGCAGACGCGAAAGACCGACAGGCCTATTCTGCTGGCATTTAGAATGTTAGTATGTTAATATACCACAATATTTACATACTGTATATTGCAGAATAATACACACTAAAGACTACAGAGAATACAGTAGTTATAGAGAGAGATTAAATTATTTGAAAATTTAGAGGATACACAGAATAAACCAACTCAAAGCTATGTAAACTTTAAGTGGAGTAGAAGAAGCTTACCCCAATCTGGGACTTGAAAAGTTATGACAGACTCAGACCCATGATGCTGCTAGTTCAAAATCTCAAACATAATTAACTGTAAGAGCAAACACACACAGAGATATCTTCGGCTGGCTGCCCCAGGCTTGCATCATACATGCCTCTATTACATCACATACTGGATCATTTCTTTGAGCTTTGGGGACCAACCTTTTCCAGAATGGGTCCAAACTGGTTTTGTGGATTGAAGCCTGGTCCTTTTGTTATCCTGGCTGGACAAACCAGCAGAGTGATGCCTCACTCTGCCTTGGCGCCATTTAGAATTCAAAACATGTCGTTTTTTTTTTTTTTTAAATGAAGGAAATTCAGTCCTTTGAAGTTTAACCAAAACAAAAGTCTTTTACAGGGCAGGAACTGTTGCGGTCCCCACCCAACCTCTGCGAGAGAGAGCCCAGGCATGCTCACGCATCACGCTTGGGACTGCAATGCGAAGCAATTTTCAATTCTCCCCATATATCCCACAACTAAAATATTTACAGGCAACATAACTAGTAAGAAAAAAAAATTCCTGGGTGTTACATCTGTTACAGAGATGAATGCATGTTAATTTATGATATGTAGCCTCAAAGAGCTCCTGACCATGTCAGTCTCTGTCTGGGATTCTGACAATTTGAGACTTGTTTTATTATAATAGTTCTTATCTTTGAATTTTACTGATTGTTTTCCTGGTTCTAACTTCAATTTTCATGCCGCACACTACCAGTGTGGTTCTCCCGCGGGTTGCCAACTGCTACCAGCCTAAAAACACAAGTGAGATTTTATACCACTCTGATAGTTCAGTTTTGGAACTCCAGTCTGCCCTACAATCCAAGTTTGATTTATTGCAGAACATTTTTCAACATCTAAAGCTGAAGTTGAATACCTCTAAGATAAAGTCTCTTTTACTTGGTCCGGCATCAAAGCTAAAATTGGATGTTACGCTAGCGATATTTGATCTGTCAGGGGCACATCTAGAAAGTGTTGAATAGTATAAATACTTGGGATTTTGGTTGGACCAATTTGGTTCAGGGAATACGCATGTGTATAGGTTAGTGGACCAGGCAGGGAAAAGGGTGGGATGTTTATTTAGAAACCAAAAATGTCTTGATTCAGATATCTTGAACTACATTATACAAATTCAGACACTGTCTTTACCAGATTATGGTGACGTACTGTATGGTGGCACTTCACAAGATAGATTGCACAAGTTGGATGTATTGTAGAATAAATTGGCCAGGTTAATCTTAAAAATTTGTTTATTTCGTTTTTGTTAACCGGGTAGGTGCACTAGCCAAAAAGAATATTTTCAGGCACGACCCGGGAAAGTACAGAGACAAAACTTCAAAGAACAAGATACATGGTACAAGTTACATAACAGCAGCAATGTGACAAAGAATTGAGGTAGTTAGACCAAGATAAGTATTTAAGTTAACATAAAACAAATACAATAAGGTCAGATTAGGAAATTGTGGTAGTGAGACCAAAAAACAGCATTAATAATTACATAAGGCAATATAAGCAGGTCAAATTAAGTGACCAGACAACTGTGCAGGCTAGAAAGGAGTGAGGTGCTGAGAGAGCGATAGCCTTCAAGGAGAGACAGATAAAGAGAGGGGCTAGGGAGAGGGTGGAGAAGGTGGATAGGATCACCTGGAAAGGAGAGAAGGAAGTGGAAGAATGAAATGAAGAGGAAGTGTTTCGATGTTGGGATGGACCCTAAGCTCCTAGTTGAAGACAAGAGGATTGTGGAGTTAGGGAGCAAAGACTAGGGTGGGTTGAAGCAGGAGTATATGTAGGAGAAGAAGAGATAGTGTCAAAGTTCTTTCTGAAAGGAAATGTGGGATGCAGACTGGCGTAAGGTTAGAGGAAGTGAGTTCCAGTAATAGGGTGCATGACAGGCAAAGGCATGACCACCTTATTAGTACAATGTCTCGGGATAAGGACAGGGACATTTGCTGCAGAGCGCTAAGCATAGTTGGTTTTCTGATAGGGAAAGAGACAGGCCAGTGATTTAGGAATACAGGATCCAATAATGTTATCAGTAATGGATCCAAGCACGTAGGACCTTAGCTCTAGTGGAGGAAGCCATCTTAGATCAGAGTAGAGGAGACAATGATGTTTCAACCGTGGGGAGCAGGATGCAAAGCGACAGATGTTATTGACGGCAACATCCCACTTACGAAGACTCGAGTTGCCAGCTGAAACATATGTTGCAACCCCGTGAGAGAGGGAATTAATATCCCACTGGCAATGGCGAGTCTGGCAGGAGGAGTGAGCGCATAACTTGTTCGGTAGGCAATACCAAGTTCGGAGTTTACCTGCTTACAGATAGTATGGGTGTGGAGGTCAAAACTCAGAAACTGGTCAAGAGTGACCCCCAGATATTTGAATGAGTTAACCACTCCAACAGATGTGCCATCTAGGGAGGAGACACTGAAGTGAGTTTGGGAGTGCTTGAGTTTGAGACTGCAGCCAAATAGCATAACTTGTGTCTCTGATTTATTTAAGACAAGTCTGTGATTTACAAGCCACTGTTGTATAAGCTGATAATCATAGGAGTGCCTGGCATTAATGTAATTAATGCTGTTAGAACAATGTCATCCACATATAGTATAGAGTATGTACTGAGAAAATTTGTGGTAATGCTATTAATCAAAATCGAGAAAAGCAGAGGACCTAAAATAGACCCTTGCGGTACACCAGTGTTGATGGTAGCCTTGTCAGACAGGGTGGAGTTAAATTTCACGTATTGGGACCTGTCTGTTAGATAGCTATCAAACCAGTTAACAACATTTGGCGCAAGGCCTAGACAGTTAAGGGTTGCAAGGAGAATGGAGTGGTCAACAAGGCAAAATGCCTTGGTCAAATAGATAAAAATGGCCCCTGTGAGCCTGCCAGAGTCCATAGCCACTAGGGTGTCAGACATAAGTTTGAGTAGAGTGGTAGTGGTACTATGACCCTTGCAGAAGCCATGTTGGGCGTCAGTTAAGAGGTCATGCTTCAGTAGAAAGTCAGTGGTTTGGGTGGCAACTATTTTCTCTAGTATTTTACTGAGGACAAATAGGATGGCAATGGGATGGTAATTCAATGGGTCAAGTGGGTCGCCTTTTTTTTTTTTTTTTTTTTTTTTAAAGTACAGAGGTAATTCTGTCCGTCTTCCAGATATCTGGGACAGTACTTTGACACAGAGAGAGAGTAACGATTTTAGCAAGGGGAGCAGCTAGTTTTAGGAGCTTGGGTTCCAGGTTATCCGACCCAACAGCTGCATGCTCTGAGATGTTTCTTAAGTGTCTGAGAACCTCACAAGTTAGGACGGACTTGAAATGGAAAGCGGGTCAAGAGGAGTTAGTAGGTGTGATAGGGTTTGACAGAGTAGGGAAAGTGGAAGTATATTGGGTAAGGTCAGCAAATTGCCTATTAAAGAAGTTAGCAATAGTGAGGGGATTGTTACAATGGATGCCATTTATAGACATGTTGTTTTTGTCCAATAACTACACATCATTGTGATTTGTAAAAATCTTTGGGCTGGGTCTCGCTGGCTTTTAGGAGGGATATACACATAAGTTTGCATACAGACCTGGTCTGGGCAGCATTCCCAAGTATTTAAGCAATAAGTTAAAATTTTGTGATATTGTTCCATCTATAAGAATTTCACAATCTTCCCAGATAATTGTACCTAGGACTAACTCTAAAAGGGCCATGCAATATCTCAGTCAACTGATCCCAATATTCTGAAACAGGCTTCCTAATTATTTTAGGGTCCCCCAAACTAAACCCTTGTCTGTGTCTCTAATTAAAGAGGCATCTATAGTCAAACGTTCAAGTATGCAAACGTTTTAACTAATGACGGATTTTTTATATCTTCATATGTTGTATATTGTATGTATGTTGTAGTAGGTTTTCAATGCGTTTACCAGGTTGCCACTGTGAATGAGCCGACACTCAATGGTTATTCCTAATAAACATCTTTTGTAGATGCACTGAGCCTGCGCCACGGAGAAGAGTGCTTTTTTTTGGTAGACTATTTCTACTCTGACCCCACAGAATTCTCTCTGGCAGGCCCCACTCACCACAACTGCTCTACCACCCACCTAAACCTTGCCCACTGGGAAATCAGGGACAGAAACTCACCACCCTACCCCGATCCAGCAATTCCCCAAACCAGACCCAAGGTAAGGCAGGGGATCGGGAGAGCCGGCAAGGCAAGTTTGGCATTTGGTGTGTGGCAGCAGGTACTGGAGGTTGCAGTTGCCTAGCCGTGGGCCATGGATTGTTGCTGCTTGGTGTTGCCCTGGGAGTGCGGACATGCAAGGATGCCAGGCACGCTCCTGTACCCTTGCGTAAGGCGTCAGCTGGCACTCCCAACCCCTGAAGACTGTGCCGCAAGTGTGCCACCCCCAGTCACCACCAGGAGCCACTAGCACTGCGGCAAGCACAACCACCCACCTTCAGGAAAGGAGAGCAGTACTCCAGATGCTTAATCCTTTCCTGCCCGCTGCCCCGACAGCCCGAGCTCACTCCTGAACCAGGGTTGCTGGTGTGGTATGGGGTGTGAAATCCAGTGCCACAACCCTCAGTGCCACCAGGACGGCCGAGAATTGCACTTTTGGTTTGGGCTTTTAAGTCTGACAGCTGAAATGATGCTGCCAAATGGCAATGACGACGTTTCATGGCATTTATTAACCGTATAACATTGTTGAACCTTATACTTGGGTTCCAGGCTCTTAAGACTGTTTCAGATATAAGGTTGCAAACAACTACCGCGGAACGAAACAGGCGGTCAATGACTAGCACAGTGGGGACAACAGCTGCAGGAGGGAAAAGAACAGCAATCAAGAGCAATGGCAGCTACAAAAGCTGCCGACCGCAACAGAAGGGGAAACAAGATAGTGGGCATTACAATGCTGCGGGACAGCACAAGGACCACAAATAGGAACTGCGGACACATTTCTGGAGGAGGGTGTTCCCTTTCTTCCCTGTCAGGCTCCAGCTACACACTGATGCTTGGAACAACTAACACATTCAATGACAGCCGCAAGGCTTTCCCTGCAGAGCCGCTGCAAATCTTTGTTTAGTTACATTTTCCCGAATTAACAGACACAGCGAATATCAACTGTTAAAAGCAGTACCGATATAGGAAAAAAAAAATGGAGTAACCAGGGACAAATGCCACAGATTCTCCTCCGTGGCACCGGCTCAGTGCACCTACAAATTATGTCACTTGCATTTTAGGCTGGTAGTGGGTGGCATGAAAACTGGAGACAGAACCAGGAAAATGATCAATAAAAGTCAAAGATAAGGGCTACTATAATAAAACGAGTCTCAAAGTGTGAGAATCCCAGACAGATTGACATGGTCAGGAGCTCCTTAATTTGTGCTTTTCTTTTTTTATGTAACTGGTTGTTGTTTACTGTTTACCAGAGACTGAGTTATATATTTCTGAATCTCTCCACATGCTTCATAGAAACTGACACCGACACCAGAAACGGCATCTTGGCCCATCCAGTCTGTTCAGCCCTACCTATGATACAATGCAAGTACCTTAGTGGGTTCATCTATCTACGCACGCAGTGAAGATTTATGAGGCAATGGTCTCCTGTACATGCTGCTTTTCTCATAAATAATATCCTTTCATTGATACATGATGCCCTTTTTTATATTTGCATAAAAACTTCTAGCTTCTCACACACCCTCATTATGCACCGGGGTGTGCAAGTAGTTTATTTCCTAGTGTTCTGGGCAAGTATGCAAATTCAGGACCCCATATAATCCAGCAAGTACTTGGATATTTAGGTTATTTACACACAAAAAAAAAACAAAAAAAAAAACTTAGCTCTACCCCAGGCACCTAGCTCTAGCCCTTTTACCACTGTCACTTTTTGTCATTTCCCACCTTACACTCTTTCTCCCATCCCCCAAATAGTTTTTTTTTTGTTTAGACAAAAATTGGCTTCTGGCTGGCATTGTGTCAGGAGCTGAGAGCATAACTTCACAAGAACACCCCAGTCCCCCCAAATACTTTCTTTTATAAGCCAAGTCCCCTTCCTAACTCCTGATTCTTGACTGGGGTCTGGGGGCAATAATCATAGTATACCTGGCTATTCAGTCACCCCCACCACAAAGCACTCCATCCCTTGAACTGCCTAAACAACGGAATCAGGCACGCAACGTGGAGTGGGTATAGGAATCGGTGTCATTGTTAAAGCTAAGCAGTAGTCTGATAAGCATCATCAATGACAATGATTGCATCACCTTCCCTCCCTTCCTGTTTGTGCATTCAATCCGGTTTACAGTCACTTGCCAAATGCAGGACATCAGGTGCTTTGTGAGAGTGGGGGTGGAGACTGACTTGCTAGAATACTATGAATATTGTCTCCCAACATCAAAGACTGGGGAGGGGCCCTTCTTCTATAAGAAAGTATCTGGGGATCAGCGGGGGTGGTGGGCGTGGCACTCTCTTCTCCAGTCACTAAGGCCCGTCCACACTACGCTCAGACCCGTAACTGGCAGAAACCGTTACAGCGGGGGGGCCGGTGCAGTGTCCACACTGCAGCAATGACGGTACCAAACGGTACCACCAGTCCACGCCGGGGAACCGGGCAGCCCGTTACCGCGGTGCCCAATCCCCACAATGCAGCTCGTAAGGCGCCACGGGCCCTGCAGGAACCGTTTCCGCCCGTCCACACTACCGCCGGTAACGTTACCGAGGCGTGACCACCTCAAATGTGGTTTCAACAATGGTTACAAAAACACCTTCTGCAACATTACAGGTGTAAATGCAATTCGTTGTGGTAACGGTCTGGGCACTCTGTAACGTTACAGAAGCGTAGTGTGGACAGGGCCAAAGAGTCCCACACCCAAGTGTGGGGCTTGTCCTTACACTTTTTGGTAAAAACATATTACTGTGATTAGCTGTTTGACGCGTGAAAGTGCTACCCAGTTGTGAAAATGCACAGCACTTGGTACAGACTGATTAGCAACATTTTTAAAAAAATTATATAGTTTTATTACTGTTGTGTACTGTGTCATGGGCTCACTCAAAAATTTGTTAGTTAGCATTTCTGAAAACGGTTAGCACTACCCCATTTTGCTACACTATACCAGCTATTCAAAACCCTGTAGTAGATTCTATCACACTAATTATGTTGACTTGCAAGCAGACATTTTCTGTAACAAAAAACCCAGAATCTCCCCACTGCTGACATCAGAGGAGGGCTGCAGCAGTGGGAGACTCAATATCCTGCAGTACATGTCAGAGTTTTATATTTAAGGTCTGATCTTTTTTTTTTTTTCCTGCTGTCCTCCCTGTGCTTAGCTCTGGGAGAACAGATGAACAAGCAAACATATGACTGGAATTTATTAAAGTTCTAAAATACACTGCAGCCCTCCTCGGATGTTAGTTGCATGGGATTCTGGTATTTTGTAGTTACAAAAAATGCCAGCTTGCAGGTCAACAGAATTAATGTGACACAATACAATGTACTATATTGCAGTAAACCGTAAGTAAAGAAAATCTTTTTGCTCACAAAGTGCAAATTAGGTTCCGCCCCATACTTGGGTGTTGGGTGTGGGTCTGTTAGTGTTGACAGTTCCCCTTTAAATAAAATAAAAATTGTTTGGTGGAGGGTGGGAAATGACAAGACTTGTGGTTGCCCATGGACTAGCCTTGGCGGGAAGGGGATAGCGAGTTTTTTCTTTTCTCCACCAAATATTTCTCACTAATATTACAAATAAAAAAGATTCAGTATTCGGATGAGAACTGTACTTGGAAAAGAAATTATTCATGATATTCAGGCATTAATATTGAGCCAGTGCACATCTCCAGTAATTAGCAAGGACACGAAATTAGGAGACTGAATGGCATTCTGAACTCCTAGGAGCAATCTTGGATGACCACAAGTGCGAAACAGTATTTCAAAATGTCAGCAGACCTTAAGTTTTGTTTTCTTTTTTTAAATGTAATTTGACCAGCAGTTTTCAAATTAGGAAAGCTACAGTCGTCATCATCTGTGGTGGAACCTTAATGGGGCACTGAGCTTAAGCACTGGATATATTTGGAATCTGTGTCCAGCTATAGAAGTTGCCCAGACAGAGTGGAGTTTAACCATATTGTTTAGTTCGAATACATGGAAGGAAAGCCACCTGAAATTATCCAATTAGCCACTTTTGTGGATAAGCTGATGCAGTTTTCCTGTTTATTTGTTTCTGATAACTAGGTAGGTGTGCTTATACATAGTAAATGCCTATTTTCAGGCACGACCCGGGAAAGTACAAAACAGGTAGTTAGTACCGAGAAAGCAGTGCAATAAAATACACGAATAGTACATCATGAGATAACAGAAGAACATTGTAGACGGTAAAATACATCAGTAGGGTACAGTTCATTGGGATAAGTATTAAGCAGCAGTAACATGCAGTATACAATAACAATGTCTTGGGACAAACTACAAGATAACAAAAATACAATGGAGGAAGCTTATAAAATACATTTGAGAGAGTAAAGTGCTACTCTTGTCAGAAAACACCCCAAGGAGGGGGTGGGGAGAGGGAAGGGGAGTAGATTAGAAAATAGTGCGTTAGTAACTATAGTGGTTACTCTTGTGTTGATAGTATAAGCTCCCAGCAAACATTATTTTGCAAAAGCTTGTAAAGTTCTGAGACTAACAGGGATTAAATCCAGATGCGATCCAAAGTAGGCCAGGGTTGGTTAGAATCTGGAACCTTTGGATTGTGAAAACTACTGTATTATAATAACTGATAACCCCCTACATCCAGTCTTGATAAAACACTGTAATAACCCGCTGAATTCTGTAATAATTCAACAGCGGGTTATTACAGCGTCTTCCTCATCATGCTCTCACTTCACTGAAGCACGAAAGAAAGCACACTGTAGTTGTGCGAGTACAACGGCCGTTGACGGACACTCTCTCTTGCACAAACAGTTTCTCTCTCTGAAACCTTGCACCAGTCATTATAAAAAAATAATGCCTGTAGTTTATTTTATAAGAATTTTTCACACAATCTCAGCGTGTGATAATCCATAAACCCCTTCACTCGAGGTGTCTGAAAAATCCTCATGACACACACCTGCACAGACATTATTCTCTATATATTTCACAACAGCTCTGTATACTGAGCAAGGACTGTACCTTCAGGTAGGCAATCAAGCTACAGTGACACCAAAATCATACCTCTCAACTGTCCCCGATTATGAGGGATGTCCTCGATTTTACTCCTCAAAATTGCTCCGTGCCTCATGAAAATGGTGCTACCCACACAGAGCATGCATTATGAATGCCACCTTTAAGGCAAAAATTCATATTTTAAGATGCTAATAAATAAACTTTGCATATGTAAACACAATGGTTTCTGTAGTGCTCTGAACTTTTATCTCTAGGTCTGAGGATGTGCCCCTCATTATGAGGGGCAGGGTTTTCATTTTGAGAGCCCATGTCCCACATTTCAGTGACAAAGGTCTGAGATGTATGACCAAAACCAACAGAACGCTCTGACCTAACAAGGTCAGTAGGTCACCTATTTGATGCTCTATTATTTTCAATGCATTACCTTCTTACCCCAAACAACCTTCTACAAAGCTGGAAAGAGCAGATGAGGTGCCGAAGTTTACCAGAACCCCAGGCTTCTAAATTAACAAACAAACACCTAACATGTTGACGTACCATCTTTAAGCCGAATCCCCCTGCACCGCCGATGGGACTCCTACTCACAGCTGATCAATATGCACATTTGAAAGGTAAACTCGGAACTTTATAAAGAGCCATGAAACACCAAGCTCTCGCTAACTAAAGAGGTCAGCCAGTGCAGTTACCACCCCATGTAAGAGCCCGCCGCAAACTGAGGCTTGTGTCGCAGTGAGGGAGCCGATTGGCATTTAGAACCGTCCCTCTTCTGAGCTGATTGGCTGGAGGAAACGCCCGTTACCGCTCAGATACTTCACCTATCAGACTGCGGAGGTGTCAATCACTGGATAGCCGGGGCAACTGAAAGCCGTACAGGAATAGGTACAGTAGTAAAATAAGTCATCCGCTTAGGATGTTTTTTTATTCCCCCAGCCGCTTCGGCTATCTCGAAACCACACAATAGGCCGGGAGATCAGACAACTAAGCAAAGAACTAAGACGGTTTCGATCACAAAAATAGTAAAATAACAGGAGAAAACTTTAACTACTACAGTGGCAGCGCTTCTAGTACGTGAGTACGCCACCATATCTTGGATGGCAATATACTGAAGCGGCAGCGCTGGAAACCAATACCTCTCAACCTGCTGTCACTGAAATGATGGGCCCGGGCACTCAAAAGGAGGGAGGGACAGTGACTCTTATAGTAAAGCTGAGAGGGCTACTACCCCTGCCTGTGTGGCTAGTGACAGGTTGAGGGGCCTAGGTCCTGTGACGTAGTGCCTCCGTTTTTGTAACCTGAACCTTGGGGAGAAAGGTGTCACTCGGCATGGTGATTAGGTTTGCTACTCTGCACAGGGGCACCCAGCAGGTAATCCGGACACAGGACGCAATAACTGAGATATCCAATACCAGAAGTTGGGATTCTAAAGTGTGGCTTTTATTCAGAAATACCAATGAACAATAAAGCATAGACGGACCCCCACAGGGTTACACGAATGCAGATTTCTAAAGAGCTTGCACACATCTTCAGTACTGGTAAGCCCTCAGGTTTAAAAACACACAGGGTACACTGCCCTAACTCGACTCTTTTTCGGTTTCCCTGGCTTGGCTCCCTTGCCAGCCCTTTGGACTACCTTCCTTCCATGGCTCGGCTCCCTTGCCAGCCCTTTTGACCACTTTCCATATAGCATGGAGATTTGTTGGTGGCTCCCTAAACAACCTATGAGCACTTTTGCTCCATCAGGGAATCTTCTTCAACAATCCCACGTCTGGGTACTTTCTTCAGGCACTGGCCAAGTACCTGAGCGTAAGCAACAGGTGTCTTAAAGCGAACCTGTAGAGGTGACTCTGGTCACGCTAGATTGGGGGGGGGGGTCCTCCCACCTATTCCTCCCATAAATCATACCTGGCCATTCCTTTGGACTTTTAACACCTCATCTCTGAAAACACTTTACTGTGTAGATTCTCTTTAAATGTAAGTCACATTTAATCTACCGTTTCTTCCATCCCACATGTGCTGAACTTGAGACATACTTAATGAGTGGCTCTGTCCATTCCCCTAGACCCACCACAGAGTTAAGCAGTCCAATTCCCACAACTTTTAAAACTGTATTTGGCCGTCTTTTCCTGACCCCATAGTAGCAGTCACTTAAATTTATCTTGTCCCAGGTGAAAACACATTGGCCCTGTAGCAGACCAAACTCATCCCTTGGTTGCAGGTGCCCGACGTTTTTTTTCTCTTCAAAGAAATCTCAACCAAACTTCTGGTGCCTCAGCATGAACCTAGATTTAGGCAGCTTCTTCTTCCTCTAGCCGGGCCAGGGGATTGCACCTGGAAGTAGGCTGAATCCTTCCCCCCCCCCCCCACCCAGCAGGGATGGGGCCCTGAACCTTTGTAAGTGGTCTCTACCACTTCACTTGGCTCTTCTTGTGTTCCTCTTCAGGTCAGAACACACACCTCAAACAAAAATATAGCTGTTTGTCAAAGCTGAGGGCTATGAGGGCCTACAGCTGCAGCACACCTCCTTCCTTTTCAACACTGTACTGCAGACTGACTTCAAAACCTCCCAACATTCTTTCCTAACTTCCCTAGCTGCAGCATTCCAAAGTGGCTTATGCAGCTGCAACAGTTCTAAAATGATGTCATCCCTCAGTCTCAGCTGAGACTGAGAACAGAGTGAGACAGTGTGAAATCCATTTAACTGGAATTTCACAAGCTGCCTTCCCTGCCTGCCACTAGGTCTAACTGGAATTCTTGTAACCCCGGGTAACGGGGGTTACAAAAGTTTATTTTTTTACATGAAAATCAAAACACATACATTAATAAAAACCAATGGAAACAGAATATGATCATATAGATTTTAACCATATACAGTTAAGAAACTATAACATCAAATGAGAATGAACAATAGGACCACTTATTAGACTACAAGCTAATGTAACAATAACATCAGCAGATAAACAACAAAAACAAAGTGAAACATCTGTCAGCTAAAGTATGAGAATTCAAACAGCCAATTCTAAAAAGGGGGACAGCATTACAAAAACCTAGGCATTTGTTTGTGTAACAGAGCACAGATTCTTTCATTTTGTGCTAGGGCAAACATATTGTTATTCCATTCAGACAAAGAAGGAGCTGTAGAGTCCTTCCATTTTGCGAGTATTAATCTTTTGAGAGCCAGAGAAGCTGACAAAATCCAGCTGATCTGGCATTTTGAAAGTGATTTAAACTGAGAGGAAAGTCCCAATATAAAAGTCTAAGGGGATAACAAGACCTTTGCCCCCATAACAGTTTCACACAGTTCATGAACGAGCACCCACAATTTGAGCACTTGAGGACAGTCCCATAACGTATGTAGTAGACCAGCATGGGGTTCATTACACCTCCAACAAATAGCGTCAGGACAGAAACCCATCTTCTGTAGTCTGGAGGGGGAGTAATAATATCTGTGAAGGATTTTAAATTGCAAAGTTCTGCCCTGCACCTCCTTACATGCGTGATGGGCATTATTGCAGGCGGACCTCCAGTCCACGGTGGAGATACTCAGCCCTGTATCAGCCTCCCATTTAAATTTCAAGGTTTCACATGCCAAGTGAAGATCCGAGTTGCTACATATAAACCTGTACAGCTTGGAGCCCCCTTAGAACCAACAATTCTACAAACAGGGCTCTAGTCCCGACCCCCAACAGGAAGTTCCAAACCCAGGCCCAGAACTGAGTCTTCTAAGGCTTTCTCAGGGTTTTAAATAAGCTGCAAATATTGATTAGCAGTTTGCATGTGAAAGTGCTAATCAAATGTGAAAATGCATAGCGCTTGCCTCAATTTGAGTAGCAAAATTAAAAATGGTGCAAAATGTACAATTAAAAGAAAGTATTTTTACCTGAATAAAATCCTTATTAAATCTGTATTTGCTTGATCTGTTTTCGGTACTGAGACATGACACAGGCACTCAGACGTGACAGTCTCTCTTCCCCCCTCCCCACTCAGACATGACACAGTCTCTCTCTCTCCCCACCTCACACTCAGACATGACACAGTCTCTCTTACAGACATGACAGTCTCTCTCACACACGACAGTCTCTCTCACACACGACACAGTCTCTCTTTCTCTCCCCCCCCCCACTCAGACATGACACAGACTGTTTCTCTCTCTCTATTTCTGTCTCAGATTAGCCCATTCGCAGTCTTTGTTGGCAGAAGACCCAGGTAACACAAACTTTTAAGATTGGACCCCTCATGCTTAAGACATGTCTCTCTTGGTCATCGCACTAGACTCTGCAGTACTGTGAGAACACCACTGCCATCAGTCTTATTTCCTCACTTTTTGTAAGCACTGAATCCAACATGGCCCACAGTGATGGATCAACTCACAAAATAAAAAAAAATCAGTTACATGTTTCTCCACGTACTAGTGCACAAAGACCCGAGCAAAAGAAAACACTCACAGCCCTGGTCACAACCACTACAGCACACTTCTAGGCAATGGGGAACCAAGCAGCAGCCCAACAGCACAAGGTAGAAATGAACGCTACACAAACTTCCTCACCAGCAGGGTTACTCCTCTCTCATTTGTTAAAGTTAGCTTAATCCAACCACCACTGTGTATATCGGGCAACACCCCACAATCACAGACATAATTGTTTACACCACCTAAATCAGCCATTTTGTATACTAGGAAAATCTTCAGTTCACGGCCATAATTCGCAGCCTGTACTTCCGCGATGCCATGAGCTCCTTATCCAGAGTCCTAACAAGCCTGTGATGGAGACACACACTCCCAACCCTGAGAAATGCATCTCAACTCACCATGTCCTCCTGTCCACGATGGGGGTGCTCGCTGCTGCCATAACTGCTGTATTTGGAGTTCCAACTTTCAGGGTTAACGTCCGGAGCTGCTGGGCCATTGATTGCCACACGTATCATACCAGATTACTTCATTTTTGAAGGCCCGCCACTCCCGATGTCCCCCACAACACAACTTGACTCTCAGACTGAGCGTCAACTCCGTTCTTCCTCTCTCCGATTGGTCAGGACCCCTCACGTAGCAATTGGAAGCAGACGTATGAAAAGAAAAAAAACGCAGCCAGCTGGTGGAAGGGAAAAGCACCAAAATCACTTGTCCTCTGGATGTATCGCATTTTTAGCAATCCAAAATTACAAATGGGTAGCACGAGCAGCCGTTTCACATCGCAAAATGCGATGCGATACCGGCTATTTAAAACCTTGCTTTCTTAACTTGTAGATATAAAACAAAGTGAAATCTTGGAGGATTAAATTCTAAACTGAGCTCCCTAAAGGACTTTAATATATTAGTTCTCGGGGCGATCAGGTCCCCCACATTTGTGAAGCCAAGTCTATGCCATTCAGCGTTTGATAGAGGTTTCCCTCCCAACTGTATATTAGGATTGGACCAAAGGCCCTCCAGCTAGGCTGGTGGATTATCCAAGTGCATCAACTTTATCGATTTGATAGAACTTGGAATACATGGACTTTCCTCCCCCCCCCCCCAACCTGGCCCTGAATAAAAGATCTGAGGGTTTACCCAGTTTACAGAACTGTCTCTCTGTCAAACCACAGTGGGAAATCACTGGTTGAAGGTAAGAGGTAATGGACAGACTGTTTAAAAAAAAAAAAAAAAAAGCTAGTTGATAACATTTCCCACCATGGGAGAGCAAAGCCACCCTGAGACCAGTGAAACCTGAGCTTGGATAGAGACATTCTAGGGGGTTTAGAACCCCACAAGAAGGTTCTAACTATGTTGTTAATCCTCTTAAAGCTTGCAGTGCCCAAATACAGTGGAATATTTTGGAAAATGTAAAATAATTTGGGGGCTGCCATCATTTTAACTGAATTTATTCTTCCCCATAATGACAGGGACAATTTATCCCATTTTGCCAGGTCTGCACTTATTTCTTTCAAAAGGAGATCCATATTAATATTAATCATAGTATGAAGGAGTTTCGGTATCCTCAGCCCCAAGTAAAGAATGGAATCCCCTTTCCAACAGTCCACTTCTAAAAGATTGATATCCATATCCCCTCTCCTCCATCGAATACCTGCAGTGCCTGTTTTTTTTTTTTTTTCCAATTAACGGATGTCTGAAAATGTGTTTAGTGCCCTTTTAAGCACCTTGAGGGGGACTACTAAAATGAGATAAGAGTGAACAGCAAATCATCAGCATAACATACTAGCAGAATAGGCCTAACGGTCTCTCAAGTCTGCTCGATTTTCAGCACCCGCACTGAGGGCCGATTTTGGTGTCCCCCCTCCCCCTTTGGGTTGTACTGTCCCCAGTCCCAGATGTTCCACCTGTATTGGGCCTGGTCAGATTTACCCTCCCCCTGTCCCTGTCCCATCCCTTCTTAAACCCATCTGCAGTCTTCACCTCTACCAGCTCCATGAGCAGTGCATTCCATGGCTTCACCACCCTTTCAGTGAAATAACATCTCCTCCTCTCCTCTCTGAGCCTACCCCCTTCCAGCTTACACCAGTGACCTCTCATTGCCCCACCCTCCTTCCTTTGGAGCACCCTGACTGGGCCTCCCTTATTGATCCCTTTCATGTACTTAAAGACCTCTATCATGTCCCCCCAGTCCCTCCTCTCCTCCAGGGTGTACATGTCGAGCTCCTTGAGCCTCTCCTCATAGGTCCTCTCCCCCAGGCCCCAGATCATTTTGGTTGCCCTTCTTTGGACCCTCTCTAGGAGTGTAATGTTCCTCTTTAAATATGGTCTCCAAAACTGCACACAGTACTCGAGGTGTGGCCTAACCAAGCAGTTATACAGTGGAAGGATCACTTCCGCCTTTCTGGAGGTAATCCCCCTGGTGATGCATCCCAGCATTCTATTTGCCCTTGCTGCTGCCCTCCTACAGGTCTCTGAGTTGTTCATTTTGACATCTACCACTACCCCCAGGTCCCTCTCACCCTCCGTGACTTGAATCGTGTCTCCTCCCAGAGTATACCCCTGGCCTTGATTTCTGACTCCCATGTGCAGAACCTTACACTTCCCCGCATTGAATTTTGGTTTCCATTTTCCTGACCACCTTTCCAGAGCCTCCAGATCCTGCTGCAAGGCCACCCTCCCCTCCTCATCCACCACTGCAGCCAGCTTTGAGTCATCTGCAAAGAGACTTGTCTCATTCCTGATCCCTTCCTGATGTCTGAGACATAGGCGTTGAACAGGAGTGGCCCCAGCACTGACTCCTGGGGCACCCCACTAGTAACCCACCTTGGGGATGAGGCTAACCCTCCAACCACCACCTTCTGAGTACGCTCAGAGAGCCAATTTCCTATCCATCTTAACAACTGTCTTCTTACCCCCATTTCCTTCAGCTTAACCAGCAGGCCACTGTAGGGTACCGAATCAAACGCCTTGCTGAAATCCAGAAAGAGGACATCCACTGGCCTACCCTGGTCCAGGGCCCTCATCACTCAGTCATAGAACTCAACAAGGTTTGTCTGGCACGATCTTCCTGGGACAAAGCAATGCTGCCTATCGTCCAAATACCCAATTTGCTCCAGTAACCCCCCTAGCATTTCCTTGACAAACCCTCCATCACCTTGCCGACCACCGATGTCAGGCTAACGGGCCTGTAATTTTCCACCTCCTCTCTTGATCTTCCCCACTTGTGGATCGGCACGACATGGGCCACCTTCCAGTCTTGGGGCACCCACCCAGTCCTCCGAGAGATGTTGAAAAGCTCCGCCAAAGGGACTGCCAAGACATCCGCCAGTTCTCTCTGCATCCTGGGATGTATCTCATCTGGCCCAGGTGCTTTCTCCGTCCGAAGAGACCCAAGGATTTCCTTTATTCTCTCTCCTGGGATTTCAGCTTCCATGTCCTCCCCCTTTTCACCCTGTACTGCTAGCCCCCCCACCTGTCTGTGGTGGCCACTCCCTTTCCCCAGACCCGTCATGGCCCCTGATCTCTACCGGTCCCACCCCCTCCTCTGGTTCCCCCGGCTCTGCCCACAAGACTTAACCCCTCCATCCCCCGGTAAAAACTGAGACAAAGTACTCATTTAGGACTTCTACCTGTTTCCCCCGCCTCCTGTGCCCAATCATCCCCTATCCTTATCTTGCTGATCTGCCCCCTTACTTTCTTTTTTTCCCCTATGTATCTAAAGAATCCCTTGTCCCCCCCTCCGATCCCACTGGCCAAGGACTGCTCCTTTTTTGCCTTAGCTGCTCTCACCACTCTGGTGACTCTTTTGGCTGTCAGCTCATATTCCTCCTGATCCCTTTTACTCCTTGAGCACTTGAAGTGCCTATAGGCTGCCTTCTTGTCCCTCACCACCTCTTGTACCTCCCGGATCCACCAGCAGGGTTTTCTGGCCTTACCGAACTTATGCTTTTCCCTTGTGCAGGATCTGGTAACCTCCTGTATTCCCCTCCTAATGATCCCCTTCCTGCTGTCAGCATCCATATCTGGCCTTACCCTGTCCAAACGATCTTTAAGGATCCTTCCCATCTCCCTGAAGTCTGCTCCCCTAAAGTCGGTTACTGCCGTCCTTGTTCGGCCCCCCCCCAGGTCCAGAAAGAACCAGACTGTGGCGTGATCACGCCCCACCAATGGGTACCTCACCTCTAGGCCCCTAATCTGATCACTGTACGCCAGGGCCACGTCCAGTGTCCAGGCCTTCCTAGTTGGCTCACCCACCAGTTGTGTCAGAAGTGCATCCTGGAAGACATCCAGCAGCCTCTACTCCCTGGCCACTGGTGACATCCTAGTCCCCCAGTCTGTTCCTGGCATGTTGAGGTCACCCATTACCACTACTCTTCCCTTTCCCAATCTACATTGTCCCTCGAGATTTGCCACCAAACTTTCTTCCAGAACCTCCGCCAGTTCTGGTGGTCTGTATACCACTCCGACCTTTACTCTCGTCAGCAGGGTAACCCAGATATCCTCCATGTTCCCCTCTGCCTCCTCTACCCCTCCAATACCCATGCCATTTCTGACTAACAGTGCTACACCACCCTTCTTCCCTCCCCCCTATCTTTTTTGAACATAGTATAGCCCTTCAGATTTAGGTCCCACTCGTGCCCTTGAGTGGCCCAGGTCTCAGTGACTGCTGCCACATCTACCTCCCCCTCAACTAGCATCGCCTGGAGGTCAGGCATTTTATTTCCTAAGCTCCTGGCATTTATTAGGACCACTCTACACCCCTTTTCCCTCATCTCCTTCCCTTCCCTTGAGCTCCCATTTCTCAGCTCCTGCACCCTACCTGGTGATTCATTTCCATATCTCCCTAGCCCCTAGAGTGTGAGACCATGTCCCTCATTTATCATTGCCTGCTGGCACTGCCCTTTTGATCCCTCCCCTTCACAAGTTTAAGCCACCTTTTAGCTGATGAACCCAGCTAGTTTGAGCTTAAAGGTTTCCTTCTCCTTCAAACTAAGGTGGAGCCTGTCCTAAGTACAGCCCTTATCCTCCCAGGTCTCCCCCAGTCCCCCACCAGGCGTACCCCAATTCCCTTACCTCCCTAAGCCACTGATTTATCTCCTAATCTTCTTGTTTTCCCCACTAGCCCTTGGCACTGGCAGGATTTCCAAAAAGGAGATCTTACAGCCTATGGCAAGGCATACCCTGACCAACTCCCGGAACCTTGTCTGAATTTCTAGTTCACTATTACCGTTTATGTCATTTGCCCCCAAGTGCACTAGAATGTTTGGGGTCCCCCCCATTCCCTTGTCAGTGAATACAACTCATGCTTGGCCTTGTGCACCGTCAGGCCTGGGTGGCATTTGGTTCTGATCAGACAGGTTTTACCCTCCCCCTGTCCCTCCCACTGGATGCCTCTGATCATGGAGTCCCCCAATAGCAGTACTCTAACCTCCCCCTTGCCTCCCTGTTCACCCCACGGGTTTCCGCTCCTTCCATGCCCCTCCTCATCCCTTCGTCTGGGTTCTCCCCCCAACCAGCTCCTCGCACCTCCCACAATCTTGGTGTCGAAGGTAGCCCCTTCACTATTTTCCCTGGTCACCTCCTTTACCCGTGTCCTGGCCTTCTTTATCTCCCCAACCCGAGTATCTTTCTCTGTATCTCTTTCCCCACTCCTTACTAATCCAATCGTCTTATCTGTTTTCCTACTTGGCTTTCTGCTCGCTATCATCCCACTTACGTCCTGCGCCTTCCTGCGTGTCGTGTTCCTCTGTTCCATACCATCAGTCTCCTCCTCCTTGTTACCCTGATCCTCATTTTTCTTCTCCCCCACCCCTCTTCCCCCATCCTGTCCGGGTCCCTCTCTATTGCTCCATTGCCTCTTGCCCACTTCACCTTTTCTATCCGTCTCTGCCCCAGCTTCACCAGCAGCATCATATCATCCTCCTCCTCCTCCCCCCACACTCCCCTCTTCCACCAACAGGCATAGAGGGTTAAAACAATTTGTGAGCCTTAGCCCATTATTGACTATAGACCCTGTTCTAAACCCCTGAATACCAGTCAGTGACTGAATATTCCTGATGAGTGGCTCTAGAGCCAGAATGAACAAATGTGGGGAGAGCAGGCAACCTTGTCTGGTCCCTCTGTGTAGTTTAAGTGAAGAAGAAACTTTCCCATTGGTTAAAATATCAGCAGAAGGAGCACTTTATAAAGTTTTCATCCAGCAAATAAACCCCTTACCTACATTGTAAGTCTCCAGGAACTTAAAAAGATAGTCCCACTCTAAGGTGTCAAAGGCCTTAAAAAAGTCTATGGATAACACAGTTAAAGATTGTTTTGCTGATTGGGCTGAATATATCACATTTCTTACCCCAGGAGTCCTTTAGCATCAGTAACTTTTTTGCATTTAGCTGGCTAGGTGCAGTTGCCCCGGAAGTGTGCCTTTAAGAGAGATTTAATGAGCATAGGGCCAAGCCAATCAAAAGACAAGAGGGGGGTGTGAACTGAGTGAGAGCTGTTGACTACTTCAGAATTTTTTCTCAGCTGGACTGAGCCAGATTGCCTCTGAGGTGTCTCCCAACTTTCCTTGTTGACAGCCTCCTAGTGCTTATCTGGGTAAAGTTTTCCTCATAAATTATTTCCTTTAGTATGCTGAGTAAAAAATGTTACTTTTTCATTAGTGCTGCGAACATTTTTTATGTTTAGCGCGACTGCGCTATTTAGACTTTATTTTTACCGCGACTATTTACTTTAAAGCCTAATTTTATCGTGGGTGTTTATTTTCGACGGTTTCCTTCATTTTTGGCTAAATTCTTGTGGGAACAGTCGAATTAGGGACAGTTGCCTTGTTTTTTACTGCAGACCTCGTGGGGTTTACCACGAGGCACCTGCAGTAGATTTCAAACTTAAGCAGTGCCTGGAGGTTTTCTCTCTACATTGTCAATTATGAGGTAAGCTTTTTTGTTATATTACTGGACCTTGGTATCATCTGTGTCAGGATTGTCTGTAAGGGTCCAGCAGCCACCTGTGCGCAGTTGAGTATTACTGATTTTCTGTTAAGATTGGCACTGGTATAAATCCCAGTTTTGGCGAACATAGCAGACAAACCTTTGATAATTATGGCTGAGGATAAATCAAAGGTTTCCGATGAGGGGCCATTCAAAAATACTAATACCAAAAGCAGAGGTGCTGAGGAACCCTCCAGATCCCAGTCAAAAAATAAAGCTTCCCAAGATGAAGTTCCTCACAAATTGAAAAATAATAAGAGTGACGAAAAAAGGAAGCTTGATCAAGCTTCTGATGAAGTGGCTAAAAAGAAACTCTGTAAAGACAGATATGCTCCTGTTGCTCCTGGGAAAGCTAATAGTGAGACAACAGGCAGCTTAAAGCATTCAGAAAAAACAAAGCACTTACAAACTGCGCAGGTTCTTCCATCAGTGCAAGATATGCAAAAAGCACGGCAACTGTTTCAGATTCTTCAAAAGATGGGTCCTCTATTTACTGGGGCTGGCAAGCACTCTTCCACAGTTCTCTGTTCTGTAGACTGTGAGGGTGATGCAGATGATCATCAATTCTGTGATGCCTCTGACATAGATTTTGAGGGCCTTGAGCCCCAGGAGTCCCTGGACCCTCGCCTTGGGGATCCCCCGGGTAACCATAACGATCCTTCCTCTATGTTTTCATTTATACAAAATATGCTGGATACCCTGGACATCCCTACACAGGAGCCCAACCAGGATGTCGATGAAGACGAAGATTATAGGAATATGAAAGATCTTTCATCCTCAAAGACCCTGGTCGTCCCTATCTATAATGCATTTAGAAAAAATACCATGGAGGTGCTTCAACACCCCACTTCAATACTAGGGGTTGATAAGCGGCTTGAGAGAAAATATAGATTGTCTAAAAATGGTACCGAGTTCCTGTCAGCACACCCTAGCCTTGAGAGTATAGTGCAGCAGGCAGCTTGTGAGAAAGCTGGAATCTCCTTGTAGCCCTCTCCCCCTGACAAGGATTCCAAGAAAATTGACTTTATAGCAAAGAAAATGTATGCCACAGCTTCCCTGCTTCTCAGGCTTTCTTCTTACATGGCCATGGTATTCACAGCCAAATATCAGAAAGCCCTTTAGAAATCTGTCCAGGTTATCGCCCACAATGGATTGGATTCTATGGTACAGGAGCTGGTGGATACATCAAAAACTGCCTTGGAAGCTACCATGTACCAAATCCACATGGCAGATGACAATAATGATGCAGCCTCTAGGGCAATGGCCCATGCCATATCTCTGAGATGCTTCGCCTGGCTTAGAACAACCAGTCTGACCACAGACACTCAGAACAAGGCCATGGATTTTCCCTGTGATCAAAATATGTTGTTTGATTACAGAACCACTGACTACATGAAAAAGGTCGATGAGTACAAGGCCTCCTGGAGACCATTCATCCAAGCCTAAACCCGTCACCCCTCAGAGATCCCGTCCAAGGGGCGGTAGGGGCAGAAGTTTTGTTCCCAGGCCTTACCGTCCCTATCCCCAATCTGACTTTAGCCAGTACATGGGGTCTTTCAGAGGCAGGGGCAGAAGGGGCCAAAGAAGATCCACCTCTACCCAGCCATCTGCCTCTCAGTCTAGGTCCTGATGTGAGTGTCCAGGTCGCCTCCTCGTTTCTGGTTGGAGGCCGACTCACTATCTTCAGCACTGGTCCCTCATCACATCGGACAAGTGGGTGCTGGAGATAGTGGGGAAGAGTCTGTCATTACAGTTCAAGCAGCTGCCAGACCTCAAGCATACCCAGGTGTCAAGACCTCTGTCACCATCACAGATACCGCTGTTGGAAATGGAGGTACAAAACCTTCTGGCTTTACGAGTAGTGGAGAGGGTCCCCACCCACGAGAAGGGCAAGGGCCTCTACTCCAGGTATTTTCTGACACAAAAGAAAACTGGGGAGTGGTGACCTATCTTAGATCTCAGATATTTAAACAAACATCTGAAAAAAGCCATATTCAAAATGGTCACTCTGTCACTGGTCATATAGTCCTTACAGCAGGGCGACTGGCTAGTGTCCCTCGACTTTAAGGACGCCTACCTCCACATACCCATAAGGAGATCTCACTGGAAGTTTCTTGGGTTCAAACTTCCTTCGGGTCACTATCGGTTCACCGCAGTGCCCTTCGGTCTGTCCTCGGCCCCAAGAGTCTTTACCAAGTGTCTCGCAGTGGTAGCAGCACATCTCAGGAGACTGGATGTCACACTCTACCCCTATCTGGACAACTGGCTCATAGTAGCAAAGTCTCCTTGCCAAGTCAAGGAATCTCTTACCCTCACAGAATGCACTCTGGAGTCTCTAGGTTTCCTGGTAAATCTCAAGAAGTCTCACACGGAACCCACCCAGCTGCTCACCTTCATAGGGGTCCAGTTGGACACTCAGAAGGGATATGCTTTCCTCCCACAGGAAAGAATTCGGAGTTTCCTTTCAGTGCCAGATTCTTTAGCCCAGGGACAGCCAAGACCAGCCAGACATTTCCTCAAACTTCTGGGACATATGGCACCTATGACTGCAGTAGTCCCAGGGGTCAGGTACAGGATGAGACTCCTGCAAGCCTACCTCAGAGCTCGCTGGTCTCCGAGAAGCAACAAATTTTCAAAGTTAATACCGGTGTCGGAGCAGTTCCTCCAAAATTTGCTGTGGTGGAAGGACCCTGCAAATTTGCAGGCAGGGGTTCCATTTCAAGCTCCTCTTCCCACAAAGGTGATCACCACAGATGCCTCCCTGTTGGGCTAGGGAGCTCATCTAGACTGTGCCTCAGTAAGCGGAAACTGGAATCCCGAAGAGTCACAGTTGCACATAAATCTTTTGGAACTCAGAGCAGTCTTACTGGCTCTCAAAGCTTTCGCTCCCAGCATAGAAGGACAGGTGGTTCAAATTCAAACAGACAGCACCACTGCAGTGTTCTACATAAACAAGCAGGGTGATACTAGATCAGGAATACTCTGTTTGGAAGCTCTGAAGCTCTTGTCTCTAGTATTCTCCCTGGGAGTCAGCCTCTCAGCTATTCATCTCCCAGGCAAACTCAATACTCTGGCGGATGCTGTAAGCCGCATCAGTCAAGGTCAGAGCGAATGGACACAGAACAAGCAAGTACTAGCCACAGTGTTCAGGCAGTGGGGCACACCAGACATGGATCTGTCTGCCTCGCCTCTCAATTTTCATCTTCCTCAGTACTGTTGCAGGCCCCCAGTTCCGGGAACACTTCCTCTGGATGCCCTGATCCTGGACTGGTCAGGGAGGTTCCTATACGTATTTCCTCACTTTCCCCTGATATTCAGGGTTTTGCTGAAACTCAGGCAGCAGCCTGCATCCATGATCCTAGTGGCACCGGACTGGCCCAGGCAAGCCTGGTACCCTCTCCTTCTCTCAATGTCCTGCAATAGGCCATTCACCTGCCTCCAACTCGCTCCCTGCTGACCCTTCCTCAGATGGGAGTGCAGTACCCAGATGTACACGCTCTTCACCTCAAAGCCTGGTTCTTGAGGAGTTAGAGTTTCCATCCTTACAGTACTCTGAACAGGTCCTTAAGATACTGAGGATGGCTAAAAAAATGAACACTAAGAAGACTTATGCAGCCAAATGGAAAAGGTTTTCCCTCCGGTGCAGAAGCGAAAATGTCGAACCCCTATCAGCTTCAGACCCTCGGCTGCTAGACTACCTAGTACACCTACAGGCGTCAGGCTTGAAACCATCTTCACTCAAGCTACACCTGGCGGCATTTTCAGCCTACCTTTCGGTGGGAAAGAAGAAATCATTTTTTTCCCCATGACATTTTTTAAACAGTTTTTCAAAGGCCTCTTGCACCTTCAGCCTCCAACCAGGGAGCCTGTTCCTCCTTGGAGCCTGAACCTTTGCATGGATGGGCTCATGAATCCACCTTTCGAGCCTATGTCCACAGCCCACATCAAGTTTGTAACTTGGAAGACCATCTTCCTGGTAGCCATTACATCTGCCAGGAGGATTTCAGAGCTACAGGCCCTGTGCACTGAGCCGAATTACATCATCTCTCACAACAATAAAGTTGAGCTCAGGACAAATAGGAAATTTCTGCCAAAGGTGGTTTCAGAGTTTCACTTGAACCAATCCATTACGCTGCCTGTCTTCTTTACTAAGCCATCTACTCTTGGTGAGCAAAAGCTCCATAGCTTGGATGTCAAAAGAGCCATCTTTCACTACCTAGAGTATACTAGACAGTCCAAAGGCTCTTCCACTCAGTTGTTCCTCACCTACAGGGATGTAGGCAGAGGAAGACCACCTACCAAGAGAACTATTTCTCGTTGGTTGGTCTCTTGTATTGGATTCTGCTATAAGAAAGCTGCTCAACAACCTCCACTGGGGCTGTGGGCCCATTCCACCAGGGGCACTGCAGCCTCACTTGCAACAGCAAGGGACATTCCCCTACTGGATGTCTGCAAAGCAGCTACCTGGAGATCTGTGCACACCTTTGTGAAACATTACAGTTTGGATGTGCAGACCAGATCTGATGCCAAATTTGGCAGGGAAGTTCTGCAGAGCCTCTTTCCTAAATAGGTTCTCTGCCCGCCTCCCACTTGGTGCTGCTTGGTAGTCTGCAAAAAGTTACTGATGCTAAAGGACTCCTGGGGTAAGAAGAAAAAATTACTCACTGCAGTAATCTTCTTTCTTCCATGGGGTCCTTTAGCATCAGTAAGCTCCCACCCTTCCTCCCCGGTTCACCTGTCGGAGAAGGGCTCTTATGTCACCTTTTACCAAATTTGGCGTTTGTTATTGATGAGTTTTTACATCGTGTTACTGTTTCTATTTCCACTATTGGACATTTGCATGTTTTTTGAATCCTGTTAATTCTTTTAGGGCATTTGCCCTTGTTTTTCCTTGAAAAAATTCTGAAGCAGTCAACAGTTCTCACTCAGTTCACACCCCTCCTGTCTTTTGATTGGCTGGCCCTACGCTCATTAAAAAATCTCTTAAAGGCACACCTCCGGGGCAGTTGCACCTAGCCAGCTAAGTGCAAAAAGTTACTGATGCTAAAGAACCCCGTGGAAGAAAGAAGATTATTGCGGTGAGTAATTTTTTCTTCTGAACAAGTCTGTAAAAATAAGATCTGAAAATGAAGTGATAGTAACCTTCTTTCCCAGCTGTGATGGCACACTCAGCTATAGCAGTGTTTCTCAAATGTTGAGGCCAGCCTCCTAGGAGAGGCCCCAACTGTTCTATGGGAGGTTCAGTCGAACCTTACAATGTACTGTACCAAAATTAGCAGTGCAATTTATAGTGACAATTTTGAACCTAAAACATCATATTTTATTTTAAATCACCTCTTTCATCTGTCTTGTAAGATACTCTTTGTTTTCTCCTGTCTTGTAAGATGTTCTTTGTTCCAAATTTGGGCTTGGGTACCCCCAGTGTCAGTGTTATGTTTGTGGGGGGTGTGGGGAGTCGGTGGGTAGCACATTTACAGGGTGGCAACAACAGACATCGATGGACGATTTCTATTTTTTACTACATTTTCATTTCTCTTAATGTTCAAAATGTTATGAAAGCAATTACTACTTTTGTTTTACAAAGACACCTGTTTTGCAGCTACAGTCATGTTTACAAAAACAAGTGACGTCATGTCTCACTACGTAAGTATATGGGAAGACACTTTTTTTTTCTCTTGCAACGAGTGGTTGCAACTGCGAACTGCTAATGATAAACATTCCTGCAACAAATTAAGATAAGTAAGCAAACTGTAGTCAACGGGAAACAATTCTGTAGAAATGCACTACTGTCCACTTAACATGAATATTGCTGCAGTCCCTCTCATTGCAGTTTGTTAGTTTCATTGAAGCCTCACTCTCTCTTCATTTCTGCTGTGCTACTGAACGCTTTGCCAGGCTCTACTTTTACTAATAATGCTGCAGTGGCTCAGCATTTCAGTTTATTATTTCACGGTCATTATTTTTACTTTCATATACTGTATTTGTTTGCCCAACCACGCTGTCAATGGCCACAGTTTCCAATGTAGGTTGCTTAGCTTGATTTAAACTGTTTTCTTCTGGTGCTGCCTCGATTTTTTTTTTTTTTTTTTTGGGTGATGGAGCGGAACTGAACCGCATTGCCATCCATTCTTTGGTTGTCATGCTCTGAAAGAGATTGAAATCTACAAAAGCTTCTGATGACATTTTCCTGCATTTACAGTCTCTCACTTTGTTCTTATCTTTCAATGACTGCAGTTTGAGCATGAGAACGTAACAGTATGGATTTCACAACATTCCAGCTCAGGCTTCACCTAACCTTAAACAAGTTCGGCATGGGAACTGAAGGTGTGAAATTCCTCAGCAGGCTGATCATGACAGATTAGCTTGCCGGGCAGTGTACATCAAAAGAAATAGCCAACCCATTATTAGATCGGCTTTTCCTTTTCAAGTACAGGACGTTTCTGCCCAGCAAGCCAAAACTGTGTCATGATCAGCCTGTCTGATGATTGGTGTGCCACTGATTCGCCCCTTGAAGACTGCTTGGCATTGGATCCACAGTGTCACACCTCTCAAAACCCAACTCTCATACCAAAATGTTTGCTGCATGTACATGACGAACATAAAAAGAGACAAAAAACTAGCAAAGTACTATCCTTACTAGAGGAATGCGTAAGAAAAGGAATTGCCTCAGCATGATGCCTACCAATAGGACAGACAGGGAGGGGCATGTGACTAGGGTCCCCCCAAAAGATGGAGGCAGCCGGATCTGACCAACCCCTGCAAAGTACAAGCAAACTGAGGGAAATGTGACCTGTAGCATAAAGGTCAAAGCAGGTATCGGAATGAGTAGGATCAAAGTGGCACAGTTTCATTGGCTTTGGGGGGGGGGCACTCTCTTCATAGGTACCAAAATGTATTGGAGCTGTGGTTCCCTGGATTTCATCCCTGGTGCTTGCAGATCAGAGCAGCTAGTCAGAGTCAGCAACTTAAGCAGATGTGGGGGTCATTATCATGTTGAGGCAGGCAAGGGGAAAAGGTCAACTGTTACTGTGGATGGCAAAAGGGTGGGGCAAGAAGTTTATTTATTTATGTCTTTGATAACTGGGTAAGCAGACTGATCCAGAGGACTGTTTTCAGTCGTGACCCAGGCCATCAGGGTGGCAAACACAGCAATCATTAATACAATACAGAGATACAATTAGAACATTGGGTCGTGGCTGAAAATAGTCTTGGCTAGTGCACCTACCAGGTAACAAAAACTAAATAAATAAAACAGGACTGCTGAATACACTTGGTAAGAGGTCAAATTACAAAATACAACTATTTCAGAGAAATCAGTACATACTGGTGTAGTGACATACATCAAGTGGCTATGCAATATAAAAGGCTTAACATAGTGATTATGGTAAAGTATTACATGCAATGTACGTACAGTCACCGGGGTGCCAAGGAAATAAATACAGTTAAAATGAAGGTTCAGACCATCACCAGGAGTGGTACTGGTACAAGTCATAGGCAGAAATGCAACTTAAGTTGCAGAACCTACTAACAGTTCAGAATAAAACAAGTAGTCATCCAGATTGAATAGAGGAGCAGAACAGTGCAAGAGGGTGAGGGCACGAATAGGTGCTATGCCAGTGCTATGAAAGTTGATTTAATTTACGTCTGAAACAAGTTACAAATCCATGGGAGGGCAGCAGACCATGAACTAAGCGGTTATAACACACACTATTGTGAGTGGCACTACGGGCACACAGCAATGTGCGCAGCAGAACATGGGCTGGCTAGACAATGGTCTAGCCCAAGTTGGCCTTTATCCACCTTGAAAACTATGATGCCTCAGATTAAATCAAGAGGCGTAGTGGCAAATGGCTCTATTCCAGTTTGGTTTTAAATGTTTGGTTAATACTGTAAGTTGTTTAATGTTGTTTTTTTTTTTTCTGATGCTGTATAATTGAAAATATATAGACGTGTTAATGTCCTACAGAGAAGACTGGGGGAATTGACAGGTGCACATATATTGACAAGGTCACCACACCTGTTTGCCAGAAATTACAATGAATGGTCTAAGGTTGGTTTTATACAACATAAAAAGGAGCAACTCGACTACTGAAAGGGCCAGGATTTTAGCTGAACTCAGGAATCTAAACTGTGCTATTGCACTACTACAAGAGACTCTTTTATCAGAAACTGAACATCTTAAACTAAGGAGAACGTGGTGCACTACTGCAAGAGGCTCATTTATCAGAAACTGAAAATCATGTGGGTTGGAAAAGTGGTGGTGGCCTCACACCCCACAGCAAAAAAAAACAAAAACCCAACAAAGGTAACGTTTTCCTGATAAAGAGAGGTCTGCCCTTTGAAATATGTCACACAGAAATTGGAATGGACAGCAGAATTGCCATCCTAACAGGCATAATACAAAGGGTGAGGCTGCACTTAGAAACATAGAAACATAGATTTTGACGGCAGATAAGGACTGCTTGGCCCACCCAGTCTGCCCATTTCCCTACCTAATGGATAAGCTGCAGATCCTAGTTAACCAGCAGCCTACTTCTTCCTACCCCACCCCCTAGAATTGCCTTATGACTGTCCTGTGCATGCTTGAATTCCACCACTGTTTTTGACTCCACAACCTCCTCTGGAAGGCTGTTCCATGCATCCACAACCCTCTCTGTGAAAAAATACTTCCTTAAATTACCTCTGAGCCCCCCATCTTCAAATTGTGCCCCCTTGTTCTTGCACACCTCTTTTTTTGAAAGATGCTACCCTCTTGGACTTTGTTGATTCCCTTGAGGTACTTGAAAGTTTCTATCATGTCCCCCCTCTCCCTCCTTTCCTCGAGGCTATACATATTAAGCTCCTTAAGTCACTCTTCATATGTCTTCTGGTGCAGGCCCTGCACCATTTTAGTTGCTCTCCTCTGGACAGCTTCCATCCTGTCTATGTCCTTGCAGAGACTGGGTCTCCAGAACTGCACGCAGTACTCCAGATGGGGTCTCACCAACTGTCTGTACAGAAGGATAATAACTTCCTGTTTTCTACTGGTGATGCCTCTCCTATGCATCCCAGTAACCCCCAACCCTCCTTGCTGCCCTCTCACATTGCTTGCCCACCTTTAGGTCATCTGATATGACTACCCCCAGGTCCCTTTCCATTTTGTTGTTGTTAGTATCTCACCCCATTGTGACTCTTCCCTGGGTTTTGTTTCCCAGGTGCATTACCTGCAGTTCTTAGCATTGAATCTAGCTGCCATACATTTGACCATTCCTCTAACCTTGCCAAGTCCCTTCTCATCCTTTCCACCCCACCTTGTGCATCAACTCTGTTTCAGATCTTTGTGTCATCTGCAAAGAGACATACTTTTCTTCCAGTCCCTCTGCAATGTAAGCTTATAAGACATTGAGAGGACCCGGTTCTAATACTGAACCCAGCGGTACCCCACTAGTAACCCCCCTTTCTTCAGAGTGGACTCCATTTACTATTAATCTCTGTGTCCTATTCTTCAGCCAATTCTTTACCCAAGCTGTCATCTTGGGACCCACTCCCAGGCTGGCTAACTTGTATATTAATCTTTTGTGTGGGACTGTCATATGCCTTGCTAAAGTCTAGGTAGGCCATGTCCACAGCCCCTCCCTGATCTACTACTTTGGTCACCCAGTCAAAGAAATCTATTAGATTTGTCTGGCATGACCTTCCCGCTGTGAATCCATGCTGCCTTGGGTCCTGTGCCCCTCTGGCCTCTAGATACTCAACAGTTCTTTCTTTCAGAAGTGATTCCATCATTTTCCCTACCACTGAGGTTAAACTAACAAGTCTGTAGTTTCCTGCTTCTGCCTTGCTCCCACTTTTGTGAAGGGGAATCACATCTGCCCTCCTCCAGTCCTCGGGTACCACCCCATCCTCCCATGGTTTGTTAAAGAGGGTAGTCAGTGGTGTCACTAGTTCTACCCTTAGTTCATTTAGAATTCTGGGATGAATCTCATCAGGCCCCATTGCTTTGTCCACCTTCAGTTTTAAGAGTTCTTTCAGAACCCTTTCTTCTGTAAATGGGCTGGTATCAACTTCTGTATCCAGAGTGTTTCTACTGTTTGTTTTAGGTACCTCCCCCACTTCCTTTGTAAATACTGAGCAAAAATATTTGTTTAGTATCTCTGCCTTTTCACAGTCACCCTCTGCCCACCCTCCCTCCCTTTATTAAGCCTCACTAACCCTCCCTTGGTCTTTCTTCACTCCCTGATGTACCTATAAAAGGTTTTATCCCCCTTCTTAACTGAGTTGGCTATCTTTTCCTCAGTTTGGGCCTTTGCTGTTCTGACTGCCTTCCAGCTTCCTTTTGCTTTAACTGATACAGTTCTCTGTCCTGCTCCTTCTGTGATTCCTTGTACTTCCTGAATGCTTTCTTTTTCTCTTGAACCTTCACTGCCACTTCCTTTGAGAACCATAGTGGTTTCTTACATCATTTTGTTTTGTTTATTTGCTTCACACAAAGGCTTGTTACCTCTGTGATGGCAGTTTTTATTATTCCCATTGTTCTTCCACCTCTCCTTCCTTCCCATTTGCTAGTGCATTCCTTAGGCACTCACCCATTTGCAAAGTCAGCCCTCCTGAAGTCCAGTACTTTTGCCTTTGTAAATAAGCAGCTCTGTGCTGTGTTTATTGTGAACCATACTGTTCGATGGTCGCTAGCTCCCAGATGGCTACCCACTTCTACATCTGTGATCCTCTCTTCATCTCCATTTGAGAGAACCAGGTCTAAGATTGCTCCCTCTCAAGTGGGCTCCAATACTAGTTGTCTAAGGCATGCCCCCTGTAGGGCATCTAGAATAACCCCACTCTTTGAAGTGGCTGCTGCAACTGCACTCCAGTTAATATCTGGCATATTCAGATCACCCATCAGCAATATCTCCCTTTTCTGCCATTCTAAGTATTCTTTCTATCATTTCTCTGTCCATTTCCTCCCCTGAGAAAGTCTGTGCTCTAACCCCTGTAGCGGATTGTGGTGCCATTGCCAGTCTCAAATTTACCCACAGTGCTTCTTCTTCTCCCTGTTTTCCATTTTGTTCTGTTGCTTTGATTCCTTCCCTTATGTAAAGAGCTACTTCTCCTCCTCTTTTACCCTCCCTGTCCCTCCTGTAGGTAGTGTATCCTGGTATGTTTACGTCCCAGTCATGGTTTTCTGTGTACCATGTTTCTGTGACTGCCACGATATCCAGATGTTCCTTCTCCATCAAGGCCACTAATTCAGGAAGCTTGTTACTCAGACTACGGTCATTGGTATTCATTGCTCTCCATTTTTTGATGGCTTTACCTTCTTTTGCAGCATCCCCCACTGACCTTTCTACCTCGGTCTTTTTCTCATTTAGTACCCTGTTTTGTAGGGAGAGGCTGGGATTTTCCTGCTGCTTATCAGTGCCTCCCCCCTTGACTAGTTTAAAAGCTTGCCAATGAAGCATTTAAACTGATTGCTCAAAAGACTTGTTCCCTTCCTGGACAGATGCAGACCATCCTGCCAGTATAGGCTAGTGTCCCTCCAGCTGGAACCCCAGTCCCCAATGAAGCCAAACCCCTGTGCTCCACACCATTTTTTCAACCATTCATTAAACTGCATGGTGCAAAGTACCCTCGCCTCACTCATGCCATTGACAGGCAGCACCTCAGAGAAGGATATTGTGTGTGCTACTTGTCTTAGGCCCCTCTCCAGTTCTACAAAGTCCTTCTGCGCTGCTCTAATCTCATGATGAGCCAAGTCATTTGTCCCAAGGTGGACAATGGACGCCCAGCTCAGACTCCTGCAGCTGTTCTCGTGATCCTGAGGATGCGCTTCCTGCCTCTCCAAGCCATGGCACCAGGCAGGCACCACACTTCAGTTTTCCTGCTCCCCCCCAGTTCTATCCCCTAATAATTGAGTCCCCCAACAGGAGCTGCTTCCTTTCCTTGTGGTGTCCTATGCCTCCTTCCTGTGGGCCTCCCTTGTGACAGTTGTCCTCAGCCTCCCTAGTCTCCTCTGCGGGTGCATCCATAGTGGAGCTATGCTCCCCCAGAATGGTGTATGGACTGTGGAGTGGAACAACTGACTGGGTGTGCCTCTGTTCCACCATCCTCACCCTCCCTGAGCCCACTGTGGTCCAACTGCTGTGCTTTCTTCACAACCTCTGAGGCAGTGGTGGTGGCTCTGGTGCTCCCTGGATGGGGGAGGTTCCCTTCCTACCATCCAGTGTGGCCTGGGGGAAGGTTCCCTTACTACTGTCCAGTGTGGCCTGAAGACGGGCAACTTCTTCCCTCAGGGCAGAGAGTTGTCTGCAAATAGGGCAGCATCTCAGCCTCCAGAAAGACTCCCGGAAGACTGCTGCCCCACAGCCATTACATTGCACTACTCCCCACATTTTTTTTTTTGTGTGTGTGTGTGATTTGTTTGTTATATAGAAATATATATATATATTATGCAATGTTCAAGTTCAAGTTTATTGCAGGAAAACTCCATTGAGCAAGCTCATTCACAAGGAGGTCCTGTGACATAAACACTTAAAGTACAAACATAGGTAGGTAATAACAGTATATACATGAAATGCACGTTACATGATACAGGCTGGATATACATACAAGGGTACCACATAGGGTGACCGTAGGTGGTAAACATTAATATGACACAGGAAGCGACTACAGGTTGCATACTGATAAATGAAACATGATGACTGGTGTGCAATACATATATTTTGGCAGCTAGAACAAACAACAGACTACAACTGATATGGGGGTAATTTGATAGAGTAGCAGTGGAGTGTAAGCATAGATAAAGCCAGGAGTAGAAGGGGAAGGGAAAGCAGTTAATATGACAAAGCAATTATACCTTACCAGTGGATAAATATGGCACACATGGGGAAGGAAGAGACTTAATGACAGTTACAGGTGTCTTTTATTTTGGCTGAACTTAGCAATTTGTAGAAGTTTATTGAAACTGTGCTAGTTAGTTTCAGTATGGTTTGTAATTGGTTCCAAATGGAGGGAAGGGCATATGCAATAGCATGTTTACCAAAGGAGGTCCGCGTCCTTGGTATGTCAAGCATAACAAAGTCAGATTTTCTTAACGAGTATGCACTATGTGAGATACTAATAAGGGAAGAGAGATAGCTTGGCAATTTCTGCAGGAGCAGTTTAAGAGTCCATAGCCCAGCATGGAGCAGGCGGCTAGTAGTAAGGGATGTCCAACCAACAGCTGCATATAAGTCACAGTGATGCGAACGGTAAGGGGGAGTTGGTAATGAACCGTAACGCACGGTGATAAAGGATGTCCAGTTTACTTAGATTTGCAAGAGTGGTGGAGGAATAGATTACATCGCCATAGTTGAGTAGGGGGAGAAAAGTGGCCTGTACAAGCTTGTTTCGAGTTTCAAGGGGGAAAAGGGGCCTATTTCTGTAGAAGAAACCGAACCTTGCTTTTAACCTTCTAGAGACATCTTCGACGTGGTCATTGAAAGATAATTTATTGTCGATCCAGATACCCAGATATTTAAATTTGGTTACAACTTCCAGAGGCTCGTTTAGCGTGGTGACAATGAAGTCTTGGGCAGGGGTATTGGGGGGGGGCCTGTGGCAGCACTGTGGGAGAATATCATCGCTTTAGTCTTCTTAGCATTGAGCAGAAGCTTTGCCTTTATTAGATTATGCTCAAGTTGTGCGAAGTCCGCTTGAAGCACTCCCTTGACTTCAGATAACGATGAGCCAGAAGTATACAACACAGTATCATCCGCAAAAAAGTGAAGATTGGATGTAGATATGTTAGCATCTAAGTCATTAATGTACAAAGAAAACAAGATAGGGCCTAAGATGGATCCTTGGGGACTCCTCTTGCAACTGGCAAGGCAGCAGAAAAAGCCTTCCGCCTTTACTTTTTGGGATCTTCCAGTTAGGTAGCTAGAGAACCACTGGGTGGTATGGTATGTGGCACCCAACTTTGCAAGGCAATTGACTAATAGTTTGTGATCAACAGTGTCAAAAGCTTTGCTGAGGTCCAAAAAGACTGCATCAGTTACCTTCTTAGCATCTATAGCAGAGATCCAATCATTGGTTACTTTTGCTAGTGCAGTGATTGTGTTATGATTAGTGCAGAAGCCGGATTGAGCTGGGTTAATGAGAGAGAAGGTTTCCAAGTGAGATTTTAACTGAATATGGATCAGTTTTTCGAGAACTTTAGAAAGGATAGGCAATATGGAGATAGGCCTATAGTTGTTTACATCACATGGGTCACCAGATTTAAATAGAGGTAGGATATGTGCTGATTTCCAGCAGGACGGCACAGTAGCAGATGTAATGGAAAGATTGAAGATGTGGAGAATTGGGACAGTGAGATGGGCGAACCTGACCTTAGGAAAAAGGGTTCCAAGCCATCGTCCCCTGCACTTTGTTTGGTGTCTAAGTTAAGAAGAGAATCTTCTACTTCTTTATAAGTTATCTCACGCAATTGGAAGGGGCTGGGTGCAGAACTAGATGTAGGGGGAGGGGTATGCTGGCTCACCGCAGCACCAGCATAAGGTGATGAGTCAAAAGCTAATCCAGCTGTGGAAAAGTGGGAGTTAAGTTCCTCCAGGATTAGGGACTTGTTTTCCACAATCTTGTCACTTCCAACTATCTTTGTTGGGACAGAGGGAGCCATGGGCTGTCCTTCTATAGCTTTGATAGTCTTCCATATTTTATGAGGGTTACCTTTAGCTTGTTGAGAGTAGAAATATAATAGTTAGCTTTTAGCAGAGCAGTTTTTCCCACAGTTATTCCTGGCTGTTCTAAATGCCTGCCAATCCAAGATTCTTTGGAATGTCTAGCTTTAGCCCAGAGCTTATCTCGAGCTATAAGGGCTGCCTTGAGATCTGAGGTGAACCAGGGTTGGAATTGTTCCATACCCTTACTTTGATGAAAGGGGCATGCTTATTTATTATGTAGTGAGTTTGTCATTAAGGATATAAGCTGCCTTGTTGACTGTTGTAGCTAGGTAGAGATCTTGCCATGATCATGCTCAGGTCAGATAGGAAGTTTACTGCATCTGAATTTGTGAAAGGATCTTTTTTATAAAGATGGGCTGCGGCCGGGCCTTAATTTGAGATCTTATGCAAGCAACAATTCCATGATAGCTCATGTCGTTGTGAAACACTGCCGAATGAGATATTTTATTGTGGATGGGTGGTTAGTACCACATCTAGAATGGAACTGTTGGCAGTATTTGAGTGTTGTTCCTAGTGGGTTCACTGACTAATTGCCCAAGACCTAGCTCGTCACAAAGGGATTTGAGGCCGTGTGATTTAGGTGACAGCCAGTCCATATTTAGATCTCCTAGAAATATTGTTTCAGTTTTTGCATCTACGAACATGGATTTCAAAATATTAAGGACTTCATCACCACCAGGCGGGGGTCTATAGCCACCTAGGTTAGTGATACATTCCGAGGAGGAGAGATGAAGGCTCAGTGAAACTAACTCAAATTCCTTGGCTAGAGATTTGCAACTAATATTGGTGACTGAGTACTTAGATTTGGCATAGATAACCACACCCCCGCCTCTAGACTATCTGCTCTAAATAAATTGTAGCCCTGCAGTGATATTTGTTGATCAGTGTTTGTCTTTTTTATGCTTATATTGTCAGTGCAGTGTGCTAGAGAGGATATGACAGTGATATGCACCTTGCACTCTTGAGGAAATGATGTCAGAACCCCAGGTATAAAGGAACTATTTCCAGGGGTGGGTGGGGTGAGGGTGGGAAAGGGTTGGGCTAAACTATGCCCTCACAAAACAATCGGCTAAAAGCTCTGACCCACCACTGCGATGAATGCCTTCCTGTCAGCAAGATGCGCTACACAACAATTTGAGAGAAAATACCTTGCTAATCAAACAGAAAAATCCACACATCCAAGTCAGACACAGGTAAACCTCCCTAGACCCAAAACAGGCCTGGTGGTTTGTGCTCTGAAAGCAGTCAGCCCCAAAATAAGTCAGCTGTGCTTTAAACTCTTCCTGCACTGAAAATCTTAAGAATTGTAACAAACAAACGTAAACCTAGATCCACCTCCCTCTGTTGCTTGAAAGACTGTCTTTTCCTGTTTCACACTGCAGGTTTTGCTATGACAACTCCTTAACCACAGTAACTTATTTAAAAATAGTTAAACTATCACAAACTCCTACGCACCAATAAATTATTTAAAAATAGTTTCTGTCCCAAAATCCTAGTAGTCAATCCAGCTACCCCCAAGGGACAACAAAATGCAGTATTCAAACACTTGTGAAGTTACTTCCAAGATAAGCAGAGTTTGCAAGCTCCTTTTTCAACTCCTCAGCCACCTGTAATTTATTTAAAAATAGTTTAACTGTCAGAAAATCCTAGTAGACAATCTAGCTACCTCCAAGGGTCTACCCAAATGCAGTATTTAAATCCTTCTGGAGTTACTCACAAGATAAACAAGAGTTTGCAAGCCCCTTCTTGGTTAAACACTAAATAAATATGTGAATAAAAAGCAATTACCAAGGGTAGTTAGTTTCACCTCCCACAGAATTAAGCAAAAGTGCACGTTGTTGCAGATATCAAGTGCAATATAGAATTTCTCACACAGCTCACAGCTGAATAAAGAAGTAGTGTCCTTCCAGGTCAAGAAGATGTGCTTTGTCATATACATATCAGATTCAAATGATTCAGTATTCTTTTAAGAGGTGTTAGCCAAATTAGCCAATAAGATGGGTGGCATAGTAAGTGTGTGTTTGTGGTTGGGGGGGGAGCTACAACTGTGTTCTGGACCCACAATTAGAACATCTGGGACCCCAGAGCCAAACAAAAAAAGTAAGTTAAACACTGATGCAATACATGGTGGAACTGGGGCTCCTTGAAGTATGGCAAGAGCAGACCACAGAAGAAGAACACTTTACTTACTTCTCACACCCTCATCACTAGCATTGAGAATATATTGTTTTTGGATAGGAATGCCCCACTTACAGAGGATTAACAAGAGTTTTATCCACCCCATGACCCAATCAGATCACCCTCCCATCTCAGTAGAAATAGAGCTTGGGACACAGGACAAAAAGTCATACTGGAGATTAAATGTATCTTTAATAAATGATAAAAACTTCTTAGACATGGTGGAATCTGAAATGAATAGATATATCAAACTAAATGGCAGAGTCGAGGTATCAGATCAGAAAACTTGGGATGTGATGAAACATGAAAGCTGTCATAAAGGGAAGGATTATCAGCTGGGCATCTGCAAAAAGAAAAAAATCAAGAGGAACTAGAAAAAAGATAGTAGAACTAGAACTACAACACAAACAAAAAGAAACCCCCAAATTGCAAAGAAGCTCAAAAAAGTAACAGAGGATTCCTGGACACTTTAAATAGAAGGGTAGAGGGCCAGCTAAGGTTCACAGCCCACAAATACTATGAATATGGAGGGAGGGCCATTAAAATGCTGGCATACAGGCTTAGAAAAGAAAAAGTGAATCGCGCTGTAACAAGGATATGGGATAATAACCTATCAAGAAAATATCCCCCCCCCCAAGACATAGCAAACAGTTTTAAAACTTTTAATGCAAATCTGTATGATGAGCCAAAAGGGGAGGACCTGGTCAAAGCCAACACCAAACAGTTCCTTCAGGAGCTCAATCTACGAAAATTAACCGAGGATGAGCAAAACACTCTAGATGGCCCAATACTGATAGAGGAAATAAATGCACCTATCCTTTGACTATACAGCACTAAGCAGCAAAGCTCCTGACATTGACGTGTACAGTGAGGACTTTTTATAAGAAGTCTAGAACACGTGGCTTGAAGCAGCAATAACAGTAGTGCCAAAATCCAGGAAAGACAAGAAGTATGAGTCAGACCAATATCTCTTCTTTTTTTTTTTTTTTTAACTTTCTTTTTGCCACCAGGGCTCAAGCGGGAATATACCCCCTGTCAGCACCTGGACCTTCCACCTGGCATCCCCCTCATACTGCCCAGACTGGGAGGCCCACAGCTTGCTCTCTGCTGTGGGGCTACCTGAGGGGAGAGACCAAGATCCGTCTGAGGCCCCAGCTGAGGCTTACACCGGGGATGTGATTCAGGTGGAGGTCCAGTGGAGTCACAGTGCTGCTGGCCCCAGGGATTTTCACTTTGGTTTCCCCCAGGAGGTGTGGACATGCAGTGATGTCAGCACAGGATGTGCGCACTTCTGCACATGTCCTGCAGATGTCCGCTGATGCCTCCTCCCTGTTCATGTGTGGTCCCTGGCTGGTGTACACCCAGCCTCCACTGGGTGTCACTATGCCGGGAAGCCGCAACCCCCCTCCTGAGGAGGAGAGCAGTTCGTGAGATGCTCATCCTACCTCCCTCCAGCTGACCAGCTGCCACCAATGCTCGTTCCCGAACAGGGGTCAGTAGAGCTACAGGCAGAAACACTATCGCTGCATCAGTGGGCCGGCTTTCAGTATCTCCTCTTAATCGAGATCTCAACATTTTTACAAAAATAGGCTACAGAAGATCATCCTCAAATTAGTCAGTCCTGACCAGACAGGCTTCATACCAGCCCATCACATTGGAGATGTTAGGAGAATCCTAAACATGGTCTGTGAAGGACAAATGTAATGAAACAAAACTGACACTACTGACTGACACAGAAAAAGCCTTTGACAGGCTTACTGGGGCATATCCTAGAATAAATAATGAAGGTGATGGGATTTGGGGACAGTATTCTCAAAAATATTAGCATATTCAGCACCAACAGCAGTAGTGAGGGCGAATAGTGCCACATCAGATGGGGTGCCAGACAGCGATGTCCCCTGACCCCCCTGCTTATCGCTGTTAGCATGGAACCCATAGCACAAAAAATCAGCATCAACAAAGACATGAGGGTAGGTGGACAGGAACGTAGAATTTACTTGTACGCAGATGATACAGTCCTATACCTCAAAAACCCAGGGAATAACGTAGATCATTTACTAAAATCCATTCATACTTATGGTAATATCTCCGGGGATTAACGTCACAAAGATAAAAGTAATCTGAATCAGTGGTTAGGTGACTGCCCCTGTCAGAGCCAAACTTCCCAGCAGCTGTGAGCAAGACAAGGTCTGTTACCTAGGCATCATGTTGCCTAAGCACATGCAGTTGCTATACTGGTTAAATTGTGGTAAACAAACAGGAGATTTGTTCTGACCAGAAACGTTGGCAGCTCCTACCCCTCTCCTTCACCAACAGGGCAGATACAATCAAAAGGAACATGCTGCCATGATTAATGTTTCCATATCAAACACTACCATTAAAAATACCCCAAACAGACAGGATAGAATTACAGTCAGCAGTTAAGAAATTTATTTGGGAAGGGCACAAGCATGAAATGGGATTTATTACAGAGTCAGAAAGAGACGGGGGAATGGGACTGCTCAGTTTTAGAAATTGTAATGAAGCAGCTCAGATCACTCCCTTGGTCTCAGTGCTCAGATATACAGGAGACGTACAGTAGTATGGGTACAGGTAGAAAGATGTGTAGCAGGGGGAGTCCCACTAAACATTCAGCCATGAGGACTAACACAACTAACCAGGACACTCCAGTTTCTCTTCAGATGGACAAGGTACTCGTTACAGATATGGGTCACAGTCAAACAAAAGCTAAATACAACTCACAGGCAAACTTCATGGGTCCCACTGAGATGGCATCCAGACTTCATCCCGGGAAAAACAGACAAGCAGAGTGTGAGAGGACAAAGGAATTACATTCCCCCGTCAGCTCTCAGAAGGAGGCTGCATAATACTGTCCAAGCCATTACAACACAAATTTGGGCTCCCCACCTCAGAACATTTCAGATATTTACAAACACGCTCCTTCCTAAGTAAAACGTCAACAAAAACAGACAGCCTCCAGTAGTAAATAGTGTATGGGAGCAGCCCAGTAACCAGAACCCAAAAGCCTCGTTTCCAGATTTTGCTCAGAGCTGAATAAGGTAACTAGAGAAGTAGCATTGCAACGTCTACAAAATAAGTGGGAAGTAGATTCCCACCCTCAGATGCCCCCAAGGAAAGGGCAGACTATCTGTGTATCTCCTGTATATCTGTGTCCATGTCCATAAAACATCATCAGGTAAATGACGAGAATTTGGATGGCAGGTGAACATCCAACTACTTCTTAACCCAGACAGAACCAGGCATTTGAGAACCAGTAGAACTGACCAGTGCTGGAGAAAATGCAGGGCAAGGGGAACTCCTTTTCACATATTTTGGGAATACACTAAAATTCAGGGGTTCTGGGAAGAAGTGAGCAAACTAACAGACAAGCACCTTAACACAAAGTCAACTTTGGAGTTTGGAAGTCTAATCCTGGGCTCTCCTCCTAAATGGGCATCTAGAGGGGACTCTAAATACTCATACAATATCCTAATGACAGCTGCTCTAAAAACAATAACACAAGAGATAACACTCTGCTAGTTGCTGAAGAGTGTGCTGCTATATATACCTGATTGAACATTGTATGTGTTTTTAAACTGTGTAAACTCTACTATTTTTTTTTTTTTTTTTTTTGAGCCTATCATACAACCAGTAAAGGTGGGAGCACTTCCTGGTCTGAGTAGCCAGAGGCACTGTGGGATACAGGAGGACCCTAGGAGTTCTGTCCTCCACTGTAACATCTTCCCACATAAATTCTGAGAAACTACTTGCAGGGGAAACACTCTCCACATATCTTTTACTGAGCTAAGGGCTGCAGACTAGTTTTAACATCATTTCACGCTATTGTGTACTGAGCGAAACGGAAGTTCTGCGGTGACGTACTTCCGGTTCTGTGAGATAAAACAAGCACAATAGCGAGCGGGCAGCAGATAACACTCTGCTAGTTGCTGAAGAGTGTGCTGCTATATATACCTGATTGAACATTGTACGTGTTTTTAAACTGTGTAAACTCTACTAGTTTTTTTTTTTTGAGCCTATCATACAACCAGTAAAGGTGGGAGAACTTCCTGGTCTGAGTAGCCAGAGGCATTGTGGGATACAGGAGGACCCTAGGAGTTCTGTCCTCCACTGTAACATCTTCCCACATAAATTCTGAGAAACTACTTGAAGGGGAAACACTCTCCACTTATCTTTTACTGAGCTAAGGGCTGCAGACTAGTTTTTAACATCATTTCACGCTATTGTGTACTAGCGCGAAACCGGAAGTTGCGCGGTGACGTACTTCCGGTTCTGTGAGATAAAACAAGCACAATAGTGAGCGGGGCGTGCGTGCGCGGAGACGCGCGTTGTAGCGCGTGTCTATCATGTCCATCGGGGACTTCGGGACGACGGTTTAACATCACTCTGACTGCTCTCATTTATAAGGAGTATCTAAGGTACTGTGTACTGTTGCTCTATTTATTATCTAGTGTTTGAACCACTCGGCAACACAATGAAAAGAGCCAATAAATATTGTAGCTCCTGTCAGATGTATGCAATTGGCAAACAATGTGCCAACTACACCTGTGACAGGTGCATACTGGTAAAATCCTTACAGGAGGAGGTTGTTGGACTTCTCAATAAAGAGGAGACAACCCCCGACACTACCCAGTATGCAGTTGACCCAGAAATAGAAGCACTAGAAGAATACATTGATCACATGTCCCTCTTGTTAGATGCTAACAATTTAACTTCACCACAAGATAATGTATCCCAGGCTGAAATAAATTCTCCATGCCGTAAGGCACAGGAGACTATTTTGATCCCGTAGAGTACATTAACACTAGACACCATACATAATGAAGAACATAAAATTGCTTCTACCCTAGTGTTTCCCCTCCCCTCAAATTACCATCATTTCCGAGGTTACTACCTGGTCCAGTATTCCACCCCCAAAATTGAATAAAAGAACTGATTCACAGTCACAAGAGGTTAACATCTCTCCTTTAGTGACGTTGCATAACTCCTTTGAACCCTTAACCTTTTTACCAGCTGAAGACACCAGCTGCAATCAGAGGCAGGAATCAATAATCACTCAGGTTGATACCCCCCCACCGCATAAAGATGCTCCCACGCAGGTTTTTGTATTGGGTGACTCTATGGTAAAATTCATTGATCGGATTGTATGCAACCCTGATAAAGTAAACAGGACCTGCTCAAGTTATAGAGGGGCCAGAGTCACGGACATAACCACCATGACCAAGACTATCTTACAAAATGCAGGCAATAATCCATTAGTTATTATTCATGCTGGGACCAATGATATCACCAAAATTCCTTTACAATAATTGAAACAGGACATAGTTGCTATCTGTAACCTATTAAATGAAAGGGGATGTAAAATCGGCATACCCGAAATTCTCCCAGTACCCCGAGCCTCACATCTTATTCAAACAAAAATCAAATCATTAAACGAATGGCTCCGGAAATGGTGTCTCAGGCAAGATATAGCCTGTCTTACGCATTGGGAGGTTTTTAACGACAACCCTTTCTTCTTCTGCTGGGATGGTTTGCACCTCAGCCGAAGGGGCAATTCTCTTCTTGGCCACCAGTTTTTGGCATTTATTAATAGACATTTAAACTAAAATCTAAGGGGGAGATCAGGCCCAAGGAGCCATCTCTTAATACTATATATAAACTGAATGCCTTATCCTTTAACGCCAGAGCACTGAACAAAACTAAAATGGCAGAACTAGAGACGTTGATCCATGAATTTAACATTGGACTTGTTGCCATCACTGAAACCTGGGGAAACTCAGATAAAGAATGGATAATGAACATCCCAGGGTTTAAACTCTATTATAAAAACAGATCCAATAAAAAAAAAAGGTGGAGGAGTAAGTCTCTATGTGACCGACAATATTCCATCTTTCGAATCTCCCTCACCTACATCAACAGAAAGTATTTGGGTTTATTTACAACCAAGAGGACACCCCCAGATCTTGGTAGGCAACTGTTACCGCCCCCTCTTCTGACATTACATACTTTGATCAATTAACTTCAGAAATCACTTCCATGGCTGACAAGGGACTAGTAATTATTTTGGGGGATTTTAATCTCCCAACAATAAATTGGGATACACTCTCTGGAATTAATCAGTACGACTTACAGTTACTTTCAATTACTACCGACCTTGGCCTTACCCAACAAGTTAGGGAACCGACCCGTGGGAATAATATTCTAGAACTAGTAATGACTAACATGAATGCCTCTATATCTAATCTACAAGTGCTAGACCCTCTGGGCAACAGCGATCACATGAGAATTCAATTCTCCATTCTTTTGACCCATAAAAGTCCATAAACAACCAAATGATTAAACAATACGAGAAGGCTAATTTTCCAGTATCAACAAACATCTTGCAGGTATATCATGGGACCCATTACTTTCATCTCTTAATGTTAATGGCGCCTGGAGCAGTTTTAAAGAAATAGTACATAGTCTGGAAAAACATTATGTACCAGAAAGAAAGAAATATAACAACAAGGGCAAGTTCGGCCTGGTATAACAACAAAATTAAAAAACTTAGCATCCATAAACGTAAATTATTTAAATACCTAAAAATGCAAACCTGAACATTCTGAAGAAATATTAACCAGGTACAGGAAAACACTCAAGGAATTAAAAACATCAATTATCCTCTCTAAACGGAATCTGGAGTTCAGAATTGCCCACACTAGGGATTCATATAAAAGTCTGCATTCATATTTAAATAAAAAAAGGGTGACACATGAAAAATAGGTCCATTAATCATAGATAATAAAACTATTTTTTCCGATAAGGCCACTGCATCTGAGTTTAATGAATATTTTTGTTCTGTCTTTGAACATGATAAGGATTCTATAGCATCTATCAAGACGAAGATATATTCTGGTTACACTATCACTATCTCTGATACCCTTAAACTCCTAAAAACCTTGAAGCCAACAACAAGTCCTGGTCCTGATAATATCACTTCTAAATTTCTTATGGGAACATATGCTAATATTGCTGCCCCCCTCACTTTTATCTTTAACAAATCTCTTAAAGAAGCTAATGTCCCCCTAGACTGGAAAAGAGCTATAGTTACACCTATCTTTAAAAAAGGGGTGCACCATAAGGCGGAAAATTATAGGCCAATCAGCCTTACTTCCATATCATGTAAATTATTAGAAAAACACATTAAACAGTTAATTGAAGAGATGAGGGCACTGAACCTAGTAGATATTTCACAACACGGTTTCAAATCTGGACATTCATGCACAACTAATTTGTTAGCTTTTTACAACCTAGTCAGCAGTAATCTAGATTCAAACATACCGGTGGATGTTATTTTGTGACTACAGCAAAGGCGTTTGACAAGGTGTCACATTTTATATTAATAAATAAATTAATAACACTAGGTTTCTCTCATGGTATTGTATCCTGGGTTAATAACTGGCTCTATAATAGAACCCAGATAGTCAGAGTTAATGGGGAACTATTGGATGAGAAATCCGTGTTAAGTGGCATTCCTCAAGGTTCAGTGCTGGGTCCTACGTTATTTAATATTTTCATTAGCGATCTCATTATTTCATCACATAATACCTTATCAAAATTTGCAGATGATACTAAATTGGGTGGTCGAGTTGATAGTGAAATTAACGTGAGTTCCTTATAAATGATCTTAAAAATTGAACTATGGGCAACAACCAATAAAATGCAGTTCAATGTGTCCAAATGTTCAGTATTACACTTTGGCAAAAAAACATAAAACAGACATACTGCCTTAACAATATAAAACTCAGAATCTCTTGTTGAAAAGATCTGGGCATATTGGTAGATAATAGACTATCTTTCCAAAACCATTATAACAAGGTAGCAAATCAGGCCAATGCCCTCTTCATCAGGATCAACAATACTTTTACTCTTAAGTCCGAGGAATGTATAATGGCTCTATATAAAACTCATGTCAGACCATATTTGGATTACGGTTCACTGTGGAGTCCCTATCTGGCTAAAGATATTTTAAGAATTGAGAAAGTTCAAAAAAGGGCTACTAAGATCATACCTCATCTCTCCGGTTATAATTACGAAACTAGACTATATAAAACAAAGTTATATTCACTGGAATTCAGAAGATTAAGGGGAGATCTCCTTCAGCTATTTAAAATTCAAAAATCAGCCAAATTGATGAGTTCATGTGGCCTAGCATTTGCATCTAGGAAAATGGTACACAGAATACATAACAAACAAATAGAAATTCAGACAGTAAGAACAAGTAAAAGGCAACATTTCTTTACAGTTAGAGCCCCGAATATATGGAACTCTTTACCTCAGGAAATTGTGGACTGCACGAATATTAACATATTTAAAACTAAAATCGATAATTGGCTTATTGAGAGGCTATAATCTACCAATGATCCACACTGTGTGGAGGACATTCTAGATGGGCCTTGGCCTTCTTATGTCCTAACTACCAAGTACCAAGTACAAAACTTGTTGACTGAAACAATACTAGGGGTAGAGCGATGCTTTAAAAACAAAAAGAAAATCAGAGATGGAACTTATCACAGCCCAGTTGCACCTCCAACAAGAGAAATTTACAGCTAGGAGATTACCATTTGAACACATGGCTGAGGTAGTGAATGGCATCCAGATACTAGACCAGGGAGCCCAGTTATAACAACACAGATCACAGTCAATTGAGATAAGACAAAGAACAAACTCCGCATAATTTTAGTTAATGTAGGCCCTAGTTAAAGAGGGTAGTAGAAAAAAAAGGGGACTTTTTACTTTGTGTGCACCCCACAAGTGTTTAATGTTTGCAAGGCAAGGTAAAAATAAAAAAGTGTGCCGGCCCAGTGGCGCTGAGGGTTGAGGTGCTGGATGCCACATCTCGAACCACGCTGTCAACCTGGGTTCAGGAATGGACTCAGGTTACTCGGGGTGAGGGGTTGGCAGGGGGTGAGGAAAGATCGAGCATCCTTGGACAGCTCTCCTTCCTCGGGAAGGGGGACAGTGCTGCTCACTGTCAACTGACACCCAGTGGTAGCAGGGTGTTAGCACAGGTGAGCAGCCCAGAAGGGGGTGGGACCTATGTTGGGGCGTGAGGCTGCCTCCGCCGAGGTAGAGCCCAGCTGTGTGCCCATTGCACGTTCTTGGGCCCCGGGGAACACATAATTGAAAAAATGGAGCTGGCAGGCTCTGTGATGGCACGGCTGCACCCGCACTGACCTCCAGAATCTGGACGCATCTTTCCGGGGAGGGGACAAAGTTGCTGCTCCTCACCCCCAACCTTGTCACAGGAGGGCAACCCATGGGGGATTCACCAGTGGGTTGATGCGGGGATGCCAGGCTGGAGAGATGAGCTCCTCCAAGGGAGGAACTGTAGCTGCCTGCCAACTCCGAATACATTGCAAGTAAAAAAAAATTTCATCTTAAACAATATGGGCAGATCTATAGAACATAGAAACAGAATTTGACGGCAGATAAGGACCACTTGGCCCATTCATTCTGCCCACTTCTCCCTACCTAAACTATTACATCAGACCGTGACCCATCTATAGCTGTTTCTCTCTCCCCTTCTTTTCTAGTATGATTCCTTTGTGCTTATCCCATGCATTCTTGAACTTGAACCCCACCAATGTTTTTGCCCCCACCATCTCTACTGGAAGGCTGTTCTAAGAATCCACCTCTGTTTCTGTGAAGAAGTACTTCCTCACATCTCTCCTGAATCTACCCCCCCTCCAGCTTCATAGCATATCCCCTTGTTCTTGAGCATATTTTCTTCTGAAAAATACTCCCCTCCTGTACCTTATTTACCCTGTGAGGTATTTAAAGGTCTCTGTCATATCTTCTCTCTCCCTCCTCTGTTCCAGGGTGTACATATTGAAGTCCTTTAGTCTCTCCTCATAGGGCTTTTGGTGCAGACCCTGCACCATTTTAGTTGTCCTCTTCAGGACCACCTCCACTCTGTCTATGTCCTTCCGGAGATGTGCTCTTCAGAACTGTACATAATACTCTAGGTGGGGTCTTACCAGCAATCTATACAGAGGCAACAGCACCTCCCTCTTTCTGCTGGTGATGCCCCTCTCTATGCACCCCATCATCCCACTTGCTGTCCCTACTGCCTTGTCGCACTGCCTGGCCACCATTGGGTCATCTGATATGAATACCTCCAGGTCTGTTTCCTGCTTGGTGGTCAGCAATACCACTCCATCCATTTTGTACTCTGCCCCTGGGTTTCTGTGCCCTAATTGCATTATTTTGCACGTTTTTGCATTGAAACCACGCTGTCATATCCTTGACCACTCTTCTAGTTTTCTCAGGTCTTTGCTTATCCTTTCCACCCCCCCCGGGATGTCCGCCCTATTGTAGATTTTGGTGTCATCTACAAAGAGGCAGACCTTCCCTTCCAGCTTATCTGCAATGTCACATATAAAAATATTAAAGAGGACCAGTCCTAGCACTGATCCTTGAAGCACCCCACTGGTCACCCGCTCTACCTTGGAGTGAGGTCCATTTAGCACCAACCTCTGTGGCCTATCCACTGACCAATTTTTTGTCCAGTTTATTACCTTTGGACCCACTCCTAAGATACCCAGCTTGCTTATTAGTCTCCTATGTGGAACGGTGTTGAATGCCTTACTGAAATCTAGGTAGGCCATATCCACTCTGATCTAGTTCTTTGGTCACTCAGTCAAAGAAATCTATTAGATTTTTTTGACATTCCCACCTCCTTGTGAAACCATGCTGCCTTGGGTCTTGTAACCCACTGGATTTAAGATATTCCTCAAGCCTTTCCTTCAGCAGTGATTCCATTAACTTTCCCTCCACCGATGTCAGGCTGACAGGCCTATAATTGACAGCCTCCTCTCTCCTACCACTTTTGTGTAGTGGGACTACATCTGCCCTCTTCCAGTCCTTTGGAACCACTCCTGTATCCAGTGAGCTGTTAAATAGAACTGTCAGAGGTGCAGCCAGTGTTTTCCTGTGCTCCTTCAATACCCTTGGATGCAGCCCATCTGGCCCCATTACTTTGTCCACCTTCAGATTAGCAAGTCCCAGGCCAGCCTGGTGGTGCTGAGGTCTGAGGCATATGCCTTACCTCGCACCATGCCAGTGACCCGGGTTCAAGAGCGAACTCAGGGTGCCAGGGGTCAGGCGGGGAGGAGAGGCTTGAGCATCCAGAGGACTGCTCTCCTCTCCTGGGCGGGGCTGTGGATCCTCAGCATCTAGCAGCTCCCAGTGTAGACTGGGAGTGCTGCAGCCAGGGGACACTCAGGAAGGATGGAGGCAACAGTGGATGTCCTGCAGGCGGGTGCGGGAGTGTGACTGCTGCATGTTGGTCATCATTGCACATCCACGCCACCGGGGGGCACGAACAAGGAAAAACTCTGGCACTCGGGAGGATGACAACAGGCCCTGCAGTTGGTCCCCCACGCCCATTGCTAGACCCTACCCAATCAAGGCCTCGGAATAATCAGCCTCACCCAGCCTGCTGACTAAATTTCATAGACCGATAAGTTAAAGAGGTGGCGGCCCCGCCTCGGCGGGTAGAAACCAGGATGTTGACTACAGGCTGGGGTGAAGGTAGGAGCTCCAGAGGGAGTCCTGATCTGGGAGGGTCTCAGGCTGGGCAGGAGAAAGATAAGCTGACAGATAGCCACATCTGAGAAAGATCACAGTGGGGCTGGTGACCGGAGGGAAAAAGAGTTAAAAAAAAAAAAATTATTAGCAAGCCCCTTTAGGATTCTGTCCTTAAAAAAGACTAGTGTCCACCTCCCTCCCTCAAAAGCTTTTGTTACTTTTTTGTGGCCCCTCCCCTTCTTCCTCTACACAGAACACAGGAGTCAAGACCCACTAAGGATGACAACAAGAACTTAGCAAAGGTATAATGCAAAGTTATTTCTCTTCCATTCCACTGAATGCACAGAAAGCATCAGCTCCCACTCTGGGTACCAGAAGCAGGATAAGTATACAGCTTGACCTACATGGGGATAGCTGGCTCTGCATGAAAATCTAAGGGAAAGGTAAATTAAAAAAGTAAATACTTAAGCATGCTGCATGTACCAATACTGTCACTAATGCATGTGTTTGAACAACTAATGTTAAACTAAAAGGAAGGTGAGGTGAGGGAAAGGTACGAGGGGCATCCAAAGAACTATACTTGATCAAAGAGTATTACGAAAGATCGAAATTTAGAAGACCGAGTGTCAGGATCCTGAGACTGACTGCCCAAAACTCAGAATCCTGACACTCGGTTATTGCCCATGGCGGAGTTTGTTCTGTTTAGTAGGGTGTGTGTGTGTGTGGGGTGAAGCCCCCCGAAACATGAGAAAAAAATTCTGTCGTGGGCAATTACCGAGTGTTGGGATTCTGCATTTCAGGCAGTCAGTCTCGGGATCCTGACATTCAGTCTTCTAAATTTCAGTCTTTCATAGTAAATCCCTTGAGGGAAGTGCATGAGAACTGTTACAGCATGATGAGCCAAAACAACGCTGGTGAGGTTTGTCATACCATGTGAGACGAGAACCCCTTATCCAGATAGCAAACCAACAGACAAGAGACTTTGCATGGTGTAGACTGAAATGCTTAAATAGATTTCACAGACAGAATATATCAAACTGGACAGGTATAGGGTACTCTAAGTTAACATACCATGATTGTACCCTGTGTGATGCCAGTGTAAAGAATTCTACTGCAAGACGATGACAATAAAAATTTTAAATTATAAACAAAGAAATGTACCAATATTTCAACACCACCATTAGATGCAGGATGATACAGAGCTCTTTAGAATACTTGACCAGTTTTGCTACAAAAATAACTAAAACGCTCCAGAAAACTATGGTCTGTTGTGACAACCTGCTTGTCTGAAAGTTTCTATGCAGCAAAAAGATTTTGCAATACCTTATTTTTTGCCGTTGTCATTTTTATTTATTAAGCATGATTTACAAAAGTGTCAATGTGCTGTACAACACAAAATACAAAATCAGCAACACAAGTAAAATTACAAAATAGGACTTTTTTTTTTTCAGTTGTTTAACCAAGAGTAGCACACTAAGCTAAAAGCTTTTTTTACAGGTGCGACCTGGGAGCACAGGGAAGTTAAGTGACTTGCTCAGGGTCACACAGTATGCGAGTGGAAGCTGTGGGATTCAAACACAGGTCTGATCTGCTGGATGTCACCAGATTTGCAGCTCAGAGCCTTAAACCATTGAGCTATACTGCCTGCCTGGCGGATGGAATAATTAATAACAAACATATATGCTTTAAAGTAAGTTTTAAATATGTTTATGCTTGGCATCAATCATGCCTATTGTGGTCATCTTGAGTATGCATCAATGAGCACTAAGATCATCTGCCTTTCTTTTGCTGCAAAAGGTGTAGAAATGCTCTGCCAAGTCTCACATCCAACATCCACAAGTGAAGAGATGCTGCAGCCAGATTATTATAGTTATTCTAGCAAATTGTGTTTTGGGTAACTGATGTTTCTACGTCCAGATCTATTCCTAGCCACCAAACATAACTGTGAACAAGTGCTTTCATCTTTATCATACCCAGTTATCTTCATGCCACTAACCTCGTACTTGATTTTGAAAAATGTGGCGGAATTACATTCTAAAATCCTGCAAATATAATTGTTTCCCAATGTGCAATGAAATGTACGAGTTACACTGGGCAGTCTCTTCCCATAACAATTTAATGATACCTGAAATGGTCTCAGTTCTGTTATATTCTCTTTGAGATGCCTGCATTATTCTTTTTTGATTGTAGTCCTGCTCCCTGATACTTCCTGTAAACTGCTTCCTGATTGTGTACAATAAGTGTGACTCAGTAGTATCACCTGTTAGTAAACTATCAGCAAGGCTATTGCTGGAGCCAATCCCCATTAGTAACTTCCCCATAAGCCACTGAAACATGTCTGGAGTCCTAGTGACCCCATAGGGCACCCGAACAAGCTAATACAATACAACCATTCGGCCCATTTAAAAGGCAACTAGGACTTCACCTCTCTACTACCAGCCAATGTGACTGCTTTCCTAATTCGTCAACCTCTACACTCACGCCTGACATCGTATGGCCCTAAACTCCCTCTGGCTAATTATCCTTGTCCTCCACTTTCCTCCCTCTCACCTCGCCCCTCTCCCACTCTTCCCATCTTTTAGCACTTCAAACTTCTGTCCCCTCTACCTTGCACTTCTCATACCAACCTCCCTCCCCCCACCAGACAGTGGCCCTTCAGCCTGCCCACCCCACCCAACCCTACTGGTTGCTCATCTGGCCGTACTATCCTTTTGCTCTCTCTCCACTTGAAATACAGTATTTTGTTTTTTGAGACTGTATTAATGTTTACCTTTGTTTGTATGTTAACCTTCCATCCTTTGACATGGAACCTTTGTAAATGAGCAGTTCTTGCTCAAAGGTATTTGTAGTCCTAGAGTTTAATAAAAAATAAAATAAAAATTGTGCATATTAACGATAAGATAACGCATGGTATTATTATTCAGTGTCACTTGTTGATATGCTTGTGGTAAATCTTAGTGAATATGTTCCTCCAGATAGCACATTCAGCCAATTCTGTGTTCTAAAGATAGGATACTGGCCACATCCAGATTGCACTTTTCGGTGACCTTGTAATCCCCACAGATACTGAGCCCTCTGTTCCTTTTGGGTACACACAAAGGATGCTAGCTATTCCCCTACAAGCTACTGGGAAAATTATATTGTCCTGTTCGAGGTTTTCTACTCCTTTTGTGACTGGCAACTCTAAATGTACTGCCTGATCATTGCATTTTAAGGTAGTTTGCATTTACCCAATGTCTCCAGTACTTGACGAGGTTCAGCACACAATCTACTGCAATAGATTTACTTTTCCAAATGTACATTTGAACAGTTTTTCAGAAATAATTAACATGGCTGTGCCCATGTAAATTTCCATTCTTCTTGTGTCACTAAAATTTACCAATGCATAATAAGGTTTAACTTACTATCACCAGTACAAATTACATACAGTCCTATTTTTCCATCATCTGATACTCCTTGGGTTCTCTAGTAGTGCAAGAAGGCAAAACCTCTTAAGTACAGTGGTAGTCAGTGATATGATGCACAGTACAGTATATCTGGATATATCAGGAAATGTCACAGGAAATCCAATTGAAATGATTGGGGATTTCCTGTGATTGTCATTGTATGCAGTATCTGGATGTTCTGCTTCAGGTCATCGGCTACCAATATAGGTGTGTCAGGGCTTATAGTTCTCGGGTAGTGATTCCTCAAAGAAAACAAAGACCATGCACTCCATACGGATGCCCAGAGATCAAGTAGTTGCAAAGTGCACTTACTTTATTACAATGCAGCACCATATCGAGATGCCAGAAACAGAAGTGCTGGAGAGATTGATTGGTCTGTCCTCTGGCTACAGTGACAGATTTGGATTTTGTGTCTGAAATAAAGCACAGTAAGTGCACTTTGAGACTACCTGATCTCTGGATGTCTGTGTGGGCTACGATGCTGGTTCAACAACTATTTCATCGACTGGCATCGCAGCACCAGGCTCCATGTCGACCGTGATTTGCAGTTGGCAGGGAGCCGCACACATCAGACTGTACTGCCCCCCACATCCCCTGCTTTTAGATTCCAACTCAAGTCACAGTTGGTTTGGGAGGGGTGCAGGACGGGGTAAAGCATTGCTGGGTCCTGGGCAGGCTTCTACAGTGACATGTCAATGTTGTCGGCATTGACGTATGTCACTGTAGAAGTATCGCTATATGGGGGATATACCAAGGCGGCATAGTTTCTTTGCATTACCATTTGGAGCTAGCCTCTCCTACCCTGCACCCCTGTCTGATTTCCTAAGTGTAGCCTTCCATTTTCTCTGTAGGTAAAAGGCTTAAATAGGATAGGAAGGATCATTAGTTACAGAAGTCTATTTTCAAGGTCATGCAATAATAAATAGATTGCATTAGTACAAAAATAACAGAGGTTACGTGAAAGGAATAATGCAAGTAATGTTTGTAGCAATACAATATTGAATACATTGACAGACTGAAATTCATCATTTAATAGCATTCAAAACTCCTTTATAGTTACTTTGTCTGTTTACTTGTAGTATGCTTTTCTGTAGTTGAAGTGGTTTAAATTTAGATGTCAAGGCACCAGTTTTATTTTTTTAAATTGCATTGTATTGTAAAATACTCCTTGTGATGCTCAACAGTATAGCTGTAATCAGTAAGGTTTGTACAGTAATTACAATGAATGCACCTGCTTTGTCAAGAACCACTAGCTAGTAAACACCCTACAGAGCACTCCTCTTGTGTTTATGTAAGAGAAAAGAAAACACAAAAAGAAACTGGAGGCAACTACCCCAGGTAACATGTTGCATTTGATTATTTTTCATTTACCATTTTCTGATGGTTTTAAGCAAATACAATAATGGTCAACTATATACATTCATTGCATTAAACAGAGAGAAGAAAATGCAGAGAAACATGCTTCCCAGGTAGGGCAGTGGAAGGGCTTCAGCTCACTACCCCAGCAACCTGGGTTCGAAAATGGACTCTGATTGCAGGGGCCTGGCCGGGAAATGAGTGATCCAACATACCAAAGGGCAGCTTCCCCCTTACAAGTGCGGAGAATCTGTCCTCGACTGTTCTCCTAACGCCCAGTGGAGGTTGATTGTCAGCTTAGTGGAGGTTCCTTCTGGGAACATAAGGAATTCGCTGGACACCAGTACCTATACTCACACCTGCATGTCATGTCTTTGCATGCTGATTAGCCCTGGGAGGAAAAATAGAGGAACCCCCATAGCAGCATGAAGTCTGATCCCCAGCAGTCCCTGCACCGCTGACCAGGTACCCACTTCCCGGCTCAGGTCCTAACCCATTTGGGAAAGTTGAACTCCATGGGGAACATGCCATGTGGAACAAAGGAAGCAGGGATAGGTACTGGAGAATGCAGATGAGGAGGCTGAGGGGGTCAGTTGAAAGAGTGGCTGCCCTCTGGCACACAGAGAAAGGGTTGTAAAGAAAAAAAAACACAGAAACAAGAAATGGTGTTATGTGTCTTAATTCTAGAAGTAGTGCATGTTCAGGACAGGCAGCAGAGTGGTGTGTGTGGAGATTTGGCCAATGTTTAATTGACAGAGGATCTCTGATATAGGTGTGACTTCTTTGTGTTCCCTGCTTTCATAGAAAGGTAACCATCTTATATTCTAGTTGTCTTTCTGGTGACAAAGTAGTCTTCTTCCCGATGTCTATCATTTCAGCCAATGTTGGAGGAGGTTGGGTGAGCCACTTTTTTGTGATGGCTTTCCCTGTTACTGCTGCTGCCAGAATAAAACCAAATTTCTCATTGTAAGTGGACCTTTGTCCCTCAATATTTCTTTCACGCAGTCTGAAACCTCTGTCTAGAAAGGCTGCAGTACAGGGCTGTCACAAAGTATGTGAGTATGTGTTCGCTTGGCACCACATTTTCTCCATCAAATGTTAGTTGAGGTGGGCAAGTATTTGCTGGCGCTCACTGGTGTAATGAAGTACCAAGTTACAGCTATGTTCTTTTGAAGGACATTTTAGTACAAACCTCGCTGATTTTGTGATATAAAGTATTTAGTACACATATCGAGGGGGTTTGCCAGCAGGAGCGTGGAAGTAGTTTTTCATCCAGTACAGGTCCATGGTACATAGGCATCTGGAGTACTGTGTGCAGTACTGGAGCTCCTACCTCAAGAGGGATGTAGATCAGATGGTAGTGCAGAGAAGGGCTTGCGAGATGATACAGAGGCAACAAAATGTACCATACGAATAGAGGCTATACTCACTGCAGGAGAGAAGACAGGGGATGTGAGCAAGACCTGCAAATACATTTAAGGTATTGACAAGGTTGTAGTGGGTCTTTCCTTTTACAGAAGTGTGAACAAAAATACCCAGGGACATGACTACAAATTAGCGGGCGGGGGGGTAGATACAGAAAGGAGGCCAGAAAGCACTTCTTCACAGAGGGTGGGGGCAGGATGGAATGCATAGCTGGAAGGGGTAGTAAATAGTTCAGTTGGGGGATTTAAAAGAGGATAGGATAGATTCAAGGGGCAGGTAAAGGTAATGGAGGTGGAGCAACACGTAGCAAACACGTAAAAGTTCTGCAACAAGTGGACTTGATCGACCCTCAGGCTCTCTGCTGCTGGCATTTCATATGATCATATACAGTATACGCTGATATGAATAGAATTATCATAAATGACATTTTCATACTCAAAACGTATGAGTATTAGTTGTTTTGCTATTTTTTTTCAGTTTTCTTTGTATTGATTCTTTAAAGCAATGCCTTGTTTGGACTGATTCTTGACAGATTGGTGTAATACCTGTCTACAGGCTGCAGTCTGCTTCTTGATCCTACCTTGATACCACTGGAACTTGTAATGCTGTAGTGAACGATCCTCTATCCCATTGCACCAGCAGCCAGTTCATTCTGAATTTTGAATGCACTGGCTTTATCCTAATGAGTGTTTTTCTTAACAAGTGCAAGATGCCTGTTTTCACTTGCTCATGTGGAAGCTGTGGCTAGTTGCTTTGCTATTTCTAGGGCCTTAGGACAGGATGGCATTTCAGTATGTGAAGAATTCAGTAAGGGGCTTTGAAGCTCGTGTCTCATAATGCCACATAGAAAATGGCCTCTTAGTGGTTGTCCATCAAGTCTGGTTCCCAGTGTGCAAGACGAAACTAGCTTCTTTAAACATGCAGTGTACTCTACAGAAGTGTCATCTTGTTTCTGCTTTTGCCTGTGAAGCTTGAACCTTTCTGATATCACAGTCTGTGCCTAATACATTCTCTTGAGTTACAAGAAACTTTGAATATGCAGTCCTGATGAGTTTATTTGGAGACAGACTGGGCTCTATTCTCCCTCCCCAGCATATACTGGTGCTAAGTAGTTGCTATGACCACTTAATGTCAGTCACAACTTTGCAACCCCACTAAGCTCTGCTCAACAAGGGTTTTAACCCTTCCCTGAACTGTCATTGTTTATGACTGAGGGAAAAGGAGCAGGGCCATAAAGTTTCTCACCTGGTCCATGGTGAAAAAAATCTACCTTGGCCTTGCACCTTCTGGGGTCTCAACTCTGTTACAACACTGAATTAATAAATGGCGCCTTAGGAGATCCATGCTACAGCTACTGAAAGTCCCCTGCTGTCACACTTCACAGGGACAACGCTCTTTGGCTTATCGAACACCTCTCTGGTTTAGTGGCCTCAGCCCCACCATCTCCTCTGCCCCAACAATTGGTATGTTTAAAACTAGGCTCCGGGACTATCTCACTACCAACAGCTCCTGTGACTGCCCAACTTAGCCTTGTTTCTCCACTTCCCTTCCTGCTCTAGTGGTCCCCCCCCACTGGATTCTACCCTTACATCGTGGTATACCCAATGCTGCTTTTTTCACCCTCTCCCCACCCTTCCTACATTCCTTCTCCCCCTCCTCCCCTCTTCCCTCTCCCTATGACTCTGGCACTTCTTATCTGTTGTCTATTTTCTCTGACAAATGCCGCTGGCTTCCTTGTTACAATGCTACCCTTGAATTGTATTAATCTGTACTGTTTGCAATGTCCACATTGTTGTAATGTCTGTCTTGATGTTCCCCATAATTTGTAGTTCTCTGACGTGGAACCTTTGTAAAAGAGCCAAGGCTCAAAGGTATTTGTAATCCTAGACTTGATAAATAAATAAAAGGGCCAAACATTATGGCTCTCACACTCCCATCCAAGCTCTTGTGTCCCCCCCTTTTTGTACTAGGCACGCAATTTGGGAGTTGCAGTGCTATGACAAGAACTGCAGGGGAAGGTGCTTACAGTGAGGACCATGGTAACTGAACTACATTATTGTCTGAATGGAGCTGGGTCATCCACAGGATGTCAGTGAGGTAGTGCACCATTGTGGAGAGACTATTGTGGAGTGTCTAGTGGACCTGAGGACTGCCACAGCAATGAGTTTTAGGCTAGGAAATGACAGTTGTGACAGGTCCAGAGGGGGCCCAAAGGAATGCAGGGGGGACTCCTGACTTGCAGTTCCTGATTTTATGGTCATAGCAAGCCAGCTTGACCTTGTTTTTTGCTTTGCCACCATTTGTGATTGAGAATAGTGCCCAAGGTACCTGCCCAGTGCAAATGTGTTTGCTTCAACCATTGATAAGCATATGGCTCTGTTATATTCATTCTCAGTCTGGGTTACTACCAGAAATTGCTGAAACAGTTCTCATAATTTGAAATGATCTCTTGCTTTACCAAAGCCCACATCTGTCTCTGTTCCAAAATGTACAATTTTTCTTCTGTTGTCTCGTCTTATTTCCAAATACATTGCTGTGTAAGTAGAAGAAAAAAAAAGCTTTAGAAAGTTAATTGGATCATGTATGAGCAGGCCAAGTAGAGTGTGGTCAAAAGGCAGCACCATCTTTGGCTTGCATTAAAAAAAAAAAGTATTTTTTAAGCATTCTTTTAAAGTATTAACAATAGGGCAATTTAGCAGGCAGCAGCAAAGGTGTCGAGATTGTAAACCACTCCAAAAAGACTCTGATGCAACCCATTTAGTGCAGAAAGAAGTGGGAAAGGCAGTCAGAATAGCAAAAGTCCAAACTGAGGAAAAAATAGCCAATTTAGTTAAGAAGGGACTAAAACCTTTTTTAGGTACATTAGGGAGCATAGAAAGGTAGAAAGGTAGAAAGGGAGGAATAGTGAAGATTAATAAGGGAGAGGGGAGGTGGGCAGAGGGAGACAGTGAAAATGCAGAGTTACTGAATGAATACTTTTGCTCAGTATTCACAAAAGAAGATGAGCAGGAGTTACCTAAACCAGACAATAGAAGCACTCTGGGTAGGGGGGTTGACACCAGTCCATTTACAGAAGAAAGAGTCCTGAAAGAACTCCTCAAACTCAAGATGGATGAAGCAACGGGGCCTGACAGGATTCACCCCAGAATCCTAAAAGAACTAAGGGGGAACCTAGTGACACCACTGACCACACTTTTTAACAAATCATGGGAGGATGGGGTGGTACCTGAGGACTGAAGGAGGGCAGATGTGATTCCCCTTCACAAAAGTGGGAGCAAGGCAGAAGCAGGAAACTACAGACCTGTAAGTTTGACCTCAGTGGTAGGGAAAATGATGGAATCACTTCTGAAAGAAAGAATTGTTGAGTACCTAGAGGCCAGCGGGCACAGGACCAAAACAGCATGGATTTACAGTAGGAAGGTCATGTCAGATGAATCTAATAGATTTCTTTGACTGGGTGACCAAAGTAATAGACCAGGGAGGGCTGTGGATATGGCTTACCTAGACTTTAGAAAGGCATTTGACACAGTCCCGCACAGAAGATTAATAATCAAGTTAGCCAGCCTGGGAGTGGGTCCCAGGATGGTAGCCTGGGTAGAAAACTGGCTGTACAACAGGACACAGAAGGTAATAGTGAATGGAACACATTCCGATGAAAGGGGGTCACTAGTAGAGTACCTCAGGGCTCAGTGCTAGGTCCAGTCCTGTTTAACATCTTTATAGGTGACATTGCAGAGGATCTGAAGGGAAAGGTATGCTTCTTTGCAGATGACACAAAGATCTGTAACAGAGTTGATACACAAAGGGGGTAGAAAGGATGAGAAGGGACTTGGCAAGGTTGGAGGAATGGTCAGACATATGGCAACTTAGATTCAATGCAAAGAAGTGCAAAGTAATGCACCTGGGAAACAAAAACCCAGAAGAGTACACAATAGCAGGGGAGGTACTAACAACAACAAAAATGGAAATGGACCTGGGGGTAGTCATATCAGATGATCTTAAGGTGGATAAGCAATGTGAGAAGTCAGTAAAGAGAGCTGGGGGATACTGGGATGCATAGGAAGGGGCATCACAAGTAGAAAAAGGGAAGTGGTTATCCCTCTGTACAGACAGTTGGTGAGACCCCATCTGGTGTACTCTGTGCAGTTTTGGAGACCTCATCTACACAAGGGCATAGACAGGATGGAGCAGTTCAGAGGAGGGCAACTAAAATGGTGCAGGGCCTGCATCAGAAACCATATGAAGAGAGACTGAGAGCTTAATATGTATATCCTTGATGAAAGGAGGGACAGGGGGGACATGATAGAAATGTTCAAGTACCTCAAGGGAATCAATAAAGTCCAGGAGGGTAACATCCTTCAGAAAAAGAGATGTGTAAGAACAAGGAGGCACAATTTAAAGATAGAGGGGGGACGGTTCAAAGGTAATGTGAGGAAATTTTTTTCATGGAGAGAGTGGTGGACACATGGAACCACCTTCCTGGAGAGGCTGTGGGGTCTAAAACAGTGGAGGAATTCAAATATGCATGGGACAGACATAAGGCAATTATAGTGGGGGGTGGCAGGAAGTAGGCTGTTGGTTAACTAAAATCTGCAGCTTATCCAGTAGGTAGGGAAATGGGCAGACTGGGTGGGCCAAGTGGTCCTTATCTGCTGTCAAAGTCTATGTTTCTATGAATGAAATAAATCTCCCTTGGCTAAAGTAACTACAACCAACTATAACTAGGGATGGGCAGAGTCGACTCACTATGCTTCATGAAGTATTCATGGCAAAGTAAAAAAAAAATCAAAATAGTTTTTCATGTAGTCTTTGCACAAAATGGAATGGGTTGGGACTTTGTGAAGTCCCATGATGGTGAACTTTCTCTGGTGCAGCCCTAGTAGCAGGTCACATGACTTTTTTTTTTCTTTTTATTCTTCGGTAACTGGGTAGGCCCACTATTCACAAGTGCTTGTTTGCAGGGGCAATCTGGGAGCACAGGGAAGGTTAAGTGAATTGCTCAGAGTCACACAGAAGGCAGGTGGAAGTTGTGGGAATCAAGTCCAGGTCCTTTAGATGTACAAGCTCATTCTCAGCTCCTTACTGTAACCTCTAGACTATACTGCCAGCCCTCATTTCCTGTGCAAAATGATGATAATCTGGTACACTGCAACAGGCAGTTCATCACATGCCCCCATGTACTGTGCGCAGTTCAACTGTGCTGAGAAGGGACAGGAACTGTCATCTGTAGCTGTGACAAAAATCTGTCATAATATTCCACTTACAGAAATTGTACATTGTATAGAAATCATTACTCAGTATGAGTGACGAATCTTTGTAGAATTTGAAACTTTCATTTAGAGAGGAAATATATTTTTAGCAGATTTACTGTGCCTATTCCGAGATTATCTGCTGGAGAAGGAAGGTGGCAGCACCCAATTTCAGTGTTTTTAAACTTTTTTACTAGAGCATCTTTTTCTTTAATGGTCTCTGTATGGACCACTGATTGTGAGCGGCCATATCTGTGATTTTGGAAGAGAGTTGTTTTCTTTCAAGTTGAAATACAAATATCATAGAAAAAAAAATCCTTCTTAACCATGCAAGACAACAGTCAGTTACTTGTGTAGGTACATGAAGCAACAGTTGTTTTGTGCAGCTCAGTCCTTACCCAGCATACCCACCCCACCACCACCACCAAGTAAGAAATCAGAAATATTTGAGAAAGAAATCTTTTTGAGCTGAGAAAGAAAATGACTATTTGTACAGTGCCATGAAGCAGCAGTCCTATCGTGTAGGTCAGTGCTTAGAGAGTACACATTTTTCTCCATTCCAACTCAGATATCTGAAAGTATTGCAGAAAAAAAGAATGTTTTGGGCTGTGGGAGACAGCAGTCAGTTGTTTGTATATGAGGTGTGAAGCAACAGTCTTCTTGTGTAAATCTGTGCTTTAGCAGGGCTTATACTAACATACTATGAAGCCAGCAGATTAGGACCTATGGTCTGTCGAGTCGGCTCGATGGTCAGTGCCTTCCCAGGGTACCATTTGTAGCCCCCACCCCCACCCTGCAAGGTCCTCCATTTCAAAGCAGGGCTCCGGGATGCACCTTCCCTCTATACCTATCCCAGCATTTCTTGAACCCCTCCACAGTAGTAGCAGCCACCAGCTCCCATGGCAATGCATTCCAGGGCTCCACCACCCTCTCAGTGAAGCAGCACCTCCTTGTCACTCCCCTCAGCCTCCCCTCATCCAGCTTCATTGAGTGTCCCCTGGTGGCCCTCAGCTGAAAGACCCCCTCAAGGTGAACCCTATTCATTCCCTTGAGATACTTGAAGACCTCTTATCATATCTCCCCTGTTCCTTCTTTCCTCCAAAGAGTACAGGCTGGGCTCCCTCAATCTCACCTCCCACCCCCTAGTAAAAAATAACTATTACTGAAATAAACTGCGTAAGTCTTGTTCTGCAGCTCATTGTTTGCATCACTTATGTAGTGTGGATGGTGTGAGGGGGATCGAGAATAGGATGGGGTGATAAAGGTCGGAGCAGGGTGCTCATCATCTGGATAAGGAGAAAGAAATGCAGAGATCGACACCACCAGATGTGTGTGTGTGTGTGTGTGTGTGTACCTGCACTCCCCACTCAACATCACAAATCGGAGGTTGGGTGACCACAGCTGACTTTGTTGCTAGTAGAATTCTAGATAAGAAAAGGCAGGAAGACTGAGCCCCAAGCTACCCTCACAGTAGTGCCAACATTTGAGTGGGAGGCAGTCATGGAAAATATTGTCAAGGATAGGGGGAGGGTAAATCCACTGAAAAAGAAGTAGAGGAGATTGAGGGGAATAATAAAACATACTCCCTGCTAACCTCAATCCATGAAAAGCAAAAGTGAACAAGGGCAAACCCAATGACAGGTATCTGATCCCACTGCTCAGCATAGGAGTAGAAGTCTTAAAAATGTGGAAGGCAACACTGTCACTGATACAGTGAAGTTTGGCAGGATTAAACCCAACTGTGCAGCATTCTGCAACATGCTGCAGCAGAGTTACTGCAGTAAATAATGTAATGTGAATGGGAATTAATTTCTTTTGTCATGCAGGAAACTTTGACACTGTGCTTCATCCTGGCAGTGTCAGTTTCCTGCATGACAAAAGAGACTAATTATCATCGAAATTACATTGTTTCCTGCAGTAACTCTGCTGCAGAATTGTCCTGGTGAGCTTAACTGTACATTGGTCCAACCCAGTCAGTCCAAGATGCACAAAAAGAAAAAGCAGCCACACAACTACAAAAAGCAGTTGTCCCCCCACCCCCCATCCAGGGCGTTACCACCACCCATCCAAATTTTGTGTGGACTATTTTATTACAGCTCCATCAGATAAGAGTCCGGACACATGACAACTATATCAGTCACATGTTTGCATGATAAAAGGGATCATGTCTTGGCACTGTTGGGCAGGACACCCACCATAAACACTATAATCTGCCGGTCTGGACAAAACGGCTGTCTGGGATTGATGAGGTACTAGGAGCACCTGTTATTTATCATATATGGCCAGGGAGGATCTTTTTTTTTTTATAACGCATTGTTTATACCACCTCCGCGGACCTGGCAGGGGCTAAAAAACCCCCTCCCCCCAGAGGGGTACGTCATTTGGGCCATTATAGGTCTTGCTGAGTCCCGGTATTTTTCCTCTGTTTTCTCTCCTGCACCCTCACCCGTGCAATGGACGCAGCAGCTGTCTCCACCTCCACGGAGGCAGCCAAGCACCCTGGGTGCAGGCCGAACCCCTCTTGTTATGCTGATGCACACAGCACAAACCCGCCCCACCCCAAGGAAGGAGAGCAGTCCTCTGGACGCTCAATCCTTACCTCCCCGGCTGACCCCCAAATGACCCAAGTCCGTTTCTGAACCCGGGTTGCCGGCATGGTGTGAGGTGTGATGTCTAGCACTTCAACCCTCAGCACCACTGGGCTGGCAGAGGAGGAGGATCTTGATTAGGGTGGCACCACTATTCCTACTGGCACTTCAGAAAAATCAAGGGAAAAAAATGACCTTCTTTATGTCATTGCAACATCCAGTAAGTCACATTAGGTAGCAGTGGCTGTCCTTGGTAATGTACCTCTGGTGGAAAAATAGTATTTCACCATTCAGCAATATTGCAGTTATTGAGACATTTTACAGTTACTCCAGTGTCCTGGGAACTTAATGCCACTGCACCAGAAATGCTCGCAGCTGACCTCTTGTCATGCTCTTTCTTAGAGAACGCATGCTTCAGGAAGTTGATGAAAAACCCTTGCCCCACATCAAAGTTCCTGTTGTACATATTTCTGGTCCTGAGCTGTGCCTGAGCTCAGGGTTACTCTTGAATGCTGCTTGTCACATGCTGTTTCACACTCAGCAGTTAGCACAATACACTTGACCACTGATATGTACAGCAGTGTTTTTTTCTGCTATGTCTTTCATGTACATAATGGCCCACTGAGCTCAGCTGCTGGGTTCACCTGTAGCACCATGATGCATGTCTAACAAATGCAACCCCCTCACCTGATTTCCGCCAGCAAGCAACTTCATCAGTGATCTTCATGGAGCAAGCACACACTCTGACACATCATTGTTGAGCTGCTGAACAAAATTAACACTTGGCTGCACTCATGTCTTCTGAAATCTGGCTTCATAGCTAGCAATAATGGACAAAATAGGGTTAAAGCAATATAATATAGCAGTTTCTATAGAGTTACATGCATGGAACTTTATAGTAACCTGGAAGTAGAGAACATTCTCAGCCAAACAGACATCAAAGGGTTACTGTGTGAGTGTGACTGTGACTGCATTTTTGGCCATTTTGACAGCAAATTCAAGGGAGGAGCGAGAGAGAGGGAAATGGAGCAGGGATGGATGTGGGGAGGGCAATTAAGGCAAAGCTGCAAAAAGTGTGGAACAGAGGGGTCCAGCCTGGCTAGTGTGGTTTAAGAAGCAGCGCTATAGGTCACATCCCTATAGTCAGAAGCAGACAGAATAATTTTATGATAATCTCTCACCTGGTTGAATACGGATACAGGCTTTGTGCCTGTATAGCATACCTAGCTTGGGCAGCAGTTTGGAATGGATGGCGTCAATTTGGATTGTGAAGTCAGAATGACTGTCAAGTCAAATGCTCAGTACTTAAAAGAAAAGACAGCCGGATGTCCGATGACCTCACCTAGTACATGGTAGAAGAGTAGCACAGCTTCATAATTTCCCCACCATAAATAACCTCAACTTGCTTAAATTTCAGTATATAATCCATTATAGCTTACCTTTGCATGAAGCTGTACCTACTGCAAATGCTAGGACTCTCAGAAGATTGTGCCAGTGTTGTATGGTGAGTGATTTACAGATGAGACAGGCAGCAAATTGTCATACAGAGCCAGCCCTGTAGTGGCTTGAGAGAGCAAAAAGAAAACAGCCTGTTGTAAACCAAAGATTTAAAAAATGAACCTTGTACTAAATTAATTGTGTGTATTCAGGGCAGAAACTAACAAAATCTATTTTCTACTTATGGTTGAACTTGACCACAGTGGAGAAGAAAGTTACTGATCATGAGGTGGCTATTTCAAACTTGGACTTGCGTGCAGACAGTACTGACCACAGTAGTACGTGTCTTGCAATGTCTTCAGTGGCTAGGAAGTAAATCTGAGGATCTGAAGGGACAACTTGGATGTAAAAACATCAGATTGTATTGGATTTCAAAGGAAGCAGAGGGACCGCAGTTAATTCTTTCTGCAGGACTGGTTAGAACAGTTGGACATGCCTCAGAAGTTTTTATTTTTTGCTGGCGTGAGTATATAGGGCTTTGGGCCCCAAATCCTCACAGTCTCAATGGCTACACCCAGGTCAATCATGATGTGCTTTTACTGGTATGGCACTAAGCAACAAATCCTGATGCACCCCTCCGCTTATCTAACACCCATACTACTGTCAAATCTCTCTTCAAAAACTGTCTTATGGATATGACCCACTGCTCTTGCCCACCAGGGTAGCCCTTCCCCTCACACACAGCAACCTAATCACAACACTAACTTGACTTCTGGTTATTAGTCCCTTGTATAGTGTCTGTCCTCCCTCTCCCTGTTACTCTCTAAGATATATTGACTAATGGGGGGGGGGTAGCTGTTGTACCCTACTATGTATTGAACAGTAAACTACTGGTAATCGGTCTCCTGTACCTTGCATATCAATATTCCTGTATGTAAATAAGCTGACTTCTGTGTTTTTATCTCTGTTGTGCCCTATGATTGTACTGTTTTTTACCTTTGCCATCTTTTATGGTCCAGGTCATGCCTGAAAATGGTCCCTCGGATCAATGCATTTTACACGGTTACCAAAGACATACATAAATAAATAAAAAAGAAAGATCGAAACCTTCAAGGCAAGAGGGTGTTTGTGGATTATGATTACACTCGTACAGTTCTATCTAAACAAAAAGAATATGTACATAGGGGTGTGCATGCATGGCAGACCAGGTTAGATACACTTTTTCAAGCCCCCACTTCTCAGTGTACCTAAATGTAAAATTATCACCACAAAATGCATGGTTTTGTGTTGCTTCTTCAGCTTATGGGCAGAAGGAAGATATACTGAACACATAGATGGAAGAGTACCTAACCTTGGCTTTAGTAAAGATGACCCATGACATAAAGAAGGATACCAAGAGAAAAGGATCTGGGCCAAGATCAGAGGCAGGTGTCTTTCAGGAGGTCCCAGCAGAAACGATGGTAGCATTATGCAGCTGGTCTCTGGGGCCTGGAAGCACTCTGCTCAAAACTGAAAGACTTGGTACCAAAACTATGAGACCTCACTCAACAGACCTTGGGGCATGCTGCTCGATTACAGGAGACGGGGATGAATCTTGGCAGTCAAAGCCACGAAAGACCTCCCACTGAAGATTTAGTTTCTGAAGAAAGATGTAACCAAACTTTGAGACCACATGGACAGTCAAGAATATATGTTGAGCAGAAACAATTTAAGAATCCAGGGACTACCTGAAGAAGTGATGAGAGATGTGACAAGTTTCATTGAAACCTGGCTGCCTAAAGCATTGCAGCTTAAAGATATGAAAATAAGGCTGCATCAAGTGCAGGGGGCCCTAGTCCCTCAGCCCCCAACAGGTGATCCTCTGAGGCATAGTGTGCTCTGGATTCCACCATTATCCAAACAGGAGCTGCTAACTGCAGTTCGAGGCCTGGGCAAGTGACTACATGATGGATCTCACTTGTTTTAATGTTAAGCTCTTTCCAGCAGGGTAAAAGTGCAGCAAAAAGCCTTTGGTCCCATAGTGGATGTGCTCAAAGTTCACCCGATTGATTTTAGATTTGGTTTTCCAGCAGTACAGTTGACCATTAGACATGAGGGCAATCTTTTACATTTACAGAGACCATGGCAGTGAGATGATGTGTCAAGAAGCAGTGCAGCTACAGTTCTAGTGCTTCCTGGAACAGTGTGGTGCCTTGTTGTTTGAGAGGTAACTAGGAACTGTGGACTTCCACGTGTCTCCCACACAACCCCCTTCCCCAGACATTGCCTCTCCGGTCTGTTGTGCAAAACTACATTTTCACTTTTGTGGCTATCAAACTGTCCTACGTATGTGGGATGAATTTCTACAGGTGTCCCCAGTGAAATGGAGAAATGGGAATGAGCCTGTGCAGTGGAGCAGTCTCAACTTAACTGGAGATCACCGTCCTAGTCAGACCGCAGGACTGTGGTATGATCCCCAAAATATTCTACTTTAAGTGCTATGGAGATAATGCAAGGGAATGGGGCTCAGCCTTAATTTCTTGACCATTTAGTTGCAGGTTAAAGTCATAAGGGCAAGGGTTACAGGCTGTAGTAACAGTCACATACATTTTAGGTGGATAAGGTGGCAGCTAAGACAGAGTATGGACAGTTGTTGTTTGGGTGCTATCAGGACAATATTGGCTCATTTCCTGCTGGTACAAAATCGGTTTGCATGACTGCTAATTGTTAAATGCCACAGCAACTGTTGCACCACAAGCAGGCTGTGTAGATTGCCACCATTTTTTTGCATGAAAGAAAGGGGTGCTCCCAAATCACTGAGTTAGTCTACCACTTTGGAGGTTGTAGCACCCTCTTAAGGGCTGTGACTCAAGGACCACAGTCTAAGAGCTTGGATCTTTTCTCTGAAGATGAGGGATGAAGCCAGCAAATATTTAGCCTGCAGATATTTAATCAATGGGAGTTGGGGATCACACCTGCTGATAGGCAGCAATTATATTATTTATTTTTATTTATTTTATTTAAATTTTAGTCTTTGGTAACCGGGTAAGGTCCACTAGGCACACGTGTCTGTTTTCAGGGGCAACCTGGAAGCACTGGGCAGTTAAGTGACTTGCTCAGAGTCACACAGTATGCAAGTAGAGTTTGTGAGAATCAAACTCAGGTCTGGTCTGCTGGATGTATCAAGCTCATTCACGCCTCGTTCCTCTAATCTCTAGGCTATACTGCCAGTCCAAATTATATTTATTTATATATATATGTATTAAATATTATATATTATAGGACCTTGCTGTTTGGATGGTACTCTTTTGCTCCCTTCACAGTTAATTGGGGCTACACAGTATGGACCATAGCAACGGGGGGCAGACAGAATCCTTTAGGAACCATTATGGAGTCCTTCAACAAAGGGAGCAACTGGGGGGTCTTTCTCTGTACACCACAAAAATGAGGGGTCAGACAAGCAGCTCCATACATACAAAGATGTCAGCAGAATAAAGCCTTTCAGTCTATTGAGTCTGCTTATATTGTATGTCCCAATGCCAGCTAAGGACTCTGTTCCCCTTCTCCAACCAGTACCCTCTCCTTTCTGGCTATTCCCCTTTTGACCCTGATTCTCCCCTTTATCTTGTCCCAACCTCTTTTGAAGCCATCCACTGTTTTCATGTGATACCATTTCCTTTAGGAGCCCATTCCAACCCTTTACCATCCTCTCAGTGAAGTACGTTTCTTACTAAGACTAGTCATGCACAAACAGCAGAAGAAAATGAACTAATGCGATTCGTTGACGACTGACGTGCGGTTGTTCTTCCCTAACTCAGGGCAGACAGCCAGGTTGGGAGCTGACAAGATTTGGCCACAGCAAATTTTTTATTTATCCAGTGAACTTGAACTACAGCCTTTAAAACTTTCAGCATGTCATCTTTTGAACCAGGATGGATTTAAGGTCCATCTTGTAAACCTGCATATTCATAACCATTGTCATACTCTGCATGTATGTGACCATTTCAATCTCCCTTCATTGTGTTAAGTTCGCCCCCTCCCCCCATGTTGGAGGTGGACCATTGACTCTCAGGACTGGAGCCCTCTCCTTCAGCTGAGCCGAAAACATCCCTGTACAGCCATAATGTACACGTTATTACCCATTAGGGTTTTGGGTAGCCATCTGGCGTCCACATCATCTGTGTTTTGTGTCACACGTAGAGTCCCAGCACACCTTCCATCCCACCCTCATACTCTAAAATTGACACCAGAGTCACTACTTTACAACTGTACTTACTACCAGCCACTTGTACATTTATTTATAATGACTGAATACCTTGTCTAGGGACCTTATTTAGTGTACCCGGGAACTGAGAGGGAAGGCTTGGGTCACACTCTGTTTCCTTCATTTCATGTGTAGCAGGGCCGTGGGATCTGGCAAGCAGGTGGTAGAGGTCTATGGCAGGCCTGGAGGCCTGCCATCCTTGCCCTGCTCCAACTGGAGCTCAGATTGCTTGCCGGGCCCTGGATGCCCCCCCACCTAAAAATTGACCCAACACCTTTCCCCTCCAGCTCTGCTTGGTGCATACCTCTCCTTCCAACCTCCCATACCTAGCTGCACTGTCAGTTAAGAGATCACAGGGCTATAGTCCTGACATATTGGTTAGGGTGCAGTGTGGCTGGTTTTGCATGTAGCTAGCTATAACAACTGTTTGGAGAGTGGGTGGCATGCCTTTCACATTGCAATAACAGGTGGCTTCTCTCCTGGTTCTTTGGACAGCTGACAGTATTCAGTCCTTCACCATCGACTGTGTACTGTCTCCTTGTGGCTGAAAGGAATCCATCTGAAGTTCTTGGGCTCAATAGCTAAGCCAGTAAGTCCCCCAAAGATAAGTCAATTTGCTGGTGGGGTCATCTTGTCCAATATGTATTGTCATGGTTTAGGGTAATTTCCTCTTCCATTGTGTCTACAGTCCTTTGGGTAGGCCACACAGTCTCTGCTGGAAAATACATTGGTGCTTTACTTAGGACCCATCAGCTCCACCACTGGATGGTCCAACCTATGATATGAGAAGGTGGTGGGGTACTCTTTTTCTAGTTCCTTCTTGGATGCTTCAAATGTCAACAATGTCTGCGCTCCACCATTACACAGATTAGCCAGGTCATGCAATAGCACACTGGGAAGTGTGGCACATTGGACTGAGTGCAAGGTTGGGTAAATCACTGACCGGTGGCAGAAGCAACAGTTGAACTCAGGCAGGTGGAGGGAGATAGTGATGGCTAATCCTCTCCAACCTCAAGGCATGTAGTGGGGTTGGGATCTGATGGGAGCTGTTGGAGGGGGTTGAAAGCTGGGTCAGGTAGGAAGAGGGTTGCCAGCAGCAGGGTGGAGGGGGGTGCTGCTTTGTTGCCTGATAGTCGGTGAGATGAAAGGATGCCACTGCACTGTGATAAGTGTGGCTGTATCCATTCCTATGTGAGAAGTTTCTGTCCATCAGTGAGCATCAGCAGCCTTGTCAGGATATTGGGCATGCACAGGCCCACCTCCTGCAGGCTCAGCTGCTTTGGCTGCGTGCAGCACACACTTTTTAAGACACTACTTTATCTGACTGTGCCAAGGTGTTTGCTTTGTGCATGCATGCAAGAAATACTAAAAGAGCTTAATATGTATACCCTAGAGGAAAGGGGGGGGGGCAGGATAGAAACTTTCAAGTACCTCAAGGGAATCAAAAGAGATGTGCAAGAACAAGGGGGCACAATTTGAAGATAGAGGGGGGACAGCTCAGAGGCAATGTGAGGAAGTATTTTTTTCATAGAGAGGGTGGTGGATGCATGGAATGGCCTTCCTGAGGAGGTCGTGTGGTCACAACAGTGGGGGAATTTAAGAATGCATGGGACAGGCACCAGGCAATTCTAGTGATGGGTAGGAGGATGTAAGCTGTTGGTTACTAGGCTCTGCAGCCTATCCAGGAGGTAGAGAAATGGGCAAACTGGGTGGGCCAAGCGGTCCTTATCTGCTGTCAAAGTCTATGTTTCTATAATAAAAAATGGTAGTCAAATAAAACTGGTATAGACTTGTTATTCTATAAAGCTGTTTATATTTAAGCACACAGCCTTTCATCATGGAACACCTTTTTTCTGTCATTCAGTGTGACAGTGAGTTTCTTTTGTGTGTCGCACAAATATTATAGCTACAGCACATTTTTGTTCTGTGTTTGTGACAGTGAGTTGTGTCATTGTCACACATCTTAATTTGAGGGCAGTCATATTATAGTAACTTAGTAAGACATACAGGTTGGGCTACTACGACTTATTCTTGGACTATTGCTTCCACATAAGCTTTCTGTATTAGTTACTGCAAAGTGTGCCTGTATCGCACATGTCTAAATTTAAGGATGTTCCCTGGTGTTTCAACAACCCCATGTCAAAGTCATAATTTTTTGCCCAGTGCATGATAGTCATCAAAACATTTAAAATCCACAGCAAAAACATGGGTTACAATGCTTGTTTTTAAGTTACATTGGTGAGGCTTAATCTCTTTTTGTGGAAAAAAATCCAGAAGGGATCAGATTGTTTTTATGTGGTTATTACATCAATGTTTTAGATGTCAACATGAGTGTGAAAGAAAATGTGAAACAAGGACACGTTTGTCATGATATTTGCTTCATTTTTTTCCACAAATGCAAAAATAAAGGGGGGAAATATTTGTTATGTTTTTATACATAAAACCATTTCAGACCCATGACATTTTCATAAAACTTTTTTGATAGATGCCAAATATGGTTATGAATATAGAAACAGAAAGAAATGTATGGGTTGCTGTGCTTAGTTTGGTTACAGCTGCTTTCAGAGTTGCAGTTTCAGAGGTGGTTGGCTCAAGAGAAAAATAATTGAAACATCCCAATAAAAAAAAACTTACAAGAGTGCCATTCAATCAGTTCAAAAGTACATGCAGAATGGCAAGGACTTTAACATAAAATAAACAGTGTAAACAAAGACAGACAGATATTTAGGTAAAGTGCCTTGAATAATACCAGCTGCTGCAATTGTGGGGAGTTAACTTCCTTGCTGCCACCCTGTGCACATTCTTAGCTGGATATAACAGAATAGGATGAATCATTATTCTAATAATGCTTCCCTATATTTAAGAATGTACTTGTGCCAGAAAACAACATTGAAAACTTTCTTGAGAGCATCAGAAATTGGAAATTTGAAGCACCAGGGAACTGCTTTAAGAGCAGTTGTTTTATGGCAGCGTATTCGTCAGTACAGACTGGGCTATTAATACATATTCAATGATTGCAGCTTCAGCATCATTTTTTAGCCTCATATAATACTAACTAGGATTCCCTTAAATGCTATTAGTCCAGGCAATAAAGTAATAAACCATTTTTTTCCAAAAATAGTGGACAATTTGTCCCTGATTGAAAACCGTACAGTGCTAGGCGGGACAGTCGCTGAGCAAGACAGGGTGACAAAGGTGATGCGTGTCATGCAATGTGTTACTGCATGCACTAATTGGAAGGACAAAATTAGTAATGAGGGGATAACTGGGGAAAAAGAAACTGGGGACTCAGAAGTCAGAAAGAGGAAGGCAGGGGGCAATGCACCCAAGTGAGGAAGAGGAAAGTGATGAGGTTACACTTGTGCTCTTTAACAGTAGTGAGTATAATATTTCACACGTATTTTGTGCCAATCTCAGCATCAACTTCCAAAGTGTGCAGAAAGTAATTAATCAACCAACCAACCATTCAGTTATGTTTTTGGGATGTAAAAATCTCCCATTCTCCATTGTGTAGTAATGACTTCATGAATCCATGACCTTGTGCACAGTTTTAACTTGGTGCACAGTTTCTTATATACCATGATTGCTCTCTATCTTCGATTCGGTCATATCATTCTTTAGCCACCTGACTGCTTGTTTATTAAACACAAATTTTTACACAGCATTCATGTCATGATGAACAACAACAAGCTGTGTTCTACATTGCCTTAGGCCTTTTCATCCTGAAACTCAAGCATGGCTTTACTATCAGCCACCTGGCTGCCTGTTTATTAAAATTGGGTTTTGCAAATCATTCATATCATAACAGATATAATGGCAAGCTGAGTTCCATGTTGCCCTAGGCCTGTTACTCCTCTTCCTCCTCCTCCATCATAGTATTCTTCAGCCCCCTGACTACTTGTTTAACATTTAAACAATACTGCCCGACAGGGTGTGTGCATACCTCTCAACTGCACCTCATTGTGAGGAACGGTCCTCATTTTACTTCACAAAAGCTCCCTGTTCCACATTGTGAGGACTTGTCCCACATTCGGTGTCAACATTTGAAAGCAAAAATCTTTAGTAAATGATGCAACAAATATATTATTCAATTAATAACAGACTTTTGGAACATAAATGCAAACATGTTAACAGTGTTCTGAGATTCTTAGGTAAAGATTTGATTAAGTGTTCCACATTTTGAGATACAATGTTTCACATTTGGGGGACAAAAGGTTGAGAGGTATGGGTGTGTGTCGTGCTGGGATAATGTCATGCCTTAGGTGGTTGGGCACGAGGCCGCAGGCCGAGTGCGTCCAATCACTGAGGCGTGACGTTATCCCAAATGACACACACCCTGGAGGGCATTATTGCTATTATACAATGGCTCATTGTTATACAGAATAAAAAAAATTATTTTAAAGATGTTTTTGTGTGGAAAAATATTTTAGTTTTTTAAGAGAAGAAGAAACAATCAATCAAAGGCTCCATAAAATGCTCATCTGCAGGTTCACAGTGAGGCTGAGACTAGAGCCCTGATGTTGTACTGGGATAACATCATGGGGCCAGCCCAAGACTGACCAATCAGAGTCCAGGATTTTTTCTTGCCATTGTATAATTCTGCATATCAGTCATGGTCATGAGCTGATTTTCTTTGTTGTCTGGCCTTCTTATCCCTGCAGCCCCATCGTAACATTCTTCAGCCACCATGCTGTCTGTTAAATCATTTTGCACATCATCCATGACCAAGCTTACTTCCTATATGCTTATTCCAGTACCCACACCTCCATCATAACATTCTTCAGTTACCTGTTTAATTTACACATCAGGTCATGAGCTAACTTATGTGATCTGTAGTCCTTGTATACCACTATCATGCTTTATGCCAGTCTGCTTGTTTTCCTTTTGATGTGCCGACTTACCATGTGGCTGGCACTACTGCCCTGTACTGACATTGATGTATGCATATTACAACTTAGCACTAAACAATCAGATACTGTGAATAATGAATTAAGTTATGTTTGAGTATGTAGGTGGCGCCCATGACAAGTGACTAAGTGGTGACTGAAGATCTTTTAAAACATAGCTTTATTAGTAAATATTTGTTGGGATCACCTGGCAAGATGATGTGAGCTCAGCTAGCATATGGCCCCATATATGACAAATGGATTAGTATAGGGATTTGAATTTTTGTGGTAAAGCACCAACAAGGTACCTGCTGTTACACAACTAAGTGTTTTTGATGCGGTATCTTGTGAATTCACACAGTGGTGATGATGTAGGCCAGGACTGGCCAGCTGGCAGGTACCAGGGCAGCACAGAAGACATAGTAGCACTAGAATGTTACTTGTCTATATAGTTTTGGGATGTCAGGCGAAGTGAAATGGAAGGAGTAATCATACTCACACGGAGGAGGAAGAGGAATCTGTTTAACATCTGTTTGACCTGTGCAGATTTATAACATTGTGTACCGGGCATCTTGGTTCTTCAAAATTTGCTTGTTCATTCCTGTAGCAATCTCTGGCCTTGTGCAGTTTGATAGTAAAGTAAGTAAATAAAAATTCATAAAATATGAACTGGAATAAAACTCTGAGTACAAGACTCATTTTCAAAGAGATCCCTTGGTTGCAGTTTACATGTCTCACACATTTGTATCAAATGTAAAAATCCACACATAAAATATGTCATCAGTACAAAAAATATTTAAGACATAAATCATATAATAATACATACATACATACACAAATAAGTAACATAATACAATACAAAAACACATTTATAAACCTACAAGCGGATAGCACCAGGCTGCCCCAAACTCCCTATTATTTAAAAAACGTTATCTACTGTCTTATACAGCATAACTTCTGTGTATCAATTAAATAAAAAAAAATAATTTCTTTATTAATCCTGTGCTAGTAGGTGTTTGAATCCCTCTCAGTTCTAAAGGGAGGGTATTCCACAATATGGGGCCCCTACTAAATAGTGAAGCTTTACCAATCCCCAGATTACACCTGGGGACAGTCAATTCAAAAGCCTGGGAAGATCTTGGGTCCACCCTCCGGTCCCTGGTTTTGAATTCACCCAGCAAGTAACGGAGTAAATTCTGCCTCCTAATTTTTACCATGAAAGCTGTTAAATGCCAGTTCCTTCTATCTTCAAAAATTATACCAGTTCAAGGCTCTGAACAACCCACAATGAAGTGTTCTCCTGGGGGCATCCAACCTGTGATGAGAGAAATTACCCACTAGTCTCTTTAAAAAGCTACCTGATGGCCCTGTAATAGTGAATTGTGCTGCCATACTGGTTTGGGAGTGGACCTGAGAGTCTGGTGCTTGGGCAGCCAGGCTGGGAGGTATACCGCAACAGGCAGCACATTCCAGCCCAGGAGGGTTGGTGGTGCAGTTCACTGCTGCAGTAACTCTGAAGGTAGGTCAATGAGCTTGCTCTTCCTTCAGTGTGATGCTGCACGTGCATGAGCCACTCGGCATACCCGTGTGCTGTCATTGGGTGTCGAAAGAGTCAAAGGATGAAGATGGGGGGAAAACACTGTACTGCCTAGATTACAGCTGCAGTTATTTTTAAGCTTTCATGCTGCGTGGATCCTGGTGAGTTGGATCCTTCTGGTTAGCGTCAGTAGAGGGCTAAGATGGTTGAAAGGTGATATAGCCTAAGGACAAGGTGGATGGACACATCACGACAAAAAGCTATTTGGACAGAAATCTCATTAGAAACTGATGACAAAACAAAATAATGAAAAAAAATGATAATATAAAGAAAAAGAATAATGGAAGGGATAGGCACTTGGTTGAAGGCTTGTATTTACAGAGGGATAACACATGACATATGATGTGCTGTGATCCCAATGGCTGCAAGTTCTGCAATGTGATGAGTGTTCATCCATTGTAAATATACTTACCTTGTAGCATCCATCAAAGGGCAGATGATCTGTATGCAGATATCACACATGGCTGTAAAAATATGAACAAAATCATCACTTGCATCTTTAGGGCACAGGAAGTAGCTGCAAAGCCATCCCATCAGTATCGAGAAACTGGCAGACAGGCACAAATGCATAATGGTGATTCAAAGCATGCAGCACAGGCAGTCCTTTTTTCTAATTTTTTGGGACAAGTAAAGGCAGACTGTGCTGTGACAGCTTGTTTCCAGGTGTATCCTGGGAAGGGGTTATTTGGATCTATTTTATTGGCATGGGAAATGCTCCCAGCACTATTGATAATGTAGGATCAGTGTGGCACAAGTCTGCCACTTGTGAGTTCCAGTCCTGCCCCCTCACACATGAAGATAATGTGCATATTTTGAGTATGCCTCTTGCATATTCTATACATACAGGGGTGCAGTAGCACCACTATAGTTAGGGTAATGTTAAACCCCTTGCACTTTAATAGCTTTGCCCCCATTCAATAGATTTGCACAAAATCTTGCATGCATGGTCTGGGTGGTAGGATCTGTTGATATGCCTAGTTTCATTCTGGGGATAGTACAAAAAGTAGAAAAATTGGGTGTTTTTTGCTAATTTTTTTTTTGTCATTGCTTAGCACCCACACAGTTTGGAATTTTTGTCTGACATTTTCAGGGTAGAAAGTGCTTGCCCCAGAATGGTAACTTTCATCTTGGATTACACCTTCGAGTGGATGCTCATTAAATAGGTTCCACGTCAGTTGACAGAAAACAGTAGCGTACAAACAGATGAGAATTAATACATGGTTGGTACAGAAAGTTACAAATACAGTAACACAATAGGATTGAAATGGCTGAGGCACTGTACAAAGTATGCCAGCGTCTGGAAGTTAGAATCACACTACTAAATTGGACACATAGGGAGTAGCAGATGGAAATGACAAAGAGGAGAGGTCAGAGGGAGGAAGAGGGGGAGTGAGAGAGGGTAGGCATTGCATTGGGGGTGGAGTGGTGGCAGTGCCTAAGAAGGGAGGCAGGGTGGGGATCAGGGAAGTGCTGTGGTTGGGCTGCAACAACTGGAACAGTTGGCGGAGGAGGGTAACTGCTGGCAGGTGATTACTGATTTGAGAGGGGACCTAATGGAAGCAAACACAGTTTCCAATTGTAATAAGGTGCTGATGAAGTTTGCGTTTGAAAGAACCAATTGTTACAGCACCGGTAATGTCTAGTGGTAGAGCGTTGGTCCAGAAGGGGACGCAGTAGGAGAACGCACATTGAGCCGAGGCAGTGCGGCATCTGGGTACATTGAAGACTTGACTGGTGGAACTTCTGGTTTGACGAGTACTCATGTGCAGCGTTAGTAGGTTCTGGACGCTGTTGGTAGTAGATTTAGAGACACTTTTTTGGTGAGGAGGCAGGTTTGGTATCTAATTCTCAGAGGGAATGGAGTTCCATATCCTTGAAGGAAAATGGGCAAAGGAAGATTCCCCAGATCCCATGTCAAAGTGTGCAGTAGGGACACACAGAGCGGCAACACTGGCTTTTCATTACACTCATGAGGCAAATGCAAAATGCGATGCTGGTTGGGGAAAGCTGGTGACATGGGGCAGAGTACTAGAATTTCTTAGTACTTTGCACTGCTTATTGGGGAAACCAGCTGGTTTCAGCATCATACAAAAGCCCATCCTGGGCTGAGTGACCTGCTGAGACCCCTCCCATATTCAAGCTCCCCCCCCAATTGTGATGAAGGTATGTTGAAATTTCTCAGTATTCACTCATAAATGTAGTCATTTTCAATCATTTAACCCTAAATTTTTAACATAGCCTTTTTTTTTACACTAACTCATGAACAATACAGGTGTTCTTTAAATTGTGTCCAAAATGTGTTTTCACACTATAGGTGCAAAATGACATTTCAGCCAATATTTCCTAAATAATACTTGTCATGTTAGGAGCATAAAAGACCATGTTGAAAATTTGGGGTCAAAATGTAAAAAAAAAGTAATGAAGAAACGTTTTTTGTACAGGGTCAGCTGAACAGAGCAGAAAATAGTGCTGGCAGATGGAGGGGTGCAGCACTCCTGGGCTAATACCTGCTCAAAGCCAGTCCTGGACTCAACCCCGCATGGAGTGGGGAATTGAAATTTGACAAAAGCCCCTCCTGGGCAGAGACTCGCTTTGAACAGGAAAATCCTTGTTAGCAAGCCCCTCTTTGGCTCGGACTGGCTGCAGGACTGTGTCTCCTGACAAATAATTTAGTCATGGCCATGGGTGGCCTGAAAGGATGCAGGTAGTAAGGGGAGTTGAGAACTGGAAATGAGCATGCAATATTTGCTAAAGAAGTCAAAGCTGCTGCTAGTGTGTTATGCTTGCTCATTGCCCTCACCCACAGCAGTAGAGTCAGTGTTCTAAATTGGGCAGGAGCCCACAGGAACTCGGTTCCAACACCTCCTTGAAAACTGTATGGCAGTTCCACCACCTCTGTCATCTTTTTCCATTGACTACTTAAGCAATAAGGCACAACAGGGTGTGGGTTATTGGGTGTTTACCCACACCTTGTGTGGTGTGTCTCGAGGTGCAGCAGAGTGACTTAACCACACAAGAAGTGGGTAAATCACCAATAACTCACACCCTGGAATCTACTATTCTGATGTCTAATGGACCCATGTAAAATAAATGTAAAAATGAGTTTAATTATGTTTCTTATAAATGCAATTCCTCAGCCGTGGGTAATGCAGGATTTACCCACGGTCATGTGACATGTTTTGACCAATGAGGTTACTGGATTTTCACACACTATTGTATAATATAGGAGAGTTCTACCACCTAGAAATGACAGTCTCACCACTTAGAAATCTTGATATGAGTTCCCCCACCTAAATTTCCAGTTTAACCACTTATAAGAAACTATATCACTATTTATCTAGTTATCTAGCTATCCAGCTATCTGGCTATGTCTGTCTGTATCTAAAACCTTAATCTGTTAAATATGAAGAAAAAACAAAATAAGGCAAATAGTGTGACATCTTTCTGCAGCAGAGTTGCTACTGTAATTACTGTCCACCACTGCAGAACTTTGCCCCAAAGTGTCACAAAAAAATATGGGCATTGTTTATCAGCACACACATGGTGTGTGTGTGTGTGTGTGTGTGTGTGTGTGTGTGTGTGTGTGTGTGTGTGTGGGGGGCAGTAGTTTAGTTTATTGCTAAAACACTATGTTAATGCAGATTAAGGCTGCTACCACATACAACTCATACCCTCAAAGTTTGTGACTGTACTTTTACTGTTTTCATTTCAATACACACAAAGTTTGGTAACGTGCTGTTAAGGTTGTCAAGCCTAACTGCCACCCTTCGCTCCCCTTTTTTACCCAAGACCAGGCTACACATATGGGGCCATGTATCAATGTTGTGGTACCTCATACAGGGCCAGCATATTTAAAATCTTTAAATAGCAACCCTAATCCCCACCCCGTCCCCTGTCCTCATGACTCAAGTCTAAACTACAGATTCAGCTCCATGCTAGAAGGTTCTTCTAGTTTATGTGAGCCTCTTTTGGTCCAGTGCAAAGTTGCACAGTTACCACATAATTGTATGTTCACTGTGTATGGTCTTGTGAACCCTGTGTTTGGTATAACAAACATTGAACAGTGGAAATTTGTTTCACATATTGCCTCGTAGGATATGTATCATCCACTTGTACCCAATGCCTTAAGGGGTGACAGCTGCTAGGTCAGGAACCCTTCAAGCAACCAGGATGCTGTGCACCTAAATATCTATGCTTCCCAGAAATATTTTGGAAAACATCTGGCAGCCATGTTTATAAGGCAAAAATCCTTAATGCTTCTGACCTGTCTTCACTGTAAAAAACACTTGTTGAAGCACATTTTAAACCCCCGACCTGCACCATCGCTGCAGACCTAATATTTTTAATGAAATATGGTCAAATGGTATCTCTGACCATATCTGTTCTGTTTTTTTGGGCTCCTCCTGATTTAGGCCTCTGAAGTGACAATCTTCACACCAAGATAATCCTTAGCATTCCATACACATATAACGCTCATAGATGAACTATCCAAAAAAACTAAGACAAAGACTAGGCTTCTCCCATCGTATCAAATACCTCCTCAACCATGAAGCTAAAATAAGACTGGTCCAAACCACATTTCTCCTTCTCATTGACTATGGTGATTTACTTTATACCCACTGCATCAAAGCAGCCTTAGCCAAACTGGATGCCTTGTACCATAGAGTGTTAAGATTCATAACCAACACCCTGCTTAACACCCATCATTGCTCCCTCTATGAGCAGCTAGGCTGGCCTTCACTCAGCACAAGGAGGTGGATAAATGCCTCCCTTTGGACCTGCAGAGCCATTACTAATCAACTTCCCCCTACATGTCGGACCTCTTCAAATGCACAACAGGGGTCTATTCCCTCAGAAGATACTCCTATATCCTGTTCCGATATTCCTAAGATAAGAACTCATTACGGCACTGCATCTCTAAGCCATGCTCTCCCTACACTATGGAACACCTTTCAAAAAACTTGAAAGCTTACACAAATAGTTGGGATGCCCATCTTCAAACATCTGCTAAGACATTCACTGAAGGAAACTTGTAACTGCCACCCCAATCCAAAACTCAACTACAAGGAAGCCATTCCATGCCTCCCCTCAGCACTTACCCTTCTACTCTGGCTGGTTTTTGCTACCCTATAGTGGCCTCCACTTATTGTGCTCTGTTCTGTACTCCCATCCTAATTTGCTCCTCCCTTTTATCTTCCATCCTCCCTTCCCTTTATCGCACCATACCCTGTTTCTGCTACTCAAGCACCCCCCCTTGGTTTTTTACCCTCTACTGATCCTCCTCTTCCCACTCCTTACCCCCCTGAGCCTTTTCACCCTATCCACTGTGCCATCTAGAATACTACAGCAATTCCTACTGCAACTAATCCTATACTCCTAAACTAGGATTATGTAAGTATGGACAGCTTAGTCTGAACCGAGTAACCAGACCTCTTCATCATAGCAGCTCGTTTTGGGAAATGGCTGTAAACTGTAAGCTCATTACTTGGCGCTCATTCTTATAACAAGTGCAAAAAAATCTTTTACTTACCTAGTGGCACCAGTTGGACAATGACTGGCGCATAGTATGCCTCACAGAAATAGCTGACTATCAGCTGTCAGTGTCAATCAATGTCAATCACATAAACAGCTGACTGTCAGTGTCAAGTCATAGAAAAAACTGATTGTCAGTGTCAAGTCGGGAGCCATAAAACGCGTTCATTATAGCCGAATTTTCGTTATAGTGGGGTTCGTTATAGCAAGGGGTTACTGTACGTGTCTTATTGTATACCTTGTATTGACCTCATACTTGGAATTATATCATTAGATACTCCATATGTAATCCACGTGTTATCCTTCGCACTTAGGTCATTGTGTTAGATCTTCACTATATAAATTATGTACTGTCCTCCATGTGCAAAGTCCATTGCCATTATTTTGTATTATGATTTCTGCTGTATTTTTCTCATTGTGTCCTTCCAGGACCACCTTGTAAATGAGTTTGCTCAATGGTGTTTTTTTCCTGGTAAAATCAAATTTGAATTGAATGCTTCCACCCACACTGCTCCCTGCCTCACTCTGCTCTGCTTAACTGACCTGTGGTATGGCCAAATTCACAGGCTGGCTCTTCGCTACAATTGTTGAATCGGCAGCTGCCTGCCTACGCAAAATCTGATTTTTTTTTTTTGCCTCTGATCATTGACGCTTGTGCACTCTTCCTCTCTCTTACACTGACTAGGGCTCTAGCAGTACACCCTCCCTTTCCTTGCTTGCTCTCAGAGCCACTGCTGGATGTTGGCTGGCATGCTCGCTTGCAGCACTAATGCCAGTGTGTGCTGCACTACAGGTCGCAAGTCCTGCTACTGGCTGGCTGCTCCTCAGTCCTCAGAGACGATACTTTTAGGAAATGGGTGTTGCTGAGGAGAAGTTTCTTTCACTTTAGCTATGACAGGGCAGCACACAAGAAATGGCTCCCTCACGCTCTCTGTCTTCCGTTACTGGCAACTGACTGCACAGCTCTTACTACTACTCTCTATGGTGACTGGCCTCAACAAAGCTCTCTCTGCCTCTCTCCCTACGTGGAATACAAAGCAGACATAACATTGGAAAATCAAGAAGAAATAAAAAAATGAAAAGCACCAGTATGACTAGCTCTATCATGCTCTCTTTCTCTTGTTACTGGCGGCCGTCTGCACAGCTCCTGCTTTCTTTATGGCTGCCAGCTGCAAAATGTTTTCACATCCTCTCTCTTTACCTGGAAAACAAAGTAGAAATAAAATTAGAAATGAAGATGAAATAATACAAAAATAAAAATATAAAATAGCTTATAATCACAACAGCACCACAAAGTGGCTCATGGAAAAAACAAGAAGACAGATTGAACTAGAAACAGGAACTATTTTTCTTTTCTACAGGAAACTTTTTTTTTTCTAATTGTTTAATTTTTTTTGGGCAAGGGGACCCATTTTATAAATGCAGTAAGACTTTGTGGGCTGATTGTTGTTATGGATCAGTGCACATTCACTTGCAGAAGGCACTTGGTGCAAGTGCCTCATGCTTCACTACACACTTGGGTGTGCACGAACCCATGTCAACCACCACCCCATTGTGTCTTATTGCTTACTTATATAGTACTGTTCCTGCAAATCTATAACAAGTCCACTGCTTTGCACAGGATCCATGGCATGGTGTGCAAAGCAAGCCGCATTATAAATGGATGTAAAACTCTTTAGCTGTGCTCCAAGTATTCTAATTACAGATCTAAAATGAGTAGGATATGCATTAAACACCTGGCCTATATAGCATGACTTTCAACCTGTAGCTTGGCTTTGGGTCACAAGGGTAGGGGATGTGGTGTGGATTAAAGTTGCTATTTAGAAATTTTGAATGTGTTGACCCTGTATGAGGTACCACAGCATTGATGCATGGCCACATTCCTGCAGCCTGATCTTGGGTGAAAAGGTGAAGGGAGGGGGTGGAAGTTAGGCTTGACAACCCTAATAGCACATTCCAAAACTTTGACAGTTTGAGTTTGGTGTGGCAGCAGCCCTAATCTGCATTAATGTAGGTTTTTTTTTTTTTTGCAATGAATTTCCTTAGTTTTTGAGACAGAAGAGTGGTACTTTGCTTTGTGGGTGCCTGTACAGGAGACCTAACTTTTTTTATGCAGGGTCCTGCAGTGTGTGAGAACAAGAAAAACAATTGCAGCTCCACTCGCCAGAGGTGTCGTACTTATTCAAAATGCACAAAGTCAATAGCACAAAACCGGTTGGGGTTTTAGTCTGTAACCGTTTTGTGGTGGTTGGTGACCCTTTTAATCAATAAAAAGCTTCTTTGTTAAACAGCGAGTGTGCGGTCCTTTTGCTATTGACTTAGTGTGTGAGAACAGCAGAACTCATTGTCTCGTTATCTGGTAGCCTCCAAGTTTAGACACTGGGACAGCAGCGATGACTGAGGGAACGTGGAGTCTAAAAGCCATTTAGTGTAGCTTCCCATTAATTCTGGTAGGAATGTAAGGGATCACTGGGAGGGAGGGAGTGATGACCCTAAGGGGCTACCCTCAAAGGTACTCCATGGTGGCCTTTTAATGCACAGAGGATTTCACCAAAGAGGGTGTTTTCACTTTGGGGGAAATTTTGATCCTGTCTGTGACAGTGAGATTCTGCCTGCTGTGCAGAAGATGGTGCAATATCTGTTGCCAATGACTGAGCTGCTGAAACAGGTAGGAGATGGGCATACTATTTGTATGGGGAAGGCCAAGCTGGCATAGATATTGGAGACACTGCTTCTGTCAGAGGGCTTGGAGAGAGTGCCAGCCATGCCTGAGGTAGACGCTGGTGCTCTGGTGCCTAGCACACTGTCTGGTGACAGTAAAGACCTGGTAAATGTGAAGTGTCCAGAGCCAGGGTGGATGTTAGCCAGGAGTGCCAGAGTAAATGTCTCTATAGCAGTGCTGCCCCCAACACACCAGCTAAACTAATGCTGTAGTTTCATGGTAGCAGTGTTGCTCAGATAATATCCTAGAAAACTAGGATACCAACGGATACATCCCATTTGGCCAGATAGTTGCTGTGGTAGGATAGCAGTGCTATCTGACCATGAATCCTATTCTCTAGGATCCAGTGCATGGATCACACAAATGTTGTGGATCCTAGAGTTCCGTGTGTTAACATCGTGGGACGAACCATCACGGGAAAAATATCGGTGTCATTGCATTGTGGATAAAAACAAAGCTTGGTAAAAGCATCTCTGGACAGAACTGTGCCAGTAGGGAGCAGGTGGTAGAAGCCCTTTGGTGCATCTCCTTCCTTTCTTCTGAATGGGTGTGATGGATAGGGGGATTCCATGCATGTTCCCCTGTCACCCTCCGTGACCCAACTGCAGTCCAGTTCTTCAGTGGGGTGGTTGACCCCTGAGTTGCATCAGGTACGTGTTTCTTTCATTGTGTTCTGTTCTGTCAGCCTACTAACTATACCGGGGTGGGGGGGTGGTGTGCCTTGGCCCATGTGTGCACATGGTGGTGCAACTGGTAGTCCTGTCTGCTGTAATGGATTCTGCTGTGCGATGCCCTGTATGTATGTAGGGTTGCAGCTCTCCAGTAACTGTCACAGTCCTCCCCCCAATACCTGTGCCCCTGCCATTCATACCTGTCCATTGCTGATCACGGTCTCTTGTTCTCCTCTATGTAATGCTTATGCTGCCTTTGTTTCCTGGGGTACTCCCTCTGCCCCTGCCCCTCACCTTCATGGTGGACCACGTTGTGCAACCCTCCTTCCCCTGGCACCCCCTGCTGTCAGTGCCTCACACGGTGTACTGTCCACATCACCTGCTCTGCCCTCCCCTGTGTTGTCCGGCTCCCTGCCCCCCCCACATGCTGCAAGCTTCCACCCTCCTTCATTTGCTGCATGGGACCCTGTCCGCACACCACGGGCTGTGCGGAAGCAGTATTTTGCCCTGTGACATTTTGCACTGGGCGACCTATTTGTGCACAATGTGCTGCCCATGATATTTTGTACCATGTTTTTTTCCTGGTGACATTAATGTACAGAAGCAATCCTGATCCTAGCAACAAATGTTGTGGATCCTAGCAACAGATCCAACTCTGAGCCTGTCTTACCTAGGATCCCTGGATCTGACAGGATCCATCGCTCTCTGACCCCAGATCCTAACTATCTGACCTAGGATCTCTGGATCCTAACTAGGATCCATCACTATCTGACCCTGGATCCTACATCTATCTTTGGTAGGATTTCTGATAGGATCCTAGGTAGGATACCAGCACTATCTGACAGACATACATCTCAACCTCCTGCCTCAAAAATCAGGGACAAGGCTTAAAAAAGTCAGGGACAAAGGACCAAAATCAGGGACATATCTTCAAAAATGGTGATATCTACTCAGGAACCTGGTAGAATAAGGGGCTTAGTGTACAATGCATTTTCTAAGAAAGAACACATTTGTAACTTTAATGTTTGATATTATTTTGTGCTTACAACCCCTACTGTTTGGTCACAGAAACACAATTTTTAGGAGGGGCAGAGTAAAATTTTGAGGTAAAATCAGGGACATCCCTGAAAATCGGGGACAGTTGAGAGGTATGCTGACAGATAGTGGAAGGATCCACAAAAGCACTATCTGAGCAACACTACATGGTAGTAAATGAAAAGTAACTGAACCCAAAGTGTGTATAGCTAGGTGGGAGCTCTGGTAAATTCAGAAGGTAGTATAGCAAAGGCTCTGTCCTGATGTAAAACCTCACCCACTAATAAATTTCAAGAAGTACTGTAAGAATTTTCATAGTGCTCTTGCAATAGATGCGTAAAGGGTAAAATCTTTTTTAAGGGACCCTAAGGTTTTGACTTACAGTATGTCTAGGGTCAGAATAGAGCCTGTTGACAAGGATAGTGATTGTTGGGACCATTTTTTCCTGTAAGTAACTGTAAATATGTTAGTAAATATGACAACAGACCATCATGTAGCAGAGTGATTTATTTGTGACATGACAGAAGGAGCACTGGCAGAAGCTCATCAAGGAGTGAATGGAAAGGAAAGGAACTGCAAACCGCTAGAGACTGAGGGCATTTGATTGAAATGGACAAGCAGTTACCGCCTACCCTAGACATGGAGGGTACCCCTGGAGCTATGCACACCTCTGATCTCTGCCTGATGCCAAGAGAGTATCATATGTTATCAGACCCTAACTGAAAGAACAGGGACAAAAGCCTTAACTGAAAGAGATTCTTGGATCACATGCGATCAAGTAAGGAAAGTAAGGGGACCAGAGGGAGAGCCAGAATAAATAAATTCTGGTCAGAGTCGATAGAGCTGCAGCCTTTGGTCATGGAAGAGGGGGCTGGAGGACCAGAGACATGGAACTGCTTGCAGCCGCACCGAGAATATGTGAGCTAGTGGTCCATGCATGTGCACTGGCTTGTATCCAGTTTTTCACCATGATAGTGATGCATCAGGTGCTCCTGGACCCCGAGTTCACTTAGTTGGGGTCTGGAGACATGAGGGCTGTGCTGCAGAAGCTGCAAAACTGTTTGTTTAAACAGCACCAATGACCGCTCTAGGACTGACTATATACATAATAATGATCTGCTCATGAATAGGACTCATTAATATGCATGAGCAGCTCATTATTATGTATATATTCAGTTCCAGAGCAGTCATTGACAGTTTTTAAACAAATAGTTTTGTGGCTTCTGCACCATGGACCTCATGTTTCTGGACCCCAACCAAGTGATCTCAAGGTCCGGGAACACCAGTGGTGCTCCTGATGTGCCACTATGGTGGCAAGAAAATGGATGTGTGCCACAGTGCATGCACAGGCCACTAGTTTGCACATTCTTGGTGTGGTTGCAAGCAGTTCCATATCTCTGCTTCTCTGGCCCCTAAAATAGAGCCCATGAGAAGGATGCACTGACACAGCAGAGTGCTGCACAGACCTCCGCGGCGACCGTGATGCAGCTCCTAAATTGTTTGGTTGGAGTGTGACTCCTTTTTTACTTGCAAGAGGTCTGCAGAATTCTGCCAACTGCATCCCTAAAAAAGGGGGGTGGGGTGGGGTTTACACATACATTTTTTTTTTGTACCTTCTATTTTAGGCTCTCCAACCCCATGGGGCTTCCCCCATCAGCCTTATGTGGAGCCTTGTCACCCAGTACACCTGCCAGCCTCCACCATGACCCTTCTGAAGCAGGGAGGACTGTGGCTTACCCCCGATGGAGGGGCCTTCCAAAGGGGGATGGGAGGGAGACCGCATCACCTTTGGGCCCCTGCCCCTTGAGTCGTGCTTTGTTTGGAGGCACCAGGCGGGCACTGTGTCGGAACTCTGTCGGTGGTTTCATTTGCATGGCAGAGGGATTTTCTTGCGTGCCCACCCCATCCCTGGCTCGGCAGTGCAATGCTCAGAGGAGCACTGCTGCAGTCAATCCCCTTGTTGGAGATCCCGATGGTGCTGCCACCCTCCAGTTTCCACTGGGAGTCGCCAGGCACTGGGATCTTAACCCTTCTCCCTCCCAGGGAAGGAGAGCAGTCCTCTGGACGCTTAATCCTTCCCTCCCTTGCCGACCCCCGATGACCCGAGTCTGCTCCCAAACCCTGGTCACCAGCATGGTGTGAGATGTGGCGTACAGCACCTCAACCCTCAGCACCATCAGGCTGGCTGTACACATTTTGAAAGTTGTCTAGCAACACGTAGATTCTGAATACCGTTGCACAGTGTGTTGATTTTCAGAAACTTAGTGAAGGAGTTCAGTGTGAACAGTATGTGAAAACCCTTATGCAGTATTTGTATTTCAAAAACCATTGTACAGTATGCAGTTTTGAAAATAGTCACACAGAGTGAAGAGTTTGAGAACCATAACTTTGGTGTTAAAAATATTCATGCAGCATGTAGTTTTATAAAATGAGTGTAGTATTCTTATGCAAATGTTTTAATTATTAATTAAAGATAACTAATTGCTGATTAATTTAACAAAAAATACACATTGGCTCTCAAATTCAGTCATAGTCGTCTGTGCTATATTCAGACAGAGAACATGCCCTGTCTGTCCTGCTATGCCTGTCTCAATATTGTGCTTTAAAGGGACACTGTCAACCCTTTTAGGTCTCAAAGTGTCCCTAGTTTAAGAAACACATTTTATGATTGCCAGCATTCTGTAAATATTTCTGATGTAGCCGGTAGTTTGATTCTGACTCTTATTTTCTTTAAAAAAGTGAAAAACTGTCAGTCCACCATACTGGTGTTACCACACCAACACAGGTTTGTATACATTCCTTGATCAGCTGTAACTGCATCTTTTCTGGACTTGGGAACACCCACAACACAGTATAGCCCCTCATGATGCAGTGGGAGTGTAGGTGGCTACTGCCTCATGAGTGACTGTTTGGGGGTGTTTCTAATGCTCAGTAAGTATCTAGTAAGAACAGATCCAGGATTGTAAACAAAAGAAGGCTGTTTATAAATATACATTAGCATGCATTTCAGTTCTACTATACAAGGAGACAGATAAAACAGAGAACAATATCAATGAATTTTAGAGAAGGTAAGCAATCATAAAATATAGGTTTTTAACTAGAAATAATATGATGAAAAAATAGGTTGGCAGTGTCCCTTTAATAGCAAGCAAGTTTCATTTGCTATAGTTAATCATCCCAAAGGCTTGATGCTCTGTACGTGCAATTTCATTTGCTCAACTAAAACATTTAAAACATTTATAAATCCAAACAAGCCCAGCAGACTCCCTCTCATTCATAACATATTTAAAATGATCATTTGTCAATGTCAGATGTTCGCCGCTGGTATTGCTATTGTACTGGATCTGAAGTGCAGATCCCTGTGCCGGAAGACTAATATGGACTGGGTTTGTAGGGGGGCACAATTATAGCGTGGCAGCAACAGACATCATTGGACATTTTTCTTTTTACAGTGTTCATTTAAAAAAAAATGAAACTTCAAGTGAGGGCTTTCTTTATTTCAGGTGGAGATGCTGAGGATTAAGGCACCCCATTGTAAGTGTTACTGAACAGCCCCAGAAGCTCTGGGGTTTTAGATGCTCTGTGGTGCATTTAAGGCTTACATGGAAGAGAAAGCAAAGTTCTGTTAGGCCCCCACCCCTGACTCCAAGGAAAACATATAATTCTATGGCTGGGCTCAGATACCTAGAGACTGCAGCTAGGCCTGGCTGAGAGCAGGACCAGTTCCGTGATTTTACCAGGGGATCTGTTTTTTTTTGTGTTCCTTTAAACAGAGAGTATGGGAGTCCTCCCCAAGAAATTGTTTAAATGGTAAGTGTTCAAATTTGCAAGTTGTTGAACTTTGAAGGGGTAAACTAAACTCCAGTTTTATAGGCAACCATTATTTAAAAATCATTGCCAGTCACTGTTTATTTCATTGTTTGATCTACCCTATATTAATGTGAACTGGTCACTTATTTACTACCCTAGTTGCCAAGTGACCATTAATTTACTTAAATGTTCTATTTTCCACTCTGTCAGCAGCCCACTACAGCATGTGTAACCTGACGTGTGTGTGTGTAGACAGGGAGGGAGAGAGAGAGAGAGACACACACACACATTAGCAAAGTGAGCAGTTTCAGATTTCAATTTCAATCCCTGGAATGTTACATGAAAGATAAAGCAAAGTTCTGTTATGTCTCACCACACCCCTGATTCCAAGGAAATAATATAACTCTATGGTTGGCCTCGGGTACCTAGAGACTGCAACTGGACCTGTATAACCAGACTGTGTGTGTGTGTGTGTGTGTGTGTGTGTGTGTAAAATGCAGGCAGTCTGAGAGCACATGATGAGATCAGCTGTGCTTGCTCAAAAAGCTGATTTATGGATGTGTCTGTTGGCACATTGTTTTGAAGTCCACACACTTTCATGCCTGAACAGTGTCATGATGAGTCTTGCTGATTATTGGTCAAGCCCCTTGTAGAGTCTCCTGCACTGGACCACCCTGACACACCTCTCAAAACCTTGTACATAGCAAAATGTTCGACTTACACTAGCGCGCAGGGTGAACATAATGAGTTTGCAAATGCCAGAGAAAAAGGATGGGTGTTAAGAGCCCTTTTTAAAACTTTAATAGAGGAGATTTGACAAAGCTGATTTGGTAAGGCATTCCACATGAGCAGGGTGGTCACAGAAAAGGCCCTTTCACTGACGATTTCCAAAGGACACAGGAAGCTACCAACAGATTCTGCCCAGTTGAGTAGAGCAGCCAAACCACAGCATATGGGAGCAGGAGGTTTTCTTTTTATGTAATCAGGACTCAGATGCTACAAGAGCCATTCATGGTGCATTTGTTTTAACTGTTTTGACTCGTACTTTGAGTACCAGCTCAGCCTCCCTTCACTCTGGTTCTATGCACTTTTTGAGTTTGTCCAATTTGCACACATGATTTGCATGCTAATTTATTTTTCCTCCATATACTGTACAATGTTCTGACATTTTCTCAGCACTACACTCAACTTATACTCTGTATGTCACCCTCATTGTAACCACATCACCTGACTGGCTGTATTTTGTTTATAATTGTGCTTCTTCCCTTCCCTTTCACGTGGGTCACACCTAGAAATGAGCCTCGGCTCAGAGTGCCTCTCCTGGTTACCAATTTTTTAAGTAAATAACTAACTAAATAAATATGTGCATCAGTAGCACAGCCCCTCCTGGCAACAGGCTGTCAGGAGTAAAGGGAGATAGTTCATCTGAAATGGAATAGTGCCATTGCTTCTGAAAGTCATATTCTGTGGCTGGCATGTTAAAAACTGAAACTAGAAACAGTTCCAGGATGTCCAGATTATCACAGATTAAATAGTTCAGAGGAGCACTTTTTGGCAGTATAAGACCCCCCCCAAAAAAAAAACCTGAAGGTTCAACTCCTATGTAGTGCCAAAGTATGTTTGTTTCTTCTTCCACCACTGTAATCAACATTTTGTGGCAATGCCACTTCTTCAGGACTGGTGGTTTCTTACAAAGTTTGCTTGCAAGAACTACTGGAAAAATAGCTTATAATGTAAACCAGCTTTCCAAACCTCCTGTATACCTATTCATAGCTGCTGCCATCGAACTGCCACAGTAAAGCTTATCAAAGTGTTCCCAGGACCCACTGACTCCCTGCTGTCAAAAGTCAAGCAGTTCTGAAGAAGTGGCATTGCCATAAAACATTGGTTATTGTAGTGAAAGAAAAAAATTATATATACTTTGTTACTACAGAGGAGTTGAGCCGTCATGTTTTTGTTTTTTTTGGCACGCTAAAGACCACATACTTACAGCATGCACAGTGCTAAGGATCAATTTGCATGTCATTATGTGGACATTAGCTGCTTGGCACAATACATCCGTGCACAAATGTGGGAGACATTGTACAGAGCCTTGGCTACCCACACAGGAGCCCTACTCAGCTATGCCACATCTGGCAGTCTAGCAGAACCCCCTCCCTCACCTGATTCCTGTTGACATTGTGGAACTGTACTAAAGCCTTTCCCTGTCTATCTGGTGGACCTCCCCAACTTACCCAATCCTTGATGGTAGTGTGGAACTGTACTAAGCCTTTCCCTGGCAGTCCAGGTGACCCCCTCTCTCACATGATCTGGTGTTGTGAAAGTGTACTGATGCCCATCCCTGGATGTTTAGTGCTACCCCTCAACCAATCACTGTGAAAGACCCCCTTCTCAGACCACTCACTGAGCAACCACCACCTTCACCTCCTGTCAGTCCCTAACTCACCCATTTATCTGTAGGTGAGGTACCCTCAGATCCTCAGACATCGAGTGGCACAAACCCCATGCTCACCATCTTACTGATAGGTAGTGAACATGTGCATATTATAGAAACTATTGATTTTACAGTATGCATGTATTCACTGTTTGTCAGTCAGGTGGCTGTGTTCCAAGGTTGTGAGAGAAGGGTCTGTACCAGCTGTCATCTGAGGACCAGATGGCAGCTCACCTATGGATGGGTGAGTGAGTCGGGAGCCAACATGGTGCGTGTGGTGGGAGCTCATTGGGTGAGTCATGTAGGGGGTCTTTGACAGTGATCCATCAGGGATAACACTAGACTGCCAGGGATGGGCTTCAGTACATTTCCACAATACCAGATTCGGTGAGGGAGGGGTATCCACTAGATTGCCAAAGAAAGGCTTTTGTACAGTTCCAAAATACCAGCAGGGATCAAGTGAGGAAATGGAGTTCACTAGGCTGCAAGGGAAGGGATTTAATACAATTCCACAATACTATCAGGGCTTCCATTAAGGAAGGGGTCCACTAGATTGTCAGGCAAGTCTTTAATACACTTCCACAATACTGTCAGGGTTTGGGTGAGGGAGGGGTGTCCATTAGGCTGCTAGTTGTTCAGATCTTTAATATTGCACAGTACCGACAGCAACTGGGGTTGGGGGAACCACTAGACCGCCAGGTTTGGGATCTGCAGTATAGCTCTCTACTAACAAGGATATGGGGGGTAAAAGTGGGGGTCACCAGCCTTAGTGCTGCAGCAGCAGGGGCAGGGGTAACACCATTGTGCACATTGATAAAAGTACGGTTTCATAAGCATTCAGAGAAACAAAAAGCCACTTCCGGGAGCTGGTAGAGTGTAAGGTCAAATATACGAACATGGAGTTCGACAAAAGAGACCTCGCTCTATACCAAGAAGGTCATATCCACAACTATGCGAGATTTAAAAAATCAGGCTTTATTATAAATAGGCGCAGGGTACAAAAGAACCCCAGGGTAAAACAAAACACCCGAAGATCATTTCGCACACTTGTGTGTGCTTTCCCATTTATAATAAAGCCTGCTTTTTTAAATCTCACAGAGTTGTGGATATGACCTTCTTGGTATAGAACAAGGTCTCTTTCTCATTGAACTTTCATAAGCATTAATTAGTGCTGCTTTGGCTGCCTGTTATCACCTATGAAAGCCTTTGAATATACCATTGCATCCTGTATACAAGGGGACACACTTATTTGCAAGGTTGCAGTGGCGTAGTCTGTGTACTAACGCTATCCAGTGTATGCATTGCCTGGTAACCCTTTCGATAGGGTCTTCATCCTGCTCCAACACACTGAGTCTAGTTAGCCAGGCAGTATGCTTGTGAACACTGCGGTAATGTTTGTAATATGGGGGTCTTAGTGTGTTTCATTTTATCTTTCCCAAGCAAACACTAACGTATAACCCTTAACAATTTGCATATTTAATAAGTTATGTTACCTTAAAGTTTTTAGTCATGTTGAGCTTAAACACCAACTAAAAACCTTCACGCAGCAGGTAGATTTTGAAAACCATTGCACATAATGAAGATTTTGGAAACCAGCACACAGACAAAATATTTTCAAAACCTTTTCGTAGTTTTTTTTTGTGTGTGAAAACCATCGTGCAGCATGATGATTTTGATAACCGAACTGCAGCATGAAGATTTTGAGAACCATAGTGTAGTTATTTAAAATACTCATGCAGCAAGTAGATTTTCAAAAACCATTGTGAGGGATTCCTGTGTAAACATTTTATTTTTAACTAGAGATATCTCAATATAGGCTGTCCCAGTGGCTTGGCAGTAGAGCCACTGTCTGCCTCCCTGGTGACCCGAGATTGAGAGTGGTCTGGGATTGCTGGGTGTCAACCAAGGGGAGAAGATCAAGCATCCAACTGACTGCTGTCCTCTCCCAGGGAGGGAGGGAGGGCTTGTCGGCTCCGCTGCAAGACTGCCACTAGGTGGAGGCCTTGTGGTAGTGTAGGTTTAGATCAGCACAAAGGGAGGGAGCTACAGGACTGTGAGGCATGTTTGCCTCAACACATATGTGCTGATGTGCACACCCCAGGTGCAGGGGAAGGAGAAACAAGTAAAAGAAAATGGGTGGCAGGGCAGGTGTACATGACACTCTGCATGCGGATCCCTTACCCATGCCACCACCAGGACCCCTGCTGGAAGCAACTGGATGAGTCTTCAGGGTAAGGATTGTCTTCCCCTTCTGGCTCTGCCATGAGGTGCAATCCATGGGTGAAAATGACAAGTGAATCCAAGAGAGGTTGTTACTGGTTGGGGTGGAGGATCAAAGCAGAAGGGAGCCAGCCTGCCCCGGCTGAGGAAAATAAACATCTTTAGAGAAAATATAATATCTAAATACTATCTTGCATAGCTTTCATTAAAATCTAGTAGTTTTACCTCTGGCTTATATTCAAAGGGTATACCATTCCGACAGCAAAACCATTACATTGATAACAACCCATTCGACAGCCACAGTGTTGAACGGGTTGTTGCAGCGATGTACCCATACAGCAAATCCATTATTAGCCACTCTCCCCAGTAATCCCCCCCCCCAGAGTTGATTATCTATTAGTCTGGGGGAAGGGGCAGAGCCCCCTGCAAACAATGTAGGGAAGCCCCATCGATGTGGTGGTCCATCGACAGATTTGCCAGTTGACATGGTCTATGTCGGCAAATCCGTATCGATGTAGGGGTTGTCGGCAACTTTGTTGTCGAACCAGCTTGGTGGATCCTATTCAAAGGCGGCTTGTATTTGAGTGCAGCTTGTTTTGAAATATTCAGTTTTTAAGTGCTAAAAATAAAATAATTCACATCCTGGATTTGATCAAGTTGATTGTTATTGGTCTGCTTCAAATCAAAATGATCATCAGCTAAGATAATCAGTTAAAAATGTACAATGATCATATTTACAGAGATAAAAATTACAGAGCCCCACCCACAGTTCTTAATCTGACATGTCTTCAACCCTGACTAGAAGTTGCAGCTTGTATTTGATGGTGACTTTTATTAAAAGTATAAATTTTTGACCTGCGGCTTGTATTTGAAGGTGGCATTTATTTGAGGACAGCTTCCATTTGATGATATATGGTATTCAACTATATTTATTTTTAGTGAACTGAGCATGTGTGAACAATAAATCATGAAGGATTTCAAAATGAATTAACATTTTTCACCAAACCACCAAAAGCACCTATAGCTTCATAATGTAACAAACCAGTAGGTTTCAAAACATAAATCTTTGTAGATTTTATTTAGCTGTTGTTTTGAACTGAGCATGTGCAAATAAATATCGTTAACTAAAAAACGAATTGACATTGTTTCACAAACCACCAAAATGGTCTATTCCTACATGACCTGTAAGTTTCATAACTACTTGTAGTTTTTTCTCTATCCTTGGGCAAAACGTTTGGTTCAAAAACAGGCAAAAATACATAAATTCAACACTCTATGAATCAAAAGGGACAAACAGATTTCTATAAAGCTTTCCTCATTAGTAAACCCTAGCACTGAGGTGATGCATTCCTAATGTTACAGTATTATGATCTAAGACGTCCGAGTTTGTAAGCGTTTGAAAACTGGCTTTCTTACAGAAACCCCAATGCATATCTAATATAGAGGCACTATGGTGCCTGTATAATATCAGTCTATGTATCTCACAGTCACTGTGGATATGTACATATATAGATGGTTGAGGACAGATACAGACAAGAGTCTGTCCAGTAGGCTTTATTTTACCTATCTAGGCTTATTCAATAATTTCAAAGCTCATGGTACTGTTTGATACAAGTCAAACAGGGAGTTGGGGGAGCCAGGGAATGCTGGCGTACTAATGATCTGCCAAACCAGTCAGTAGAGATGGTGAATTGAAACGTTCACAGACTGGGGTGCAGATTGTCAGCACTCTCAGCCTACCTGTCCTTTTTCAAGGTCCTGCCTGTTTGGGGAAAGGATGGGAAGGACGCTATAATAAGGAAGGATAAGAAAGAACAGGTCGTAGGGTGGCTTAAAGGATGGTATTAGGAGATAAGTTACCATTTTGTGGGGACTGAGTAACAAAATCAGCAAGCCCCAGGCAGACACTGAGTTGACCCTTGCGGCCATCACAGAAACGTGGACCTCAGAAAATAACGACTAGGACTTGGCTGTCCCTGGTACTTCATGTTCAGGAGGATGGAGGAAAAAGTAGAAGGGAGGCACAACCCTTTATGTCAAGGATGGCACTGAAGTTGTGGAAGATGGATGCATGAGGAGTAATGAGGTGGAGACAGAGTCCCTGTGGGTGCAACTCATGGTGGATGCAGGCAAGAAACTATGCTTGGGGTGATCTACAGACCATCAGGGTAAGGGGAAGAACATACAAACATGAATGTGCCAACAGAAACAGACCACCCGGTCTATCTAAATCTGCTTGAGTGTGCAGCCAGCACCCCTAGTTTGCAGCTGCCCCACCCCCTCCACTTTGTCATCTCACTGTCGCCCCCCACCCTCACTCTCCCCTGTTCCCTGTCCCATGCCCTTTTAAAGCTGTTCACAGATTTTCATGATACCACCCATTCTGATAGTGCATTCCATTTTGCTACCACCCTCTCCATGAAATAGTGTCTCCTCATTTCACTCCTAAATTTTCCCCTTTGTTCTTAGCCCATGCCCCCTTGTATTCCTCCCCCTCCTTACATAGAAACATAGACTTTGATGGCAGATAAGGACCGCTTGGCCCACCTAGTCTGCCCATTTTCCTACCTAGAGGATAAGCTGCAGATCCTATGTATTTAACCAACAGCCTATTTCTTCCTACCCCCCACAAAAATTGTCTTATGTCTGTCCCACACATTCTTGAATTCTCCCAGTTTTAGACCCCAGAACCTCCTCAGGAAGGCTGTTCCATGCATCCACCACCCTCTCTGTGAAAAAATATTTCCTTACATTGCTCCTGAGCCGTCCCCCTTCTATCTTCAAATTGTGTCCCCTTGTTCTTGCACATCTCGCTTTCTGAAAGATGCTACCCTCTTGGACTTTGTTGATTCCACTGAGGTACTTAAACATTTCTATCATGTCCCCCCTTGCCCCATCCTTATTGATTCCCCTCAGATACTTAAATGTCTCTATCATGTCCCCCCCCATGTCCCTTTTATCCTCCATGGTGTACTGTACATATTCAGATCTCCCAGCCTACTCTCATAGTCTCTCCCCTCCAATCAACATATAATTTTTGTTGCCGTCCTCTGCACCCCCTCCAGTAGCCTGATATCACGCTTCAGGTATGACCTCTAAAACTGGACACAGTACTCCAAGTGTGGCCTTATCAGTGACCTGTAGAGGGGGAGATCACCTCTCTTCACCCTGAAGAAAACCTCCTTGATATGCACCCCAGCATTTTGTTCACTTTTGCAGCCACTCTCCTGCACTGGGCAGTGTTGTTCATGGTCCCTGTTACATTACCCCTAGGTCCTTCTTCTCAGTGATCCTTAGCTTAACCCTCCAGCCAGTATTCTCTCCTTGGGTTCTTCATCCTTAAGTGCACAACCTTACACTTCTTTGCACTGAATCCCAGCTGCCTCCTCTCTGACCACTCCTCTAGCTTGCTTGGGTCCCCCTGCAGCTGCTTCCATCCCTGCCCTCCATCCACCACTGCTCCCATTTGGTGTCATCTGTGAACAGACTTTCCTTGTTCACCACCCCATGTGCAATGTTTGATATGAAGAGCCCAAATAATACTGGTCCCAGCACAGAGTCCTGTGGCACCCCGCTCGTCACCTGCTTCGGAGTTGAAAGCTCCCCTCCCACCACCATCTGTTGCAGCATCCCACTTAGCCAGCTTGTAATCCAGTTCATCATTTTTGCCCCTACACCAGTTAGCTTCCCCCCAAGCCTCCCATGAGGCACTGAATCAAAGGCCTTGCTGAAGTCCAAGTAAAGAACATCCACCACATAACCCTTATCCAGCTCACCTCTCACCCAATCATAATATTGTATCAGGTTGATTTGACAAGACGTCCCTGAAACAAACCCATGTTACCATACATCTTGGTGGCTGTTGTCCTCCAGGTACAACACCAGTCTTTCCTTTAGTATCATTTCCATGAGTTTGCACACTATGGAGGTGAGATTTACCGGACGATAATTACCCAGTTCATCCCTTGGTCCACTCTTGTGTAACAGCACTACATGTGCCATTCTCCAGTCCAGTGGCACACATCCTGTCTCCAGTGAGGTGCTGTACAGATCCGCCAGTGACTCTGCCAACACCCCTGCCATCTCCCTCAGCACCTTGGGGTGGATACCATCTGGCCCTGGTGCCTTGTCTACCCTCAGTCCCTCTAGGACTCTACCAGCCTCACTTCTTCTATCTGTCACCACCTCTCCCCCGTCCCCACCCTCCCAGCTCATGGTTGTAGTGGTCCCCCCTTTTCTTCCATGAACACTGAGCAAAAGTATTCATTCAGTGCTTCCACCTGTTCCTCCCCCTTTTTTGTCCACTCCCAACCCTTTCTGTTTTACTTTCTACAGGTCCCTGTCCAGTGGATATTATACACTGGTCTTTTCAACGACCCACTTCCAGTATCATGAACCAGGCGTCATTCTGCATGGGGCGGGAGATTTTTGCCTTTGGTTTTCTCGGTCCCATCCCTCTGAGTGCTGATGCAGAGGACTTGCATCCAGATGAGCAGCGATGCTTAGCCATGCCACCATCAAGCATCCGCCTCTCCCACCCAGCCCTCTTGAGAAGCCGTCATTTTGCCTCACTGCCGTGCTTCATGGCGGTAATGTGTGTGGGCATTGCTGCCCATTTAACCCGCCCCGTGGAGGAGGAGATCATCCATTGGGACGCTCTATCCTACCTATCCCGGCTGAACCCCCAGTGACCCGAGCTCGTTCCTGAACCCGGGTTGCCGACGTAGCACGAGGTGTGGCATCCAGTGCCTCCACCCTCAGTGACACCGGACCGGCCTCCCCACCCTTTTTCATCCTCACTATTGTCTCCTTGCACTTCCTTTTCTCCCTGATGTTTCTGAAAAAGTCCCCCCCCATTAATTCCCTGCACTAATCTCAGCTCTCTCTGGCCTTGGCTTCTCTCACTTTTCTGGTCACCTCCATGGACCATCTTGCATACTTCTCCCTGTCCCCTTCATTTACCATCCTCCTATACCTCTGGTGCACCTCTCGTTTTGTCCTTACCACCTCCACTGCCTCACTGTTCAACCAGCATGGTTTCCTTGCTCTGCTCCTCTTACTCTGTGTCTTGGTGCAGGCTTCTGTTGCCTCTGTAATCTCCCATTTAATAATATCCCTTTTCTGCTCTGTGTCCATCTCCTGTCTTATGTCCTCCAGTTTCACTTTCAGTACTTCCCGCATCCTCCCAAAGTCTACCCCCCTGAAGTTTGCCACCCAGGTTACTGTTTCTCTGGCTCCCCACACAGAGGAGAGAAGAGAATGACAGAGAGCTGGGGGAGGAACTAGAAAGGGGATTGTCAAAGGAGGAAGTAGTGTCAGTGGGGGATCTGAACCTGCCAGACATCAATTGGGATGTTCCTGTGGCCAAGAGTGCCAGAAGTCAAGCCTTGCTGGACACATTCCAGGACTATTTACTGGTATAGC